>JAJTTV010000012.1:72863-533846 GCA_036971225.1 Arthrobotrys sinensis | reverse complement strand
ATATTTGGATAAAAGTTGGCTAATATACAGTTTTTTATATACAGACACCGCCTCTTAAACGATAAGACAACGGTCTTCTCACTCGCGAGTCAATATTTACCGAGAGAATTAATGCAGGATATTAGAATCCAAGTTCCCAGGAAGAATCTGCCAAAGCAGAGGAGACGAAGGGGCGCGGATGACAGTATGGCTGATGAGTCGATTGATGTGGTTGAAGAGTAGTATATGGTGGTTGAGGAGGGAGGGGGAATCTGTGTCTCCGTCATAATTATAAGAAAGGTCATAAGGATATGGGGAGTTTTTTCATGCCCAATCCTTCTGCAGGCGGACTTTCTTGGTTATATCCCTTGGAGGACGACGGATGACGAGGTAGAACATTATGGAGGTTGCGATGCCGAGGGAGTACCTTTGAAGTTCATTGTTAGTGTCTTGATTCCCGGCGTTCAATTGGGTCTAGCGGATACGGCGTTTTTCTTCTTCTTCTTTACTGATAGCGACAATATCTTGTGTGTATTATATTGGGAAACGGGAAAGGGAAAGGCGAAGGCGGGGATATGTATACGTACCAAGTAACAATATACTGGAAATGATTATTCCTAAGGTTAACCTCTGGCACCCTACCGATTGGAATACCCTTCGACTGTCTGTCCATTATTGCCAAAATCGTATGATCTATACCACCTTTATTAGCCTCATACCCTCCAAATATCCCCCATATATAATGGTATATATAGAACATACCCATAGTCTCCTCAACCAGCACCTCCTGCGCACCAACCCACTTCGCCATCTCCTTCACATCCGGAAAATACCACTTCCCTTCCTCCGGTTTATTATCCGGTGTAAACGAATTCTTCTTTAATGGTTCCCTTAACAATCCCTCCACCAGTACCTCACCAGACGGTAAAGCCCTCTCTCCACCCGCTCTATACCGTTTCCGCTTATCTGCCAAAGCTTTTGAGATCCACCCGCGGTTTATAAGTATAGTACTCCCATTATCCAACGATCTATCCAACGGTGTGATAACAATATATCCATTCTCCCCATCGTGAAGTCTTGGGCCGAGGAGTATTTCCTTATCGTGGAGAAATACCCCTCTGGTGGCGATACGGCGGTAATCAAAGTCCGGTAACGCGCTGACGTCTAGTACTGGCGGTAGAGGTAATGGAGGGCGAGCAAGTCGGTCTTCGCTGCGGGCTATTAATGAGGTTTTCCAGTTTAAGCGTTGGATTTGCCAGGTTCCTAGTGCGAAGGCGGTTAGGGGGATTAAGGCGAGGATTATTAGGCCTAATGGTCGGTGTCGACGGTTCGTGCGAACGAGACGGGCAGGTTGGTCGAGGATTGAGGAGAAGTTGGGGTTGTCGCCGGGCTGTTGGTGCGGGGTGGTGGAGTAGTGGCGGCGTGGGAGGGATTGGAAGGGTCGTTTGGGGAGGAGGAGGGAGGTTATGCGGCGGGTGCAGGAAGGGCAGATTGTGGCGGTGGAGGAGGGAAACCGTAGGAGGAGGAGGGGTCGGGGTGATACTATTCTGGCCGACATTGTGGTGGAGGAGGTTGTCGGGCAATTGCGCGGGCAATTGGCGGTGGTATTGAAGTTGAAGAAGTCAAGTTGAAGTTGAAGCTCGCGAGCCGGGATGGCCTGATATCAGTTCCGCCGCCATCCCGAATTTAAAAGAACCGTGATGACTTCGACTAAACATCCTCAAAAGATGAAGTAGCAATGAAATAAAATAAAGAAAAATAAAATAAAATACAAAATAATGGCGGTAGATATAAATATATACTCCCAACATAAAATCCAAACCGGCAAATAAATCCCTGCTAACCCTCTCAATATCTCATAAAACGCCCATCATAATCATCAAGAAACCGCTATCAAATCCCAACGAGAAAATGTATAAGTCATATATCCCCCTCTATAAATCTAGATATCCCCTTCTTAAAGATCTAGACAATATATCACCCGGAATAAACACACCCAACTTTCCTCGCATGAAACAACGTCATACTCAAACTCGTATCATTATCCCCGGCCACAGGCGTCGGATCACTAACCTGCTCCCACGGCTTCAACGAATACTCCACCAACCGACCCCTAGACGACATCCCCTTCAGCCACTCCGAAGTTGCGCCCACATTCCCTGCTGTCCCTCCTGTAGGCCCCGTATTCCACGCTTCGATCCCACCCAACATGTATCCAATCTGCGGTAAGTCGTATCTGCGCTTGAGGAATCGACGGATATGTTGGCGTGATTCTTCGTTCATGTCTATTACCACCATCCAATGTTAGTGCCACATCTTTCCCCTCACAATATAACAAGCTAGAAGAGTGCAACCCACCATCAACAATAGCACATGCAACATCCAATGCGAATTCCGACATAAAATCATCATTCTGCACACTTCTATTTTCCAATAGCGCACAGAGCCCAATCACTATCCGACCCTGCTCGATAGCACTGGTCTTCGGTGATCCGAACTCTGTCTTGTGAAGCGCTACAATTCTCAAAAACAATATAACCCTTAATATCACGTTAGCCAAATCCTCCATTTCAAGAAAATAATGGTGTAGATAACTCACCAACTCCTCAACCTCCCATAAACTTTTCCAACTGTCTCTTTACCCCCCGTAACCTCCCCATCACTCTGAATCGTCACCTCCCCACCAACTCCACTCAACGCCTGCAGCACAACATTCATCTTATCCGCCAAAATGGGCGGCAACCAAGTACCCGTATCTCCCGCCCCTGCATCCCTCCCAGCGGTAACATCAATAGCAGAGATTAAACTCCTCGCCAACATCTCCCCAGCCCGTTTGAGCCCTTCTTCATCCGTACTCCCCTCATCAACAGCAATAAACGCAGCAGCCGCATTAGGAAATCCAGGGGCGTTTAAGATCATTTCCTCGGTGTACACTCTAATCTGTGAAACACATGCGTCGTCGAGTACCGAGACTAAATCCGCCCATATAGCTCCTCGATCGCTGTTCATCTCCGTAATCGAACTTACAAACGCCTTTGTCACTGCGTTTCGTAAATTCGCGGATTCAGCTGTATCTGATGCGTGTGATATTTCTGCTTCAAAGATCAATCGCATCTTAAGCTGGCAAAGTCGAACGCTAAAGTCGTTGACATGCTGTAGAAGTCGGGTAACCTGGACGTCCGCGTCAACTTCGGAGATATCTACACCTTTGGTCAGCATTGCATCCTCAACAGATACGATAGACTTAAAAACTCACCACTACTATCATGCTCATCCAACAAATGATCAATCAATAGACTTAAATGTTTCGAAATCAAAGGATTCGACTGCGGTGCTAACGGTTCCACAAGCTCCGACACCAGGATATCAAAATCACTGAACGCCAAGTTCCTCAGAAGATCCAGCACGATATCATTGTTCATGCTATATTCCAATCGGCTTTCAAGATTCGGGTCCGCCGCGGCGACACAAAGCTTAATCGCTTTCCTAAAGATCCCAACAAATAGCTTCCCGTTTGTCGCACGGAACCTCTTCCGCTCCAGTCGGAGCGAATACATCTCCTAAACCCAGGTTAGCACCTCCAATCCAAATTATACCAGAAAGGCCACAACTCACCTGCTCCGTCAAATCCAACTTCCCATCCTCTTCATCTAACAACAGCGCAAGCGTCTGGAACGCCAACTCCGTCACATCCGCTGCTTCAATACTCCCACTATCATCCCCAGCCTGCCCCACAATCTCACTAGTAACTCTAATCACACTCTTCAACTCAAAACACCCAGCAACAAGCATATTCGAAAATGCAACCGCTAAAGTAGGCCGACTGGTACTCTTAATCGTCCCCACCATCCAACTCTCCATCAGCGGATCAAAAGTCGCGGAATCCAACTGTCTAAGACTCGCCAGTAACCTCGGGAAACGCTTGTAAACCGCCATATCCGTGCCTCTAAATCCATTCTCAACTCTTTCAACAAGGACTTTGAAAGCCTTTGTAACATCCGCAGGTTGCACCGCAATAGTCCCGGATAACAACCCTTCAACCCCTTCATCCAGCTCTCCTTCTCCAAACTCCGCAAGAGTATCCCCCAACGAATGCGGGAGCATAGCCTGTGTCTTCCCCAGCAAAAAATCACTCTCAAGACTCTGCCTAATATCCCCATCACACCCTTGATACTGCGCAAAGCTGAACAACGAGGCAGTAAGATACTGCTCAACAGGTCGATGTTCCATAGTCCGTTTAACTTGTAAAGCTTTGTACCTGTCGAACAGTGTTTTGAGAATATCCCCCACAACACCAATCGCAAAGTATATATCAACGTTGGAGGATAGAGTATCCGCGGCAGCTGAAAGAATTTCAGGGTTCTCGGAGTTGGCGATGAGTTTGATAACTTCGGCTAGGACGCCAAAGTCTTCAAGTTCTTCGAGGACTTTGCGGACAAGAAGGAATTCGCCGGGGGAGATCGTGGATGGGAGTTCGGAGACGCTGGGGCGCCACCCTAAGTTATTCACTCCGCGATTATCGGGCGCCGTACTCTGTGCCTGTCGCTTTCTAACAGCACCACAGACCCAGAAACCGAGTTCGGACATCACATTCCTTGTCAATCCGTGAAAGAACTTGATCTCCTCAAACGAAAAGGCAGACTCGCTCTTGACCACCGCAAGAGCCTTATTATTCCCCGTCACAAAAATACCGGGAATCCGATCCATCACGATCTCCTTCGCCTTTGTTAGACTCGCAGCCTCAGCGTTGACGAAGAACCCCTTCTGCAACAGTAAATTCGATCGAAGATTCCGCTGTGCGCTGGGCGTATGATGATGGTTCACTGGGATTTCCGCTAATAGACGTATATAACACGGCTGCTCTTCATCAATACTTCCATGGCGCATCAACGCTCCACGAGAGATTAACCAGCTCATGTATTTCCCCGCTGTAAAGTGCTTGGACCTAACGAGCTCCGAGATAAGGAGGTAAACATGTTTCTTACACCGCCTTCCACCGCCAGTTGCAAGAAGGAAGTCGTGGATTGGGGGTTGGATTTGAATTCCCAGGCGTGAGAATCTTCGAAGAAGACGGACGGCGAAGTAAAGGCGGTGCAGACCAACACGAAGGGATGTGATCGCCCATTCGCACAGAGCTTTCACTGTTTGGTGATAGTCTTTTGATAGAGCGAGAAAACGGGTGGTGACATCTTCGATATCGTAAGGAGCTCGGATGTGGTCGAGGAAATCGATGGCCGCTTTACGAGGTGATGTGGATGATCCACCTGCCGACTTAGTGTTACCTGGCTCTAAGTTGCGGTTTCGGGCAGCGATATTGTTAATGCTGGAGATAATTGCGGGGTTCTTAGTGTCGACGCATGCACGGAGGGGAGCTTCATTTATAGCCCAGCTTTTGGGGTTGATGAAGGCTTGCCGGTGGTTAAGTAGTAGACGCTAGGATAGTTAGTAAAGAGCCGTCTTGAGCGTATGGAAGTAACCTTACCGTGACATGTATAGCAAGTCTCTGCAGGAGCGGCTTGTATAGATCGACTTCTCTAGTTGAAAGTATCTAGGATTCGTCAGTACGAGTTCAACCCGTTTAATGCCATTCCTTCAGGATAACTTACCTGTTTCACCTTCCCTAGTAAAGCATCGACCAGTCTTCGGCCAAACTTACGGCTTGAGACAATGTGATCCCATTCAGCCTGGAGGATAAGCATCGCCAATGGTAGCCTATCTAATGAGGATGTCTCTAGAAGGTTGAGATACCATTCCAAAAATGCACCCCGGTCAAGTAGATTCTCTGAGTACAGCTGTGTCGTCAGACGGAGGCTAAATCCTGTTAGTCTTAAACTATCATAAGAGAAGACGATACGGTCCTTACATATATGTCATCCTCGTCTTCCAATTCATCCTCGGAGCCGAAGATGAAGAAGACGAAGGTCCCTCTTTTCCATTTGGTTTCTGTGGCACGTCCTTCCCACAGTCTGTCATACCCTTTTCGAGGTACTGGACCACCCCCTGCGTCCACTCCCTCAGCCACTTCGACTCATTCCCCATAGCCAACGAACCCGCACCTTTCCTCTTCAAACTCCTCAGTTCGTTTGCGCCGACACATCTAACATACCACAGCGCCCTCAATAGTGGAATATTCTTCGCCGTACACTCATCCAACAACTCTTTCCCCCTCAGCCCCAATGGAATCGTCCTCGACAGCCTTCTCAGTGGAATATCTGGATTCGCAAGATCTCTCAACCACGACTCCTTCTTTGCGCCTGGAAATGTGACACGGGGTGGGAACTTAAACGTTGATGGGGTGTTTATTCGCCCCATATGCTGGCGCTTTTCTAATATCGTGACGAAGAGGGAGGAGACGATGTCCACGCTGACACTTTTCTTGATGAGCGGGGCGAGTAGGACTTTGGCAGAACCCTGTTCACCCGGGTGCATTTTATCGGAGAACCCGGTGCGTGCGGCCGATTCGGTGACATAGTCTTCTGGGTGGTTACCTTTCCAGGGGAAAAAGTCGGGGAATTCTGTATATTTATTAGTATATAGACTTGATAAATTCGTGATATTTGAGATAGTGCGTACTTGGTTCTTTGAGTTCTTTCCCCGAATTATCTCGAAATGGATAAGAATGACACCCCGTTGGCGGCTCTATCATGTATGATTTGAGCTTGTTATCCTTCGATGCCGCCTGAGTGGTCGGCTGCGGCGCGACTTTCTGACGAGTAGACCTTTTCGGCTTCTTATGAGGTTGCGGAAGCATCTTCAACTCCACCGGCAGCGAATTATTGAACGATACTAAAAAAGGTGCCTGGGAGTTCTGCTGCTGCTGTGCCGTTGTAGGGAACGGGAAGGCATAACGTGCCTTCTTTCGGGAATTCGTAACGACAAGTTGACCCTTCGTCGGCATAGCAGGCGGGAAAGCTTCCTGTGCCGCAGAACGTAGCACACTTGGAGATGCAGCGACGGATTTCGCAATCGAACCACTCCGGCCGCGGGAACGGATGGGGGTTGGGAGGGTGGGTGATGTTAAGTCGATGACATTGGCGGATTTTGAGGACGTGCGGGAGTGAGGGGCTCGGGCTGACTGGCTAGATGTTGGAGTTGAGGCGTGGGATTGGGGACCTGGGATTATGAGGGGACTTGGATTTGGGCCGGTGTGCGGTTGGCTCGGGCGACGGCCGCCACGCTGTTGGCGCGGTTTAGTGACGGTGGACATTTTGAAGATGTTAAAGCCAGGAAGGTATGTCTATAGGGGTATATCGACGGGTATGGTATATAGGAGAACAGCCGTCCACGATCCAAAATTTAGGGAGAGTCTGGATCTATCGACATGTCAGTATGAGATGTATGCAGTTATATGCAGTGTCATCGAGCGAGTCTCGAGATGAAGCCAAGGAAGCTGGGATCCTTCGTACCCGACTGGCGACGGTGGTCCGGCTGTCGCGTTAGCAGCTCGGGTGTCTGACGGCCGTGCGACACAACAGCGGCATGGCGGATGCTCTAAGAGATATAGACGCTCGAGGCAGTGTAGATGGTGGAGTTAAGTGTCTTATAAGAGAATGTTGAGATCTCGAAAATAGATTAATGGTGTATCAGCGTGGAGGTGGCTAATTAGCGGCATCCCTCACCATACAGCCCGGTCCACTCGTTCGTTCGTGCGTTCGTTCGTTCAGCGCCGGTAGCCGGTGGGCCTTCCTGTTTAACATCCCAGCCAGTGAGAACGCCAGGAAATGGCTCCATCCAGGGAATCCCGGTGCATGTCGGCGTGGTGGTTAGTGCTTTAATAGTGCAATAGTGGTGGGGGCCCTTGAACTAAGACCGCTCGAAGGCTAAATGACCGTTTGGGTCGACCAGAATACGAACTGCTGTCCAGAAGACATATTTCATCCTTTCTCCTGACAAATCTACACCTTCACATTGCGACAGGACACGCTCGGCGATCATATACATCTACACTCTCACGCACAATGTCGAGCAAAAAGGATATGAGGCGACCGGACCTCAGTACGTATTCCTATCTGCCATTCACAGCGACCGAGTCTGTGGTATCTCGGGGACAGAGAATGCTAATGTTTGACGTCACGTAGTCGTGCCGTACCAGGCACCTCCACCGCCGAACCCTGAATGTACGTGCCCGGAATATTCCTTTGCATTGAGTTTGGATTGGGTCGGATCACTGACGGGAATGTGAGCTATAGCGTCGGCGGATATCAGCTGTATGTTGGGAGATTCTTGATTCGAAATGGAGGGCAAATTGGGGCCGCTGACAATCTGGAACAGCGACAATGGCCTCGACACTGCCAATGGCTGCTGTAAGACTTGCCCCATACTCTGTGGACTGATTTCAGTGCTTTCATGCTAATATTGGGTGAATATCAGATGTTCTTGCGAAACCGGTATGCTCTGCTCTTCTGTCAAATATGAACGATTTCAACCAGGCTCTAACGACACCGACTGTGCAGAACAATCGCATGGTACGACCACCGTATTATTATTACTATCGTTTAATACAGGGAGAAAGAAGCTTATGGGAGTCCAGGGCATCGATGTCCTTCGCCGTGCAGACCTGGCTGTCTGAGACTCCGGCACAGAAAGCCGCCGGAAAGCAGCCAGCCTTCTTCAGTATTCTCTTTGCCGGTTAGTTTCATTTTTTTCTCTCTGGAACTAGTGGTCGGCTGAAAGCTAACGAACGGTCCAAATAGCAATCTCGATTGTAGTTGTAAGTGGGAGTATCCGGTTGAAGATACTGAATGAGAGATGTCAAGTGACTAATATATTGATCATGATGACGACGAATACAGTCGTACATGCCAGGTGCCCCGAGGCCTTTTCCGACCGGCACCGGAGAGCCAGCGGCCCAGCCTGCCCAGTAGATACAAGGCTCCCTGGAGATGAACATGAAGCAGAGGGATATATATAAGGATATACCTTACTCATATATTGATGGATTCCGGATTCTGGATTTTTGATCGAGCTAGTTACTTGGGGGGTGTCCAAAATGACCTGTATTATACGACCATTTAATTCATTAAATTTCTTCCAGCTCGGCCCGCTCCGAAGCATACATATGTAAAGTCAAGTAAATCCGTCAAAGTGGCCAGCAGGACGATAAAAGCAGAAATGTGATAAGACGCACCCAATCCTTTCGGCTGGACAAGGCCAAAGCGGCTGTCTTGGCCGCAGCGAAGCATCCATGCAGGAGAGGCTGGTGCAACTGGACACACCGCTCCACTTTCTGTACAGGCTTGGTGTGGATATGCAAGCAAGTAATGTAGCTAACCAGGACCGTCGTCCATTCGCTCGGTTGGATTTTCTTTCATCATAGCAGTTAGCTCCCTTGTTCGTTCACCATCTGGTCTAGACGATAATACCGGTTGTATGTGTATGTGTAATGGGTGTTGCGTTGGTGGTGGATAAATAAGCTTCGGCCCCTCTTTCCCTCGCTCGTTTCTTTTCATCATCATCACTTCTTCTTCTCTTCCTCAACTGCTTCAGTTCTGCTTCATCACCGACTTCACTTCGAAGACACATCTCCGCTCTTCCGTTTGCTGCCCCTGCTTTCTTTCTTCTCTTCCATCCATCCAACATCTTAATATCCTCTTCTTCTTCTTCTACTACTCCTTCTCCAGAAGCCGTAGCTCCTCTGCAATCACAAAGGTGGGTTCTACCACTCCCGTACCACGCGACTGCTTTCCTTCAGCCTTCCCTCGTCCAATCATCTGCTTCCGTGACCTGGCGAGCTGTAGCTTTTCGACCGTCTGATCGGGTGCCTGTTGTTAATCTCCCCTCGGACTTTTTTCGGGCTTGCCTTTGCTTGCCTTCGCCTGTCTCCCTGACTAGCCCTATTACTCACTCCGTCCGCTTGCACTGCCCTTTGCCACCCCCAGAACAACCACCCACTATATATATTCGCTCACAGCCCTCCCATCATCGTCCTTCTCCCTCTGATACTCCCTCATACCTCATATCTTCCTTCCACTAACACCTCCGCTCAGACACATCAACAGTCTTAGACTTTTACACCCTCCTTCCACCCTCCGCCAAATCCCAAAAAAACCGTTCTTTAGGGTCACCCCGAAACAAACGCAGTTTATGTCCCTCGACAACCTCAAATCGTTTGATCCCTTCGCAGAGACCGATGGTGGGGACGATAAAAAGGATTATATCCATATCCGCATCCAACGTAAGTTTTCGTAATTCTTCATCACACGACAATCATCCGAAACACCCACCTAACAGCTTCACTTAACAGAGCGTAATGGTCGTAAGACTTTAACCACCATTCAAGGGCTTCCCAAGGAAATCGATCCTAAGCGTGTCCTTAAATTTGCCAAAAAGGAATTTGGTACGCCCCGTTGCCTCTCTTTGTACAGTATACAGAACCGGCAGAACTAACAGTAGCCTTCAGCCACCAACGGTTCCATTGTCAGCGACGCCGACCTCGGCGAAGTTATCCAGCTCCAGGGTGATCAGCGACAGAAGATTTCTGAGTTGATGGTCGCTGAGATGGGCATAAAGAAGTCCAATATCAAGGTAAGCCTCTTCCTAGCCATACAGCCAATCGCAAATCGTCGTGGCCAACACAAACTAATTTTAAAAAATTAGATCCACGGTTTCTGAATTCATGACAGCTTACGTCCATTGAGAGAAAACAACGGCTTATTTACATCCCTTCAACACCTCTATCAGACCTTAATACCTCGAGACAGGAGAAAATATGCGAATCACCAGCCGCATGATATCGTAATGAGAATAGCTCTTTAATTTTCCCTATCGAAATCAACTCATAACTGGCTGCTGCTTTTCTTGTTTTCCTCCTCTTCCGGTTTCTTCTGCATCGTTAATTGTGTTTTTTGAAAACGCCGGACGACGACCCATTTATGATACCCCGGGATTAAATACGTCTTTGTTTTTCTTTTCCTATTCGGACATTACGGAGCTTTCATAAATCGTTGGTCTACTTTCTGTTGGGTTTCTTCCTCACCGGTGTCTTTTATTCTCCTTTGTTGAGGACTTCACTTTCTGTTGCCTTTATTCTTTTTATAAGTCCACCGTCGAAAAAGAACAGACGTGGACCTGTCCGCTGGAATTATTGAAAGCGCATCTGCACTGGATCCTTCCTTTTCGTACCACGGTAAAGAAAAACGATTAGGAGATTAAAGCATCCTCGTAGGTGGACTTTTCGAAATCAAGTGGCTTCTGTTAAACGTTCCTTCCTGTTGTTTTTTTCGAATTTGCCTTTTTCGGATTCGTAACTTTCGTCTTCATTCATTATTACCTACCCCCAGACTTTGTAACTTCAAGTTGGATATGGATGATAGGGATAGACGATCATTTAGAATGGAAGAGCAATTCTTAGTTTCTGATAAAATACCTTTTTTTTTCCGGGTTGTAGACTTGTAACATGAGGGTGCATGATAAGGTAGTTTGGGAATTATGCAATGCACCCAAGTAAGGTCGGTTGGAGGGTGTGTATTACGTGAGATGATATGGTATGGTATGAACTACGGGACGGCTGATAGGATAGGATAGTATGGCGATATCGATACGAGGTTGATGAGGCTGATAAAGGTGGTTTCGATGGAGTGCATGACGACCACGACAATCAATGTGTAACATCAAGTTTGCATTTTGGAACTTAGCCGTTAACCGAGTACGTCTTGATGCATGACGGCGGTTAAGGCATAATCCGTGGGTTAGGTATAGTTGTGGGTAATAATTAATGCTTTTGATGCTGGAGGGTTCCGGCATGGTGTCGTGCGGAGGGCATAGATGGTCGTAGAAAGAGTTTATATAGTGTTCACGGGCTACCAAGTCGTATGCTGAATGTTTGGATAAAATGCTCTGAGCCAGAAAAGAAAGGTCGTTCAATGTTCTATATGACATTACATACAAATAAACCCAACTGCCAAAGAGTGTAGTGCTAATACAGAGATCAGACAAATCCACTGTCACCAGTGGATTCGAGGCTCACTCCCACCGCCCCAGAGGACCCATAGCGACTCTGTTACGCAGCCACATCGCTACAAACTGCCCCAGTAGTCGAGCCCGGACAGTTCTTTGTATTCGGAAACCGAGCACAAATAGCGGTGCAAAGCGCCTGCTTCGCCAGCTTAAACCCATCAGGCGTCGGATGCGCAGTTCTCACCAAACCGACCGCATACTTTACCAGATCATCGTAAGTCGTTCGTCTATCAAGTGACGAGTCCGCTTTAAGTGCATCTTCGATAATATCTTGCACAGCACTCGGGGCTCCGAAAACACTGTTCGCGGACCTTAACAGCTGCGCTTCGTCAACCCAGTCTGGGACGTTGATATCGTCTACGTTACCGGTATCGCGGGCTAATAGTGTGGTATTTTGCTCGCCATCCCGCTTTTGTTTGAGAGGGTTGAGAAGTGAGACCGCTGAGGGGAGGTAAAAGTATGATTTTGTGAAAAAGTACGCCGGTTCGGTGACGCCTGGTTCACAGAATCGGTGGCCGTCGTAACGAGGATCTACATCGACATATACGATACGGTTTGCATACTGTGCACCCATGGCGTTTACGTCGGCAATAGCGTTTTGTATAACGGTGTTAAGAATTGCGAGGAGGTTGGACCAGTACTGCCTTTGAGTTCTGGTCATTTTTAAGGGGTTACTATCCGGGTTCGTGTCGACTGGGCCAGGGACGGCTTTATATTTGAAGCTTATGTTATCACAGTTCGTAGTTTGACCTTCTCCTGGATCAACCCTAAAGAGTTCCATGTAGTTTGTGACGAAAATTGTGAAATGAGATTTCCGGCCTTGAAGGTTAGTGTAGATACCATTGTTGTAGTAGGCGTTTATGAGCCTGACGTATGTTTGTCGTAGGTAGTTACGGAGTTCACCGTGAGGGAGTAGAGCTATCGCGGCACTTGTTTGGAGTTGTGTGCATTTATCGTTGTTCTTCTTTCTAAACCCGAAGACGCAAGCGTCTGCAAGGTCTGCGAAGTTGATATCGTTGCCACCGATTGAGAGGGTTATAAAGTCCTCGTCGCCGCGGATATATCTGAGCTGTTCAAGCATGGTGACTGGATCTCCCAGAGAGAGCGGTGGGGCGACATTACGGGCGCCCGTGCAGCTGTTCATCCAGAAAGTTCCAGATCTGAGGATATCGCGGGATGCTGGAGACTTGGTGTTATAGAGGAGAAAAGGGTAATTTTTGTTGTATATCATGCAGTCTTTAAGTTGACCATCTAGACGAGACTTATAGAGGTATTCCTTTACGTAGTTGCCTGCGCCGGGTCCGGCGGAGTAGGAATCGCCGAAGGCTCCCCAGGTCCAGAATTCCTGAACGCCATTGGCAGCGGCCTGAGTGTAGATCCAGTCGGAACCTGGAGCACGTTTTTTACCCAGAGCGGCGGAACCAGGTTCTGCTAGGGGCAGCCAGGCGGCCACATTGGTTGTGTACCCGTTTTGATTATCTTGTTGAATGGCAGCGAGAAGGTTTGAACCCGTTGGGGAAACGACTTCCTGTGAGCCTTTGGTGGCGATGCCGTATAGATAGATCTTTTCCGAAAAGGCGGTTTGGATGAGTCTCATTTGGCAGTTTTCAAGGGGTACGCAGGCCTGGCTGTAGTCTTGGAACCAACTGTAGAAGCCAATGCCGTAGGCATAGATGTCGGACGAGTCTAGGATTCGGAGGGCCCATGATACAGCGCACTTGTATGTGTCAATATCGCCGATGAGGCAATCCGTGAAACTTGGGTCATCGGTGAATGGACCGGGTATGCCTTCCACGACGTTCCAGGGGAGAGGGCCTAAGGGAGTTGGTTGGTAGTATGGGCTCTCGGTCTGCACCAATCCCATGAAGACATTCGATGCACCGGCCAATTGGTACTGGTACAGCGTTGAATGCTCAGAGGCGGTACCCCACAGCCAAGTTGGAGCAGTCGATTCGATCAAGACGCCACGAGCAACGTAAACGTCAAGTTGCGTCTGGTCTAGGATGTCCACATCGTGATCCGCCACCCAAGCCCATACGTTCTATCAACCTCGTCAGCGTGTAGCCCATACCAAAATCGGGCTTTGCAACAACTTACCTCCAAGTAAGCAGACGACTGCTTCGTCAAATGAAGCAACATACTCGCCGCTTTGCAATTACTATTCATCGTTCCCGTCAACTTCGGACAATCCGAAGCCCTCAAATTCGTCCCTGCCGCACCTCCGATCCTGATATGCGAATCCCACATCGCTGCAGAACCCTGCGAGCTCTGTTTCACATTCCACTGTATAATAATCGCTCCAGCTGTTGGACCAGAAGTAGTAAATATCATATCCTGAATCTCAATCACACCCGAGTCTCCCGGATTCCCAACTTTGATCATAACCTTCGGGTTATCTTCATCCGCAAAGTATGCACCGGTACCCATTATCTGTGACCATGATTCTCCCACGATTCTGGCGCCGACGGGTACGTTGATAGTACCCGTGACTTTATAGATTCCGGCGGGGAAGAAGACTATTTTACCGCTTTGTAAGGCAGTATTTATGGCGGCTGTGTCATCTGCTTGACCGTTTCCTTGGGCGCCGGCAGATTTGACGTTGAGGAATGAAGAGGCGGATAGAGATTCATATTGGGGTTTTGAACGGACGAAAAAGCTGCCGGAAGAGTCTAGGAGACCGCCGGGTTTGGTTGGGACGTATTTGGGGACACCAGTAAAGGTAGCGCCCTTAGAGTCATAGGCATCATAAAGACGACCGGTCATCCAGCTTTATACCTTCGTTAGCACATCCTAAATTAACATGAGTGTTAGACTGATACATACCTGGCAATAACCCTATTCCCACCAGCCAATATCGTCGGCCCACCAGGCTTCCCAACCACAATATCACAATTCACAATTTCTACATTATCAAGATTGATATTCGTTCGACCAGCCGTTAATATCGCGATCGGAACGTATGAGAATACGGAGTCAAGGACTGTGATTGATCCAATCGGTTGTCCATTCGCGCTGCCATCGCCGGTGACATCGATACCCACCCAGCAGGAGTAGATGTGGATGTTCTTCCAGGTCCAGGTCCAGTCCCAGATCATTTGAATGGCGGTGATACATGATGTGAAGTGCAAATCACGTGCGGTAAATCTATAGGGGGGAAATGAGGGTTAGAAAGCTGTTGTTTAGGGAAGATATGGAGAAGAGGATGTGTTGAAGATTGTTGCATTTTATCTTGCAAAATGCAACATTTTCAACGCATAGAATGTCTTCTTGGTGGCCTCGGACCCAGGTGTTTGAGGCAGGGCTTCTTAGCTCGGAAGGTGGGTGACTTACTGTTGAGCTCCACATCTCATACCAAACTGTCCTCCGTAAAACGTCAAATCACCTAGTCAGGCAGAGAATAGATATTAGTCCCGAAAAATATATCCGTTTTAATTGCCACCCTCAACTTACCAATAAACCCACCACTCCCATTCTCCATAAATATACCCGTCTGATTATTCCCCGGCGCAGTCGACATGATAAAATGGATGTTTTGCAAACTCGTAGCCTACAGAATCACCAATCAGTCCGTATTCGCCAACCAAAAGACTACATCTAAAATATATTCACATACCTGCGCAACCTGCCAATGCAACGCTGTTGGTGGCCAAGAACTGTCGCCATCCCTGACCGTTGGTGGCATAGCCGTAATATCGAGAATCAAGTTCCTGATCTGTCGAAAGAAATTACTTTGGTTGATATACCATTGCGCGCCATCGCCGCCTGGGATGTAGAAGTCGCTGTCGATGAGGGCTATACCCTTGAAATTTGCGGTGGCTTTGAGGATTGGGCGGTCGTTGGGCTAGAAGTTCCAAAACAGATGGATGTTAGTATTAACTCGTCTGCTTCGCCAGCTGGTAATGGAGAAGGTGCTTAAAATGGCCCTGTAGAACTTACGTTGCCGATAAACTGGGTATAATAATGTTGAAAAATAGGCTTGCTAATCTTATATGTTCCGGACGGGAAGTACACGACCGCACCAAGGACGCTGGAGGAGCCACAGTCGCCTTCACATCTACCACCAGCTGAAGCAGCAGCATTGATAGCATCCGTGTCGTCTGTTACTCCGTCGCCTATATCGTTCCGATAGAATTAGTCTTTATATCTACCCAACGATTTTGTAGAAGTGATACTTACCAACGGCGCCGTAATCTTTTACATTTCGGAAAATTGGATATCCGGCTGGAGCATAGGGACTAGATCCATGGGTCATTTGGGTGAGCCAGAAGTTATCTGGCGCGGCGCGGGGTTTGAGGGTTGCATCGATGTCAACTTTAGCATCGTTGATTGGGATTGCGTGGACGATAGTGAAAAGGAGGAGTAGACCATAGAGGAATGAGAGTAGAGGAGGCATGATTACGGCGGTTTGGTCTCAAGAGGACCTTGAGTTCTAGAGCCTCTAATATTGATACACTCTTGTAGGGTATATACCAAACCTTCGTACCATCGAACGGAGGGCATCATCGGCCTAAAATACTCTTCTCGGTGAATATCCATGACCAAACATTACTTCCAGGTTCCTGGACAAGGTTCCTATCCAATTCATCGATATACCATACCATCCTCCCTATCGCAATTCACCCGTCGCTTCTAACCCCCCAATCCAACAAAAACCCCACGACCCGGCTGTGGCATATGCATCTGCATACCGATCGATTATGTCTAAATACCCTGCCTAGCTAGCTAAATCCTTACTCAACTTAAAACGTCGCTTAGATTACGAGCTGCAGTCAGTATCTGAGACCCCAAGGTCTTCTGCACGGGTTCTCCTGCAGCTGAGAATGACCCACTTACTCGGAAGGGCTTGTTTATAACGTTGTTAAAAGGCGAAGCCATTGTAACTAGCGGCTCCGGTTGGCCAAACTAGCGGCCGTGACTCGAGGATTAGGCTCCACAACACCAATCAATATCCAACATTCCGCAATGGACAAAAAGGGTTGACGGAACAATGCCCTTTTCAGCTGCAGGTGGTGGTAATCATGGCTTCGCAGAGAGCGAAGCAGTTATATACTAGTAGGTTTTTACCATTGCGAAAGCTTAGCCTGAACTACGGTATTGTTAAAAGATTCATTGGTTTTGTTGAGTAATCTGACCCCTTGACTGGGATTCCCCGGTTCCGACTGGGTGCGCGACTCGGCGGTGCCGCATCCGACGCCGAGAAAGGCTTAATCTTTGGTAGGCAGTGCATAAAACATAGCTTGGTCACACAAAGAACTTTCGATTGACGAGATTTTAATCCTTGCCATGCTTGCATTCATGGCTAAACGATGCGAAGTGCAGGTGGATCAGATTTTTTTATATTATTCAGACTTGCAAGGGGTAAAAGAAATGATTACTTATCAGCTCGACGTTGCTCAAAGTTGGTTGGGATCTTTGGATTCTTTGAGTTAAAAAAGATTTTTATATACAGGCTTGTCGCGCATAAAGTGGATACCTCCGGTCACTTTTGACAATCATCGGATGAAGTGAGTAACTTCATCCGGACCAATGGTTTAGTCTGACGGGAATCCTTTGGCATGTGATTCGGCGTCAGTGTCTTTCGCAGAATAGGTGTACGCTGTACGGGCGGTGGCCGTGGTTGATTCGATCAGGTAATATTATCGTTATTCTTGAATTGAAAGGTATAGCCGGGAGGAATTTTACATGTCTATCCTGTGGGGGCTCTTCATTGGCAGCTACGATGGTGATTTGAAGGTATGCTCCTGAAGGACGTGCGGACGCACTTGTGGATCTGTAATCGATAGGATATCTGCGCCTTGTCGTTTCATAGCATGTTAACAAGGGGGAGGGCTGGAGGATCCATGATAGATAGGGGTGCCTGCTCAAAGGCTAGCTATCCCTCATGCATAAAGGTGTATATAATTCCAGTGATGGCTTGGGATCAGTAAACCTTCATCTGGTCTTGACCGTATCAGATTTACCCGTCAAAAACCAGAATACCATATTATTATTCCACGGGACCTCTTAGATCCTCTACATCATGGTTTCTTTCTCCAAACTTTTTACCCTCTTGGCCATCCCCTCCCTCCTCTCTGGCCATCCTACCTCCCCTACTGGCTCTCATGGCATAGTCCCCAAAGACATCGCTGCCCGCTGGGACGGCGATATCGATCATATCTCCTGGGGCGACGGCTGGTGCGTCTCTTTCTCTCGAGTGCCAGTATACTCCCGCATCCTCTGGCGTCTGGCCTGGAACGTCATCGCCGACTTTGAAAACTCCGGTCTTTGGTACGGCCGCGCCGTTGGCGGGAAGTGGACCGTTGAGATCAAACGCGTGGTCGTCAACAATGGATACTCCGACCCCGGATATCTCTGGGCGGCGTGGAATAGACTCAAGGATGGAACTTTTGTGCATAATGGGGGTACATACTATGTTGGTGAGCATTCTATGGCCAGTATAGGACAGTATGGTGGGGATGGAGAGGAGGCGAATAGGATTGAGGTGTGGATTACTACGGTTACCAACTGGGGGCCGGAGTTTTATCAGGTACTTAAAAGGGGTGAAGAGGGGAGTGAGGAGGGTGACTATGGGGAGTTCAAGTATCCGGGTGTTAAGATTGATGAGAAGTATCTCGAGGAGCATGTATGGAAGGGACCAGACCCAGCTTATTTGAAGCTGCTCAACTCGACGGATACCCCAACTGGTCCTGAGCCAAAGCCAAAGCCGAAGTCTAAGCCTAAGACTGGAGGCAAGAATAAGCTGTCAAAGCGGGCAAAATACTGGGATTCGTGCTCTGCAGATGACGATAATATGGAGTATTACAATCGTGCCGTTGATACGTCTGTGCAAGACTGTATGTGGACGGATACGAACAATCCATACTGGTCAGCAGAGAAAGCTAGTTTCCCGAATCTCTGGGCTACTTTCCCGTGTGCTAGTAATAAGGATTTGTGCTGTCGAGGACTTTGCACGAGGGATGGCAGCGCTTGCTGTCCTTATGGGCTTAACTGTTAAATACTCATTGTGCCGGAGGTGTATTTATTGAAATAGTGACGATGTATACTAGCTTAAGAGAAGAACAGGAAGAACTAATAGAGACGGCGAATGAAGAATATACCTAGTATGTGGAAGCATAGCAGAGCTGGCGTAGCATACGGAGAGTAGCGATATCACGTGGTGGTATATATAGCATATGGCCGAGTAAAATCTAGTGGTTGTGTTGTGTGTTGTATTTTCGAGGTTAAATGGAACAAGTTTCCTAAGATATGTCAATTGAGTCGGGGTCGATGGCCGAGTTGGTAAGAGCGAGGCTCGAGGCCTTGGTCTGCGGCCTAGTCGACATCTGGATGCTTGTTGAGATTTAATTATCGAGAGTAGTTCTGGATATCTAGTCCGTAGACCGTCCCGCCGCTCGGTCCAGCGCACCGTACAGATGCCGTCTGCCTCCCAGGCGGGGGCAGCGTTCCTGACGGTGCGTATCGCCCCGACTCCACTGGAAACCCGTAGGGTTAGAGCTCGCTCTAACCAAATAACCCACGAGGAAAAAGGATACCCCAAAAAAAACCCCCTTCTACGGTGGGGGTTTTTCATCCGCAACTGCGGATGTTTTTTGCAACTTTTGATGTCGGCACAGAATGTGTTGTGGTGTTGTCTCCCGGAGGCTGGAAGTTCAATTCCGGGATTGGGAAATCCCTGTCAAAAAAGCAAACACTTTTTATTTTTGGTAACCGCGAGGCGGTCAAACAAATCGTCAACGCAACAACGCAGTATCCATCTTTCACAGGGCAAGCCTCAAGTCTTACTTCCTACTGTTCCTAATACTACCAATCCTCGGTGTGTGTCCCGAAGATACGATACATCCATAACATCGTAAGATAGTATTCAATCCAACAGGAGACTTTATCAATCGCATCTACTCGGTTCAATAATTAGTGAAGTTATCTACCAATTACCATTATTATATATGCGGTGTCCAAAGCAATCATACATAACCCGGCCTTCTACGCAACTTGCGCCGGGCCTGACCAATCCCGGCTTGCTCTCACATCATATCCTAGCCTGACGTACTAACATATAACCGTGGCATCTCATCCCACGCGCGACACCATCTCCCACATCACCACTTACCCCTCCAGCCTCCCTTCCCTCTTCTCCTCTTCATTCTCATTCACTCAACAATGTCGGCATCAATTTTCTTCTCAGGTCGAATCGAGGAAGCGATTCAAGCTACCGTTGCAAACCAGAAGCCGCTGGCATGCTTCGTTACCGATGAAAGCGACGACAGCAACGTATGGGAACAGGACTATCTGTCGGACGATAGTGTAAGGCTACCATCACCATCATCACCACTTTTATGACTTTGGGATACTAATATAACTGGATGGCTTCTAGGTAGCGACTTCCCTTAAAGATTCCGCTATTACCGTCCGACTTCTCAAAGACTCGACTGAAGCAAACTATCTAAACGCTTTCTGCTCGATCACAACGTACCCAACTCTCCTTGTCATAAAGTGCGGCACAGAAGCCTTCCCTCCCACATACCACATTTTTTCCACTAACAAACCAATTCAATAAATCTAGAAATGGAGGTGCCGGTATCGACGGTCTCACCGTCATCACCAATCCAATCTCAAAGGAAGACTTCGTCGCCAAAATATCGTCGACTTTTAGTAACATAGCTGCTCCTCCTGCCAACCTCCTAGACGGCGTAAACAGCAGCCCTAGCTTCCCTACCCCTTCACCTGCTGCCACTACTACCACGGCTCCAGCTACTACATCTCCACCTGCTCAAGAACCTCCAACTTCTACCTCAGACTCCCTCCCTGCGAACACCCAATTCCCTCCCGAATCCGACACCGGCCGTCGCCTCGCCTCCATCCAAGCTCAACACCGCGAACGGATCGCCCGTCTCAAAGCACAACGTGAAGCCGCCGAACTTGAAGCCCAGAAGAAACGTGAACTCGCCCGTCGGGAGGATACACAAGCCATGGCCTCCGCCGCCGAGGCCCAAAAGTCACGGAGCAACAAGCAATACGCCGACGAGCAGAAGAAACGAAAGATGGAAGCTGAGAAGGAACGACGGAGGGTTTTGGAACAGATTAAAGCTGATAGAGAGGAGATGAGGATTAGAGAGGCGAATAGGAAAGCTATTGCTGCTGAAGCTGAGGCTGCTGAACTTGCTGCTTCTTCTCCTGTTCGTGATGTGTCTACTAGTGGGAAGGGGAAGGAAGTGCCGAGGGATGGACAGTGTAATTTGGCGTTTAGGTTGTTTGATGGGAGTCGGATATCGCATAAGTTCCCGGCCAATGCGACGGTAGAAGGGGATGTGAGGCCTTGGTTGGACAACGTAGGTCCATCAATGATACATAGCCTTGGGAAGATTAAGGATCATGCTAACAATTAACTTCCTCCGTAGAACCGTACCGACAGCAACCACCCTTACAAACTCGTCGTACAATCCGCCAGCATGTCATCAAAGAACATCGAAGGCAGCTCCTCCCTCTCAGAGTTAGGACTCTACCCTTCCGCCATCTTAATCTTAAAACCCGTCGCATCCTCGAAAGTCTCATCGGCATTCGCACCGGCTAGGCGAGCAGCCGGTGGTGTGGGCCAGCAACAGAATTTCTTGATTGCATTCTTACTGAGCATCTGGCTAATGATCAAGACATTCCTGGGATTACACGATCCAACGGCTAGCGTTGTCGTCGGCGAGAAAAAGGAAAAGAGTGGAAGTGGTAGTGGAAGTGCGAGCGGGAGTGGAGACGAAGGTATGGCCACCGCTGCTTCGGGGTCTGTGACTACACCTGTAGTCTCGAGAGATGTAGCGAGGAAGAGGATAAGGACTTTACATGATGGAGATGGGGATAAGAGGAGTGCATATTATAACGGGAATCAGTTGGATTTTGAGCCCAAGAAGGAAGGGGAGGAGGATTAAGAGCGCTCTCTTCTCATGATATATATATTGCGGGGTGGGATTTTGGTGTTTAATGGTCATTTGCTAGTACCTACCTAACGAAGGCTTTTTGTTTTGGGAAGGGGGATGTGTGTACTTTAGCTGTCCTTTCTTAACGTTACTACCTTTATCTTTTCTGCGAAATGGATTGTATAGCTATATAGATATGCATCTAAGTTTATTGAATCAGCGATATGGAGAATGGTTAAGTAAACTGTCTGCCTCCACGCATATGCGGCAGGGGTGGTATCCAACCCCTGCACCTGCGGCTCCAAAAAAAAATATTTGGTCGCCGCATTTGTTGTCGCAAAACTTCCAAATCTAAAATTCTTCAACTTCTCCAAAAACCCACCACCTCTCTCCTCCACATAACAAAAAATGTCACAATCAACCACCCGCCGCCCACGAACCCGTGCCCCAAGAACTCGAGTCCGTAAACGCGACCGTACGTTCAAAAACTTACCTGAAACCGACAATAACGAATCAGGAGACGAAGAAAGAGAAGGAGGCGGACAAGACGACGAAGAATACATCTCCATCGGTGCGGTTGATACTACAAATGAAGGACTAGCAAGGAGTAGAAAACGAAAGCTCGATGAAGTCAATGGCGCCGACGATAAAAAGGATGGAGAAAAGAAAGTGAAGGCGAAGAAGGAAGGGGAGAAATCACAGCAACAGCAGCAGGTGCATAATGAAGCTTATTCGAATTTATTAAAGACAGCGAAGAATAAGAAGCGGAAGGAGAGGAGGAAGGCTGCTGCTGCTAGGGCTGCTGGTGCCGGTGGTAACGATGCAGAAACCGGTGAAGGCGACGGTGAAGATGTTGATGCTGCTGTTGCAGGTGATGGAGATGGAGATGCTAAGGAGGGAGAGGTGGAAGGTGGTGAAGGAGCTGGTGAGGTTGCAAAGGACGGTGGAAGGAAGGATCATAGGTTTATTGTATTCGTCGGTATGCTACATTTCCCTCTTCTCCACCCCTAAAAGCTATGCTAATATATATCTTCGTAGGAAATCTACCCTACACAACCACCCAAGCAACCCTAACCGCCCACCTTTCCGCCGTAAAACCCACTGGAGTCCGCTTAGCAACCTACAAACCCGGTGAAAAACCAAAAGGTCGGAGTTATAAACCCAAGAAACCATCATCAACATCAGAAGGAGGAGAAGAACCCAAAGAACCAGAGCAAATCTGTAAAGGCTACGCATTCGTCGAATTCCCAGACGCAGGAAGGATGAAAAGCTGTTTAAACCTATTCCACCACTCGGAGTTTGAAGGACGGAAGATTAACGTTGAACTTACGGCTGGAGGGGGTGGGAAGAGTACTGATCGGAAAGAGAGGGTTAGAGCTAAGAATGAGAGTTTGAATGAAGAGAGAAAGAAGAGGTATGAGGAGGAGAGAAAGAAGAAAATTGAGAGGGGAGAGAAGGTTGAAGAGGAGAAAGTTGAAGAGGAAGTTGATGATGGTGTACATCCAAGTCGGAGGACGAGGGTTAGGAGGTGAATGGATCGGTGTTTACTTGCGCTTGATGCGTAGGGGGAGGTGGAAGTGTAAGATAGGAATGGATTATATGTCTATATAGCTGGCGTATACGGGAATCTCTTTTTCTGCGACACGATAAAAGAATTTCACTCGGGATCCAGTTATGGGTCCTTTCATTTCGATATCGGATCCAGAAATTCGGAAGGGCATTTCACGCAATGCTAGGTATGCAAGGTGACAAGGTGTGAAATATAAATTCATACACTAGGCTAAGCGCCCATACGGCCATCCGCTAGATCCACGAAACTTGCAATCTTCCTCTGCATTTTCAGATCCCTTTATAGATCTACCGCTCCGAATCCCCCCAACTGCAATCGAATAACCACGTCATCTCCCAACAAACCCAGTCGAAACAATGGAGCAATGTTCATATCATATCACACTCTCGCAAAACGTACAGGAAACCAAAACGTCAGAGTGATGAGGGGGGCGGGGGGACATACAAAATATATATCGTTACGGATACAGTAAAGCCAACCAAAAAAAAAAGCTTTGATAGTATAGAATATGTGGGCTCAAAGGTTTGGGAAAGGAAAGTAATATAATAGCACACTGGTCGTAAGAAGGAAAGAAAGAAAGGGAGGTATGATGACCATAAGCTGATGTATTCACAACTCTTTCTTTGTTTTCATCAAGATATATAAGCCGACATTAGAGAAACGAAACCAAAAAGGAAAAGTAGAATAACACAGGTTCCAGTTACAGCGGCAGCAATAAAAACGGGGGCAGAGGTACTAAACTAGGGAGAAAAAAGCTTCAATTCATGAATGGTTTAGAACATGGGATATGAGTCTCAAGAAAACGGAGAACGCCTGCACAAAGTTCGTATGATAATGGGGATCGATAGAGGAAAAAAGCACAAGAGATTTCGTAGGCGGTTGTAGAGGTTTTGGTTTGGCAAAGTCGCTTATAGGATGGTGCAAACCTTGCGGTTTACCTTTGGTTTTACTGGCGGCATGAGGACAGCTCTAGATATCATAGTTAGAACCTGCTCCTTATGAATAGAGAGGGGAGGTAATGTTTGTGATTTACCTGATAGCCTCATCGAAGACATTCTTAAGTCCCTTCTGAGTCAGGGCAGAGCATTCAAGGTACTTGACGGCTCCAATTTCCTTAGCAACGGAAACACCATTCGCGAATTGAATGGGCGACATCTTCTTGTCCTGCAGCGACTTCAAAACCTTGGGGTCGTCCCTCAAATCGAGCTTGGTGCCGACGAGGATGATCGGGATGTTTGGTGCATGATGGCTGATCTCCGGATACCACTATGTTTATCGTTAGCACTTTGGGTCTCACGTCACGTGGACAATGCGTGACCAACCTTTGTTCGGACGTTCTCGAAGGATGGCGGGGAAACCAGCGAGAAGCAGATGAGGAAAACATCGGTCTGGGGGTATGACAATGGTCTCAGTCTGTCGTAGTCCTCCTGACCGGCAGTATCCCACAATCCCAAGCTGATGGGCTTTCCATCGACCATAACACTAGCAGAGTAGTTATCGAATCTATAAACGCGGAGTCAAAATTAAAATGGTTTCTCGATCGGGTTGAGCAACAATCGCCGAGTGGAACATACACAGTAGGGATGTATTCACCCGGGAAGGCATTGGTAGTGTAACTGATTAAGAGACATGTCTATGAACTCAAGTTAGTATTCAATCAAGCTCAACGAAGCTAAGAATCGGAGAATATTTACCTTTCCGACGGCACCATCGCCTGTGACGACGCACTGTACACTCAAATCTCCGTTAGAATCATGTTTCTGGTCCAGCCGCCTGCGGCACATTCTTCCCGAAGCCTTCTGCACTTCCTCTCCGCGTTCCCTCGCATCATCGGGTATAAAAAGGTGCTGAAAATCTTCAGGCCTGGATTTCGGACGTGGAGTTCTCGGGGAGACTATCGCCTCCACTTCATCCAGGGTACCAGGGAGAGAAGTGTATATGGGTTTCGGTCCCATTTGAACACTTCTATATCTCTGTTTGTCCTATTCCCCTCCTTGAAAACCTGGTTGCAAGGTTTATCCAAGTCCGGCACGGATTCGCATGATGCGACGACCCCCTCTTTCTCGGAAAAAGAGAGAAGCACACGATGTAGAACGTGTAAGAACGAGTTAATGCGGGCGAAATCGCATATCAGGAGTGATAATAGTATTGGATGATACACAGGGAAACGCGAGAGGTCATGTTTCGGAAGACTTCGAAAGTAACGGGAAAAGTAATGGTAAACTTTTTGGTGGTTTATGGTACCTTTAGGGACTGTGTGGTCATTGTTGTAGGGGGTGTGAGGGTTTGGGTGGGAAGCTAGAAAAAGATCTAGTTCTCGGTAAGCTAGGATCACGAATTCAAGGTCAGCACTTGAGAGAGTTCTCCAAGGTTATGCACAAGCAAAGCGAGTTTCAAAACGTGTTCAAGGCGGCTATTTTCGACGGTTCCGGAGTTCACGGTGTTTGCCATGGACTCGAACGTTATCTTCGCGGCTCGTCTTGCCTGGTTTGCTGCCTCCCAATTGTTTCGGTGGAGAGGAAACGACCAGGGAGAGTTTTGAGTGCCAAAGTCGCTTGCTTGGACTAGCAATTAAGCCTGGCGAAGAAATGGGGAATGGAGAATGGAGCCTGAAGCTCGGGGTCTTTGCGAGCGAGGGCGAAGTAGATAGCGAGAAAAAAGGAAAGAAAGGTGGAGAGAGTGCGTAGCGGCTCATACTTTCCGTGTAGTCGTTCTGGCCAGTGAAGCCTAAGCTAGGCAGTGTAGTATAGTATATAGAGGATCCCGGGACGTGGATTCTTTATAAGCAGCAGCCGGTATGATGACGTTGTGCCCGAGAACGTTGGATTGTATGTAACACAGCAGATGATGGGGTGGGAGAAAGAGGGAAGGAGAGGAGAGGAAGATGAGAGGAAGAAGAAGAGCAGAACAATCAGATCAGAAGCTAACAATACCAAGGCCTTAATTATCAGGGTGTGCGAGGATGAAGGGTGTAAGTGCAAGTACAGGTGTGAGTGTGAGTGTGCGTGGTGGAGTTCCAGTTCCAGGTCAGTCTTCGGTTTGAGGGGGTCTGGCTGGTATCATTCATGTAAGGGTGCAGTTACTCGATATATAACCAAACACCAAACACCACCGTCCACTCGCCCAAGGAAGAAGAAATTTGTGGATGGATGGATGATAAAGCAAAGAACAAAATATCCTCTCGGTGGCTCTGGTTCTTCGACTGGTGGCAAAGCTCCTGTATAAGCTAGCTGCACCTGGATAGCCGGACCAATTGTTTCGTTCGGACGCGGAACTCAAGGTAGCTCTCTCGATGAGCTTGACGACCAGGATGAAAATAGCAGCAGCATGGAAGATGGCAAAGAACACCACGAGAGACACTTCTTGGTAGCTCTCCGCGCGAAATACCCGTGTGGTATACCATACCCACGGCAGCAGGCAAGCAGCAGCAGGTATGATATCGCTTCGATTTCAGCCACTCGCGGCCAACAGCGAGCTTAAACGAGCGAGTGCCGGCCCACCAGAGCCATGCCATGCAATCGATTCAATCAATCAATCGAATCAACCACCCCCTCACATCGAAACAGCCAACTGGTCAGCCCGGCAAGCTTTGGACGTGTACATGTCCAAGCTGCTGATAAACAGGGCGGCGGGCGATGTGACAGAGATGACACACATCGAAACCAGCCCTCAATCGACGGGTTTCGGATTCGGGTGCAAGCGATGGGCACGGAATGCAAATAATGCAATGCAATGCTGGATAAATCCGTCCATGATGTTTTTGACCGAGCTGTACTAACCTGCTTTATCAACTATCGGAATCTCGAATGGCTAAGCTAGCCAGGGCTGTCTGTCCCGTAAAACCGGAGTGTCGTCGATCACAGTCGAATAGCGGTCGTTTTTGTTGGAGCTGATTGCTGTTCGGTCGAGCTGAACTGGGGAGTCGGCGGAGCTGAAGGGGATGACTGCAGTGCAGTATTAACGGGTTCGAAAAAAGGCGGTATCAAAAATATCCTCTCTTGCTCAATTCGAGACGAAAGAGTAAGAAGAAGAAGAGAAGAGAGAAACGGGAAGGGAAGGACAGATATGGACAGATGGTTTGAGAATGGCGCCGGCGTCCACAAGTGAACGAACCAACCTATCTTCTAATCCAGCTACTCCTCCCACACCAAAAGCCGCGTAGCGAAGGGCTTCCCAGCTGTTCTTCTTTTTGTTCTGACTAGTCCGCCTGCCCAAGGAAGTGGATCCGAACGGATATTCTGGGATATTCTGGCTTGGGTCCGACTTATCGAAAGTGGAGTCGTCCATAGCAGAAAATCTACATGTCCATCCATATCTCCAGTCAACTGTGGCTTCGACATCTCCTACACTAACTAACAATCATATCAAGGGATTCCCTCGAAACCAACGTGAGAAACGCCTTGTAGCTCGCCAGCTTGCGGGCAGAAACATCTAACTATCAAACAGCTTTCTCCATATCAGAAACACCATCAAAAAGATTGCGCGATAAAAGGCATGCCCACCACCCTCGCTCAACCACCGAGCCGGGGACCAGACATGCAGTTGTGGCCCAGCCGTTCGGTGTCGGCGCTTCTGGATCAATACAGCCAGTCGTCTCAGGTCACTCCCCTCTATCTCATGCTCAAACAAGCAAGTGAATTAATCTTGAATCCTGTCATCGGATATCGGTAGAGCTACCGACTCAACGATTCTCTCACCAACCACCCGGCGAGTAGACGGCCAATTAAATTCTCAGGTCTCCCTCTCAGGCCTTAAACTTTCCAGGTTGTGCCCAAAAAACCTTGCGGGCTTTTTGATTTATAAAATATAAACCCCTCGGCCTAGGTGTTCGATGTTTCCTGAGGGTAAAAACGAAGAACCCGTGAATTGGAAGCTTAGCTCATCGGCCTCCCCCTCCCATTGGCCACAAACAGGCGAGATCGCGAGAGCTATCCCGAACAAGCATCTATAAACCAGAAAGCGACAATATTCCTTCTCGTCACTGCTATATAAAAAGCCCAGTCTCAGAACCACATAAAGCCCTTCCTTTCTCCCCCTCCAGATTTCAACGGGTCTTGTGAAAAAGGAACCCAGACTTTCTTCGGTGTCTATAGGCATTCCCAAGCCGGTAGCTTTAACACAGGATCTCACCGTGGAATATAGGAAATATTGCATCTTCGTATCCGCAGTGCTGCTTCTTATGCAAGAAATTAATAATGCTTGCTGCTGAAGATGCTATCTGCAGATCATTATCACCCGCTTCTGAAACATAGAATACTTCTAAGCAAACTGTATTACGAAGCATATTGTCTCATGAAACGTGACAACCTTTTTTTTGAAGCAAGAAACCGGACCATAGGCTAAATTACTATCGAAGTCGCATTGATACACCAACCTCTCTGTTCGCTTCCTCCTGCCAATTGAGATCCGTCTCCGAGTCGTGATAGCTTGGCTCTCCTCGAGCTTAAACTACTATGTAGCAGGTGCCCGAGCTAACTACCAAGGGTAGCTCTCGATTTTTTCTCCTTATCGAGATCTTTAGATTGTTCTGAGGCAAGGATTAGCTTGGTGTCGTGACTTTTGGAATACCGACGCAGAGGTTCGAGGTTACGTTGGGACAAGGTATTGCCAGGCCCGAGCTTCCTTCTCTGGCTGGGCCGCGGGTTATCGCCAACGGCTTGGTTACAGATGGTACGGTGCCCATGTAGATATTGAACTTTGGAGGTTATTAAAGCAGATTAGACACTGGCCACTGGCCGTGTCAGCATAGCAATGCAAGTGTACTCAATTCATGCATCTATCTCAGACCTGACTCTCGATATGTCTCATGGAGTTAACTCGAGTTCAACCGTCGACGTCTATACACCAGATTAGTATTTACAGACAAACTCATGCAGGGCCTGACACAAGTCTAATATTTTTTATAATATATACTGCACACGCCTCCCAGCTATGCGATTCCCTCACTGAACCCATTCCTTAATTAGCCATATCTGAAACCTGTCCCGTAAGTAACTGTCGAGGGTTGATGGGCTCTTAGAGTACTACAATAATCGATTCCATCTCAGTGAAGCAAACGGCCTCCTGTAGATGCAGTACCCAACACAAAATATTATCTAGTCTCGTTCAAACGTTTATGATTCTGGACAATGCTAGGTTTTTGATCAATTGCATAACCACTCGCTGATACTTCCATTTCCTACATGTAAAAGAATGGCAAATGGTATACCGCAACTAAGTCCCAAAACCTTGGCTAGCAGAGGCTCGAGACCCTGGCTGCAGAAGCTGGAAATAATTGGATTCCAACAAAGCCTTCTGCTGTGCAACTACAACGTGCAATGCAACTCCAACCACGCACACAATTGCACAACGTCTCTACCGGCTACCGATATCCGAAATACCCCGCTAAAGCTAGTTAAGCCATGCGCCTGTTGCAGGTTAAATTTTTGACCATCTTTGAATATGGAAATCGAGGACTTGAGGAGGGGCACATCAAAGACCCTAATGGGTGATTCTTGGCGCCATGAATCTGCACGTTTTCGTGTCAGTATATAGTACGGACTTAACATGCAAGCGCATATAATTCGAAACTAGTCGAGTCACGGCTGCAGGGCCCCTCATATCCTCGAGAGGATAGACAAGATATCATAAGTGGGGTAAATCAATTGGATCCAGCGAATCCCCGCATCGCTGCCTTCATGATATGTTCTATTTTTGAGGACAGGTCGACGAAGCGGGGTGAATTCACAGATTAATGCGGATTAACGCTGGCATTGCATGCAGAAATATACGGAAATAATGGGATATTGTAGGCAATAGGAATCAAGTACCCTTAGAGTAAACGACGATTTCATTCGCTGTGAATATGGTCGCAATCTAGAATCTAGTATTGGTACGTATCCGGCGGGGTCCAAATTTATAAAAACCCAGGCAATTACTAAACCCCTGGAACGATTTCTAAAAACTCCATCTCTATCACCAATCTCCTTTATTTTATTCTTGGCCGTTATAGCATGCTAATTCATATCTCATAAGGGCCAAAATGAAAAGAGACGACTTCACCGTTGGTTGGATATGTGCCATCGGCATTGAGCTCTCAGCCGTACTCAGTGTTCTAGATGAGCGATACCCAACGAAGCCCAGCGTTCCAGCAACTGACGGGAATGTGTATGAGTATGGCAAAATAGGTGGCCACAATGTAGTCATGACCTGTCTTCCTCATATGGGCATATTGCAAGCTGGCATCGTCGCCACCCGCATGCGCTCCACGTTTACAAGAATACGGTTCGTATTGATGGTTGGCGTTGGTGGTGGTGCTCCTAGCAAGTCAAATGATGTTCGACTGGGTGATATCGTTGTCAGCAACCCTGCTGGCCGTTGTAGCGGTGTCGTTCAGTATGATTTTGGGAAGGCTATGGAGAATGGTGAATTCCTGGCAACTGGGTGGTTGAATTCGCCGCCAGCTATTCTGTTAAGCGCAGCGTCAGCTATGAAAGCTCGAGGAAAAGAAAAGCTAGCCAAGGCTATCTGGGATACGTACGAAAACTTGGAAGACAGGAGGGACTTTTCTTACCCAGGGAAGGGAACGGACAACTTATATACGGCCGACTGCCTTCATAATTCCAAGGAAAGCTGCGAAGATTGCGACCCCGAACAAATCGTCCCTCGAAAAGAACGGCCAGATACCCACCCCCGTATTCATTATGGAATCATAGCGTCGGCGAACCAAGTCATGAAAGATGGCAAGAGGAGAAATGACATCATCAAGGAAACCTTTCGATGGGCGGGAGCCGAAGCCCTCTGCTTCGAAATGGAGGCGGCAGGCCTGATGAATGACTTTTCGTGTCTAGTAGTCAGAGGGATATGTGACTACTCAGATGGTCATAAAAACAAAGTTTGGCAACCGTATGCTGCGATAAATGCGGCCATATACGCCAAAGAGTTACTTAAACAGGTATCACCAGGTACGCAAGATCCCCCGTAATGGCTCGATGAATTACCCGAATACCATTGTGCGGTAGTACTAACATCCCGACCATAGTCAGCGAAAGGGGACTTATAGAAGATGCAAGAGGGGCACCCGATTACGTTGCGCCCCAGGAGATTGGTTCCAAACTTCGGTTTAAGATGCCGTTCCATATCCCGTTTACCCGAAACACTGCGTTCGCCGGTAGGGTGGAAACTCTCAGAGACATTCACGAACATTTTACGGAATCACACGATACCGGTGTGCCGTTGATATATGCCATCACTGGTGCTGGTGGGATGGGAAAAACACAAATTGCAATCGAGTACGCATATCAGCATCTGAATGACTTCCCGGCGGTGTACTGGGTGGATGCAACAAGTGAGAGGACGATGTGCGCATCCTTTGTCAAGATCCTGGAATGCATTGTTCAAGAACAAGCGAGAGCAGTGTGGGGGGATTCCGCTCCGGACTATAAAGCCATTGCCAGGGAACTTGGGATTGAAGGGCATGTCGACGATGAAGGCAGAGTTAGGTCTGACCACTATCTCTTCGGTCTTGTCCGAGTAGCTCTGTTCAACTGGCTTGGAAGGCCACAGAACAAGAGATGGTTACTAATTATCGACAATGCGGATGACCTGGATGAATTTAATAAACTAGAGTACCTCCCGAACCGCGGGAGTGGATCCGTCCTGATCACCAGCCGGAGGCCTAGGGCGAATCTTTTACGCATGCAAACTGCGCAACAAGCGGATCTAGATGGGCTTGATCTTGATAGTGCTGTCAAGCTCGTTTTAGGGCTGACACACCTGGGGGATAAGGGAGAAGGTACGTCTGGAAGTAGAACGAACCTCTACACTATGTTATTCTAGACTAACTTTCCGTAAAGACCTGGCCATTAAAAACAGTGCAATCGCCATTGTCACAGAGCTAGGATTTATGCCTCTGGCAATAACCCAAGCAGCATACTATATCTGGAAAGAGAGAATCCCTCTTGAAGAATACTTGCCACGGTATCGGGAAGACTTCATGCAAGTCCAAGGCAGTCTTGTAGAGCAACCCAAACTACGAGAGCAGACCAAACTCGAAGACGAAAAACCATGCTTTGGATCAACTTATCGAGAAACAACTACAAAAACTTGGGAGATATCCCTCTCAGCTATCGAAAAACAGGATAAAGAAGCCGTGTCAATACTACTGACCTGTGCATATCTCAATCACGAGGAAATTTTCGGACGTATCTGGGTAGACAAAGAGGATGGAAGGTCTGAAGAGAGGGTTCGAGACGAATGTAGGTTACCCACTCACATCTTTGCAGGTAGCCTTACTAATATCTATTGTAGTTAAAAAAAGGATCGAGCTGCTTGCTTCATACTCACTAGTTAAGATAGGCGATGAAGGAGCCTTCTCTATTCACCCCGTCGTGCATTTATGGGCACGGGAACGTCTAGATCCAGCAGCACGGCGCCAAGTTTTGGGAAATGCTATAGTAATTCTCGGAAAAGTGAGTAGATGGGACAAATTATCGCGAGAGAGCCAGAACTGGGCTTTGAACGAGGAACGAAGGTTTACGTCCCACCTACAAAGCCTCTGCCGATATGCCGACTTGGATTCCTTGGGGCTTCTTCACAACGAAGCACAAAAACCTAAAGATGACAATATATATTTCGCATTTGGATCCATTGGCAGTCTCCTCGAGAAGCAAGAGCGCTACCCCGAGGCTATAATTTGGTATAAACGAGCGCTTGTCGGTTTAGAGTTTCTAGGAGACAAGGCGGAAATACTGAAGGCCGACAATGGGGTCATTGTCGGGTTCCTTCGCCAGAACAAGTACGACGATGCCGCGATCTGGCTCAAGCGAGCGGGACTGGACTCCATGCTTACCGGAGTGGTTCAACCGATAATGTTTGAAATTTTGAGCAACATGGCAACCGTCTTACTTTGCGTGGGTCGCTATGACGAAGCATTGGCCTTGTATCATAATGCCCTTGCCGCCGCTGAGCAACTACGACTCCAGACCGGTCTTGTAATCGAGTCGTTCAGATTCCAAACTATGCATAACATTGCTGCAGTTTTCAAGCATCAAGGGAACCTCATCGCCGCCGAGGACTGGTATAATAGGGCACTTAACGGCCTTATGGGCTGGCTAAAACCAGGGAACGATGCGGCAAATTTTGATATTATGATTAAAATTGCTTCCAACTTTGGGGAACGGCAAAACTACAATGCAGCCCTAAATTGGTATCAACAGGCTCTCAACATACTGGGAAAGGGACTTGACGAAACCCACCCACGCCAAGTTGCTATTGTCGAAAAAATGGCGGCCTGCTTAAATTCGCTGGAGAAACACGGCGAGGCTCGTGTATTGTACGAGAAGGCCCTGATGGGCTTCGAGAGTTTACACGGGAAAGACCACCGAGACAGCAAATATTTCCTCTTGATTGACCAGCTGGCTTTATGTCATTGGTGCCTCAAGGAATACAGCAAGGCACTCGGATTGTTCCTGGAGGTGCTTAAAGACAGAGAGACATCGGCAGGCGAAGATAACCTTTTGACGCTCGTCGCAATCGATCATGTGGCGAAATGCTATTTTCAACTCGCGAATTATGACGAGGCGCTTCAATTGTGCAAGCGACTATTTAACGGTCGAAACAAGTTGTTTGGGCCAGCTCACTACCAAACCATTGAAGCAATGGACAATATTGCCACCGTCCTCGTCAGGAAGGGAGAACGTGAGGAGGCTAGACAGTGGTTCGAGCAGGTGCGGAATGGAATCATGAATTTATTTGGTGCAAACTCTCCACAGGCACTCTATGTTACCAAACAAATAGAGACCCTTCTTGCAAGTCCAGCAAGTGGATCTTCCTTCCAGAATCGCTCTCTCTCAGAGCTACCAGGCCGGCCTACGAGTGTACCTGTAGCAGGGAATGCTCCGGGTGTCCAATCCCCAGCGCCGACTGGCTACCCGAACGATTCTAGCTCCTCAACCCCCCAAAACTATGCAAAGGGGTCAAATCAACCAGCTACCCCTCCATGCAGCCCTCCACCACCCTATTACCCAAACGCGACGCCAGGCCAGTACCCTGGGTATAGTGCTCAGAACCAAACGAGTCCACAAACCTACGGTAGTCCTGGCGAGGGATCGGGCCAATCAAAGTATCCTAACAATCAGCAAGCCGCATCGTATAACCAAACAGCCGGACCGTATCAGCAACAGACTGCGGTATACAATCAACAAAATGCGCTGTATAACCAACAACCTGTACAATACAACCAACAATATGGGCAGTACAATCCGCAGGCCGCAGCATATAACCAAAATGTTGCATCTTACGGTGGACAAACCAATCCGTATAATCAACAAGCCGGATTTTACAATCAACAGGCTATGTCATATAATCAGCAAGCCGGACCATACAATCAACAAGCTGGATTCTATAACCAACAACCTCAATCATATAACCAACAAGCTGGTGGATATGATCCCAACCAGCGGAGGTTGGTCTCCCAGTTCCAAAACATGGGGTTCTAAAAATGTCTATATCTGCTTCAGGGGCGCCTCCAGTGTAGTGCTACTGCTACGTTTCCGTGTACTTGATATCTAATGTTTTTACGGGTGTATCTGGGTTTTGCTATTATCTTTTCAGAACTGCAAATGTATTTACTCGTCCAGCGATGCGTTGAAATTGTTGTATTCTACGGTCATATAATTTGGAACAATCCCGCGACGCCAGATGTCGGCACATGCAGTTGTTCAGAATTAGCCAATTGCTTACTAGTTCCCTGTCCCATGGCGGCGCGGGCGCGGGATAGCGCATCCTAGAATGTAAATGTATCCTTCCATTCACAGCCTCAGCGCCCAGGTGCTATTTAGGCCCACCAAACCACCCAACTTTTGTAACTGAAATCGCAGCAACACGTAATTTCTAGCCTCTGCCGGGTGTAACCAGGTTCAGGCCCCAGGTTCAGGTTCGGATTCAGGTTGGATGGATGAAAGCGACAAGCCTTCTCCCCATCAGCATCATCCCATATTCCCTTAACTTGTCTTACTTAACTTAACACTCTGCTACCTGAACCTGTACTCTTACCATAAACACCATACCCGTCGTCGCCGCGATAACTCGGAGCGACAACCATTCGCAATCTTATCTTCCTATCATAAGTCGCACCTTTTTTTGCGTCGCGCGAGAATCGCCGTACCGTAACGTAAGATGGCAACGCCAGTGTCCGTCGGCCAGCCAAGAGGCGGCGGATTTCCCGCAGCAACCAATGGCTTTTCACATCACCATCATCAGAATCCCGGCGCTGGTCCGAGTTCGCAGCACCACCATCCACCGCCTCAGAATCAACAGCAACAGCAGTCGGCGGGGAGTTCGCAAGGTGGCGCTAGTGGGGGTAATACCCATACGTCGAGGGACCCTAATGAGGTTTTGCAGACGGAGGTATGATCTTTTTGCTTTCGCTCGTGGTAGTTGGAGGCTGGAGTGGTAGTCGTGTGGAAGGACAAAGTGGAAAGCTGACTGTTGGTGTGTTATATAGCTTGGTCTGAACGCCCTGCTCTCGAAGTTGAAGGAGTCGGCGATTTCCGCGAGGGTATGTTTAATTACACCAAGTGACCGAGCAGGGTTTATGTCTAACTGGGTATTTACAGGACTTCGCTGGCTTTCTTAAGAAGCGTGCTCAAATTGAAGAGGATCATGCCGCTGGTAAGTATATCTTCCTTCCAAGGCTAATCTGCATCACAACTAACATGATGTTTCACAGGCCTAAAGAAACTATGTCGCGTAACCAACGATACCATCCACCGCGAACCGGGCCCTCGGCGGGGTACACTCATGAGGGGTCTTGAAGAATCGAACCGAATTCACGATAGCCTGGCTGACAATGGTGTCGCATTCGCGGCGGCACTTAATGTCATGTCCGAAGAACTTACTGAACTGTCAAATAACATTGAATCCGGGCGGAAGCAATGGAAGAATGTAGTTGCAAATTCGGAAAAGAAGGGGCCGATTTCTTATCATGAGATGGAGAAGGTAATTTTTGCTGAAGGCAGACACTCTGGAGATTTAGGAAAGCTGCTGATGGTGTTTGGGCTACTAGGCGAAGGGTAAAGTCGACATGGCGGCAAAGGAATACGAGAACGCACGGAATGGCAGTCGATCTAAGCCCTTTGGCCCTCGTCATCCAGAAGAAGATGCAAGGAAGAGGCTGGAGATGGCAGATATGGAGTATGTGAGGCAGGTGGAGATAACAAATAAAATACACTCAGAGCTATACCATGCGGAGAGACCACAGAGCGTGAAGGCACTGAGGGATCTGATCTTGGAGTGCGATGCTGGGTTGAGTTTGCAATTGCAGAAGTTTGGTAAGGACTCTAAGCTCGAAAGTTAGCGACCGGGCTTCTACTAACATGAAGACGGAATAGTTGCGCTAAACGAATCATTTGCACTTAATAATGGACGTGCTGTGAGTGGCACCGGAGGGGAGAGCGATCTACGGAAGGCATTGCTATCTGTCGACGATGAGGCAGATATGAACGGCTTTATCATGGAGTTTGCATCGAAATCTCCACCACAACAGCTTGGAATGATGAAGTTTGATGTTATTAAGCATCCTGTATGTGAATCCCCATATTTATGAGGTCGACGACATAACTAATGGGATCATTAGATCTTCCCACTGCCACCAATCCAACAACCACAACCGGAGCCGCAGCCGCAGCCGCAGCCAGGTTATAATACACAGTCTGGCTTTGGGCCAGGAGCGCCCCCTGGAAATTTCAACCCGGTTAACCCAGATCCAAAGAACACGGGAAGAAAACCTGTCCCACCCGCTTCCGCACCGAAACCAGTTAAACCAGTCTTCGGAGTTCCACTGGAGGACCTCTTACGACGCGACGGAAATGCAGTTCCAATTGTCGTAGTCCAATGCATGACCGCCGTGGAACTCTACGGTCTGAACGTAGAGGGCATTTACCGACAGGCTGGGGCAACATCTCACATCCAAAAAATCAAGGAGACATTTGACAACGGTGAGTCCTGCTAACTGAGATCGTGACTACTTTAGAGGCTAACAATACATTTACGGCTTCTAGATTCCAGCAAGGTTGATTTCCGCATCCCCGACCACTTCTATCAGAACGTCAATAGTGCAGCATCAGCTCTGAAGCAGTTCTTCCGAGAGTTGCCTGATCCTGTCTTGACATACGCTCTCTATGATGAATTTATTGAAGCTGCCAGTATGTCAATCCTTCTTGAATACTTTATCTAGTTCAAGATTACTAAATAACCGTACAGAGGTCGACGATGACAACGTTCGCCGCGACTCCCTTCACGCCCTGATCAACCGTCTTCCAGACGCTCACTACGCCACAATCCGTGCCCTTGTCCTCCATCTTAGCCGTGTTATGCAGCATGCGAGCCAGAATAAGATGAACTCATGGAACTTGGCTATCTGCTTCGGACCAACGTTGATGAGCACACGACCGGAGGACTTGAGAAATACGAACTGGCAGAATAGAGCGTTGGATACGATACTGAGGAATGCATTGGAAATCTTCGATGACGATTAGATCGGGGTGGAAGCTCTAGACTACGTAGAAGCTAGAGTTTTAGACGGATAAGATAGGAGGTTCTTACGCTTAGTGCTATCTTTTTGGTTATTATATTCGATGCTGTTTTTTTACACCTACTAGTCACTGCAATCGCAGTAGCGAGCGAGTTTGAAGATTAAAAAGCAATAATATATCTGTTAAGCCTTTAAAAATCGTTTGTTCTTACTAATCCTTTGATTCATCTGTAATACTACATTTTGGTGTCTAATGTCCAACTGAGAAACTCCAAAATCCAAGCCTCGAACGCCATAACCAATGCTAAGTGACAAGAATATACAATTCATATAGACCCAAGGTTATGCAGTGGCCGAGTCAACATAGTTCGCCATCGGATCATCTGCTAGGAGGCGCCTCTTCCTATGCTGTTCAAGTTCATCCTCAGTGACACCGCTAAACATTTGGTCTCTTTTCCTCTTTTTGTCATCAGCCGTTTCCTCTTCATCATCCTTTACGCGAGCTGACTCTTCCGCTTCTTCCTTTTCGGCATCGGCAGCTTCCCGACGCTCTGTTCTCCAGGCAATCTGCTTCTTCTCCCTTTCCTCAAGGTCGCCGCCTGTCCGCATCTTCTCAGCTTCCTCCATGCCCTTCTTACCCTCCTCTCCTGTACAATAGCTGTTCTTGACAAATGAGTGGCAACAAGCGTATCCCCACTTGAAATTCTGCCACCATGAACCCCATACACTCGAGTGATTGTTGATGTAAACATCCTCCGGATACTTTGACTTCGCCACGGCATCCGCCTTCCCTTTAACCAAGTCACCAGACTCGGAGTACTCGACGTATCGTTCAGATTCTGTAACTGTAGCCTCCTTCGGTGCTTGGAGATACTCTCCACCGCCGTACTTGTCCAACAATGCCCGACGCTTCTTTTGTGTTTCATCCTCCTTTTGGGTTTCCAGCTTCTTCCGAAGGATTTCTCCTTCGGTAGGATTGGCTTGCAAGTGCATCTTCGCACCCATCACACCCTTCTCTCTAGACTCCCATGCCAATTTTTGCGCCTTCTCGAACTCTGCAGCGTCACCCGAGGACCTCATGAACCCTTCTTCGGCCACCAACTTCGCAGCTTGGTCCGATAACGCGCCACCGTCGACCATGGTTCTGGTTTTAGGGTCGTACTTGGCTGAGTCCAGATCCAAATTCAACAGATACTTCGCCGTATCTTCTCTGATTCTCAAATTCCTTGTCGTAACTCTTGATGAGGAATCGTATGTCTGCCCGGGCATATTTGATTCCTCAGCGTACTTATCCTCCTCATCTTCGCCGTCAGCACCATTTCCATTGCCTCCGTTTCCACTTTCCAACGCCTTCTGCTGTGCTCTTAATTCCTCCATTCTCGCGAATTCTTCGATTAGGTTATCGTGCTCCCTCGGATCGTATCCATTCCATCTATCCCTCTTCCCATCCCATCCAAGCTCGAGCTTTTGAATTTCCTCGTCCTGGGCGATATCCACCCCCGAAAACTTCGCTCCCTTCTTCCTGATCCTCTGTAAACAGTCCTTCTTCTGATGTCCCATACTCCCACAGTTCTCACAAGCTCCCTTCCTATACTTCGTCGCCGCAGGGCCCACTTTCTTGCCACGATCGTACCATTTGTCGCCACCTTCAAGAAGATTAAGGTCATCTGCCTTCTTTTTCTGGAGACGTTGATGTTCTAGGTAGTCTGTGGTTTCGGAGGATGAGTCGGCGGAGTCTTCGTTCAACCAGAACGGTTTTTTGGAGATGAAGTTCGGGATATATTCGTTTTTATAGGAAGAAACGCCTTTGGAGTTTGGGTCGGACTTTTGGGCGCCCTTTTGCATGGCGTTTGGGGCGTGGCGGCGCGACATTGTGATGATGGTTGGTGTCGCGATTCGAGTGAGTCGAGGTACGAAGTAGGTTGGTGATGTATTGATTGACTGGGAGATTAGATTAGATGGAAGTACTAATCGGGTCGGGATGGATTCGGCACCGATGCTGGGAGGTTGATGCAGAAGCTTCTAGATGTCTTGTCAGTGAAGTTTAGTTTACAGCGATGGACCTGGAACGTGGGCAAATGACTGGCGCCAACGAGCGAATCAGCGCCCGCAGAAATACCGGTCTTGGCAGTCGGATTTAAGGCCGGCCTTTTCCCCGGCCGTCCCTTCCTTCAATTTTTCTGCCACCCAACGAAGAACCCATCCTCAACCATCTATGAATCCATACTACCCGTCGATATATAAGTTTTAACTTGTAAGTCCATCATCGTCTACATTCACTCTGTCGCTCTATCTAACGAGGCAAATTCTAGACTTCCAATCCATACAAAATGCCACGACAAAGAGGAGGTGCCCGTCCAGCTGCCCGCCCAGCGGCTCCAGCCCGTCCCGCCGTTCAACAGCAGACCCGTCCGGCTTCCACCATGGCTGCTCCACCGGCTCAAACTCACGCTGCTCCACCGGCTACCGCTACTCAGGCGCCATCGCAGTCCCCCGGATTGTTTGGCCAGGTACGATATTCTACTTCTTCCAGCGACATATAGCATTTATATAACCTCGGTACTAACAATATAAAACTTATAGATGGCCTCTACCGCCGCGTAAGCTCCCATTATACACCCTTAACTCTCTTCAAACCCCTATGAAGCTCCATATCCTAACAATACCTACGTATATACAGCGGTGTAGCAGTCGGTTCCACAGTTGGCCACGTCCTCGGCGCCGGTATCACCGGAATGTTTGGCGGCTCCTCCTCGTCTGAGACCGCTGCTGCCCCTGCCGCTCCTGCTACCACAAACACCTATGGAGACGTCACAAGCGGTAACTGCGCTGCCGACGCGAAGGCGTTCACTAGCTGCTTGGAGGCGACGAATAATGATATGAACTCTTGCAGCTATTATTTGGATCAGCTTGTAAGTTTTATATGATCTTCCTTCCTTTCTTTGCAAGGTTTGGGGACAGAAGGGCTAATAGGGATGTTTTTGGGATGGAATAGAAAGCTTGCCAGGCTATGTTCAAGAGCTATCAGTCGTAAGATAGGTAGCTTTGGATCCTTTTGTAGATAGTTTTACTCTGCTCTTGCACTTCCCTTTTTCATATGCGGCGTAAGAATATGATTCTTGGGTGCTTTCTTTTTTCTCTGTACAAAATTAAAAAGAAATAGACAGAATGAAGGTTCAGATCTGAAGGATGTTGTTCGATGTTCTTGGATACACCTAGGCGGCTCCTTGGGATATAGATTGGATATATCGTCTAGAGGATGTAAGACCTTAGATTAAATCTCCCTACCAGACATACGAACTTGACATCATATCATCGCACATCACCGATTCAATTGCACTTGTGACAAGAAACTCTAGAAGAGCTCTGGAAAAGCCTCATAGTGGGGACCTTCAATCCACATCTGACGTACCCCAAAAGCCTCACAAGCTCATCGATGCATCGCAAACGAGATGAGATGCACGATGTCACATGCCAATAAAAAAAAGGTCATAGAACCTGCCCCTCCTATACCACACCTCCATTTCTCGACAACTTCTGCATATAGTATCTCCATCCCACCGGAGAAACGGGACCCTGACCAGGTGATTAGATCTCTAACGAGATCTGAAAATATACATTAAGCAATAGCCAATTATAACGGTTTAACTGTGAGTTTTACGTGAAAAAAGAGGCTGGGAGCCTTAAAGCTTTGATCAAAATTTTGTAGTCAGGTGAGGAGGGGCAGATTTTCTTTGAGGAATTTTGGGGAGTTGCAATTGTGGCCAATACCGACGATGGCATTGTAGATCTAATGCAATTGAGCACAGCTTTTTTGCGAAAAGGTATGGATTTACCCAGATAACTCGCAGGAGATGCAAAAAGAGGGGCCAATGAAGCTTAGACGCGTGGTGGGGTTTTGCATTTTGATGCCGCTGCTGCTGCTGATGTCTTTGGGAGACCACCGGATGAGTATGGGGATATTCATACATAACTTTCCAGAATACCGCCCAGGTACATACTTTGCGTCGACGTATTGAATTGAATCCGTCGAGACATCCTGCATTGGAAGGAAAATCCAAACGACTCCGAAACGCCTTTCTTCCGAACTGTCCACAGCAGGCTAAATTCAAAAAAATCTGCAAAAGAATGTCCGAAGGAAGAAATTTTTCGAAAAAAAGAGGTCACGAGCGCTGGATCCGAAGCTGAGATTATAGCACTTATTTTTTCATGCATTTGGCAATTGGTCAATTGGAGTTTCATAGTTCCTGTCACGGGGCATGGTGGTGGATAAAGGAAAACAACGTGAGCTCGAGTTTTAACGAGTTTCAATGGGCCATGGGGACTCAGAAAGCAAGCTTAAGAGAGAGGTTGTAAATTAAGCAAAAAAGGAAAGAATCCTAGGAAAGGACCGTTTGACTGGCCGAAATCTCGATCTCCCTTATCCGAATCTACGGAATGGCAAGATAGGGATTGGGAAGATCCTTGCATCATGGAACCTAATGGGATTATTTCCCATACAGAAGACAGCTCGTAGCGACGGTGCAGTTATATGCACGCCTTTCACTGCCACTGCACTGGATCATGATCGGGAATCAACGGTTATCGGGATACCTCTGAGGCTAGCCTCGTTCCTCGTATTGACAATCTTATAATCGTTAATCTCCTATCACCCTCCCCAATATCAAGCTACAATCGAAAAACGTGACAAAGAGAGGGGGTGAGGGAGGAGCTTGGGGACATATCTCAAAGGTGAAGCTCTGCCTAGCTTAGCTGCGCAAGCCCAGCTTGTGGGGAGCTTTGGCTAGAGCTATTCGGTTAACCTGGCCTGCGAGACCCGAATTTAGACAAGGGGCCTGCGTTTTCTGCCCTCTTAATAACTTCCAAAACTCTGCATTGCATTGCTGGTTGACGTGTCAAAGGGCCCATGGTGCGCATGCAATCCACAACGATTTTTCCTCATGCATGTAGCCTAATCGGGGCGGGGAACAGCTTCCATTGGGCAGCTTTGAGAGAGAAAGAAGCATGAAGAGAGTGAGTATCACCGTACAGTGCACGATGTCAGGAGCGGGACGAGGGTTAATCGAGTGTACCTGTAGATGTATGTCAGGGCGAGGCGGTACCGGAATATACTTACCTGACGCATGTATGTACGTCCGGTATAACAATTTCGTGTAAGCGTTTCGTTTCAGAACGATGATACCTTCTTTTTGTTGTTTTCTTTTTGATAGAAGCTCGAGTTGATGTATGGAACCCTTGCCTGGCTATCCGCGGGGAATTTGCCCGAAAAAAACGCCTTTTTGTGAGAGTCAGGAAAGATGGGTAGCACCACGTCAGCAAGTAACCTGTTGCGACCAATGGGGGCAACTTTTGCTGGGGCGGTTTTTTTCTCTTAGGAGGTTTCGCGAAGCTTTGCCTGTTTTTTCCTCTGCAGCTGCTCTCTTGTTGACTGGAGTTTTTGGGGAGATATTTTGGTCGAATAGGATTATTTATTGGGGAGAGGGGATTCGGAATTGTAGCGTGTAGCTCGCCAGAGGTGCCCCGAGGCTACCAATTGCAATCGATCGCTATGGATAGTAACGGACGAGGGAGTTATGCAGGCTTCCATCCGCCCATTATCTCGCGATAGTCCGTGACATGCTCGCAACCGTCGCAGATATGTATCTTCGAGTAAAACAAAAAGCAAGGGCAGGTACGGACGGTACTCCTGCAAGTAACTAAAAACAAATACCTTCTCTTTTTTGCCTCAATCACAAAATTTCACAGTCGACAAATTGAAAAAGGTGCAGTATTACAATGTTACGACAGCTGCTTCAAGGGCAAGGGCATGTCAGTTTTTTCATGCGGGAACGAGGCTACTCACATTTTGAGGATTTACCAGCTTTAGTTTCTTGCGTATGGGCTTTGCCGGCTGGGCTGCCTATGCAGGATTCAATTGAGGAAGAACTTCTATATTGGCCGCTCTTAGTATCTATCTCCTAATGCAAGAATAATATGTGATCGATTCAGCCCGATCGATCTTTTTCAAACTATGCGGAATTAATCTTCAATTGGAGAATCAAATCAATTGCAATTGTGAAATAACAAAATAACAGTTTTGATATCATCCGTCGGCTTCTGGGTCCTGGATTATGCTCGGGTGCAACTTATAATTGTGTATTTTTATATGGGCCTAGGCTTTCTTAAATTTCGCTTTTTGCTGGATAGCAGGGAAACTAGGCCAGGCCAGGCCAGCTCTGACTTGTCACGTTTCCCGGCTAACTTGTAACGGCTGCTTCATATTGAAATGACGATTAGTCTCGAAAGGTATTGTTATAATGTTTCGTCGCCCGGAGAATTTCCTGGACCATTGTTGGACGACGGTGCTCGGAACGGGAGCTCTCTTCAGTTCCTTCAGTTAAAAAACAATAAAAATAAAATAATAAAACGGTCGAGTCACGGGTAGAAGTAATTTCGATGGGCATATCTCCTCGTAAGGTACCAGATCAAATGGTGGCAGTGTAGTAGTAGTAGCAGGTAGCAGCGGTAGTAGGTCGTTCGAGTAATGGTATTATGGGCACCCACACCAGTTATTGGAAGCAGTTAGCAGGAACACGCCGGACAGCATTCGAGACACACCTCCACCATTCACACACCTGATGAGCTGGCACTGATATAATATCATTCAAACCCTCCGGTCCCAGAGCACAATGGCTATTCCTCTTCGCATCTCTATCTCTGCTCTTCTCATTGCACTCATCTACCAGTCCGCTGCCATTACTTAATACCGTCGATTCAATTATATATTTTTTATATTATCCCGACTGCAGTGGACGTTTTTATACAGTCATCCCGAAACAAGTACAACTTTAGACAAGAAGCTAAGCTAGCAATGGTTTCCTCACAAGTCAACATCGAAGAGAAGGCTGCTGTCCTTGGTAAGGACTGCGAGGTGAGTTGGCTATCTTGCAACTTTGGTTTTCATATCAGAAAAGTAAAGAGATATGAAGCTAGTAGACATCATATGATTCTAACAGTTCTTTTCTCCTTTCCAGTCCATTTTGGACGGTAGAACCACAGAATCGCGTGTGTGCTCGATAGGTGTAACCACAGAGTAAGCCTGCTCTACTTTCCCCCAAGCTAGTAACCTCTCGTACCGCGTAATACCATACTAACAAGTTATTTGTCTGAGCAGAAAATCAGTCACAGTGGATATCGGCACCCGCAAGGCATCGACGCCTGCAGCCAATGAGTACGCAATTAATATCTGCTGTTTTGTTACTTTGCAGTGTCATGGTCAATTGGCTAACTTATCACTCGTGCCCATTCCAGCCCAGCAATAACCGAGAATGTGAACCTGTGCCTCTCCCACACCAAGCAGTCAGGAGACCTTTTCGACTTCATTCACATTCGCTACCAAGATGACGGTAGCCAGGACGAGAAGCAGATGTTCATCGAGGCATTCAGGTACATCCTCCCTTCCAATTGGTCCCAAAATTCACATCATACTAACCAATTGAATGAACAATTTAGATCCGCAAAACCCGGCGGCTGGGTAGAAGTCCTCGACAACTCCCGCAACTCCCGTTCCTCACTCCCTCCCGGGAAGCTCAACTGCACTGGGTCAACTTACCCCTCTACCTTCTTCGGCGGTGGCAGTATCCTCGCCTCATCACGAACACCTACTGTCGCCTTACGCATAAAACAGCACCTCCTAGACGCCGGCTTTGTCGATGTTGAAGAAAAGACTTGGCAGCCATCCATGACGACCTGGAAGAGACTTAAGGAGTGGGGCAGTTATTTGAGACTTGTCTGCTGCAGTATTTTGACATTGTCGATGCCATCGACGAGTCAGCCGGCAGAAGAAAAAGTTGGAGATGCGCAGCAGAGTACTCCTACGTATGTTTTTTCTTGCATTGATTGGTTGCTATGAAGCTTTTCGGCTAACTTGGGCGGGAATGATAGGTGCTTCGTCATCGGCCGTAAACCATATTAAACACCAATCAAATACGAAAAAAACTCCGCTACGATACCTCATCCTTTTTTACGTCCTCATTGAAAGCTATTTGAGCGCCGTTTAATTTTTTACGCTTTTTACGTCTTATACGTCTTGACGCTTTTCATTATTCACCGATCATTTCACGACAATTGACGAAATTTACTACTGCTTCTTAACTCTTTTTTTGAATGATTACTATGATATCCCCGAAATCTAGCGAAAAAATAATGTACAATATTACTTTTACTCTTCTCATCAGGCTCTTGATACCTCTTTGATTTTTTTCACTATTTCTTCGATTCGGCGACAGTTCATTTTTTAACGACGTTTTCTGACGACTTTTGGCGATATTTTATTTTAACGATCGAGTTTTCAAGCGATATGGGTCTACTGTTTTTTGGTCACAACTGGCACACGATCTTTTGCAAGCTTGGTTTTTCTTTCTTCAACTATTTTTTTCGAAATTTCGAGCTATCGAATTTTTGTTTTCTCTCTACTTTTCTAATTTCTAGAGGAGGGGATGGAAGCTGTTATTTATTTTTTCCCACAAGGCTTCATCGAAATCGAAAAGAATGTTACGACTAAGAACTGGGAAGGGGGATTACTTGCAATTGGGAGGAAGGAGAGGGGGTGGAGGCCGGATGGAGAACGCCTGAGTGGGGGGTAACCCTAGTGCAAAGACGTGGGAGGACACTGCAGAAAGAAACGGCTTACGAAATCCAAAGAACGCTTGTTTTATGACGAAATTACTCGAAATGACAAATTATGCATATGGTGGTTATTTACTCTTTCTCTTTTTTCTCTCTATTTTCCAGAAACAGAAGAAAAAAACAGATCAGATCAAATCATCTATACTACTACTTACTTATTCTTTTTTACGACCTTATGTGTTTTCTCTCACTCATTCTTATCTCACGGGGTTACATTTCCTTTTTTTTCAACAGTTTTCAACATTATGGGCGGCTATTGTCGATTTTTAGCGATTTTTATACTCCAATATTTTTACGTTACGAAGCAATTGCAGAACTTTTTTGCGAAACGGTCTAATTGGATTCTTATTCAATAACTTCTTTTTTTGTCGACTTTCTTTTAATACGGCTTTCTCCGGTCTTAATATATTCAAAATCTGGAAGCAAAGATACTTTTGTCTACGGAATTCACGGTTCTAGGCGTACACCGGAAACGACCCTGCTAGGAATGAAGGAGGGGAGGGACGGAAGGGAAGGGAATGATTAAAGTAACGACACCTGGAAACCAGGGCGAGAGTGTTTGGTGGTACATGTACCTATATATGCATATGGGCACCATGTATTTCAAGGAACATTCGTTCTTGTTTTAGCCTCGAATCCAGGCGCCCTGTTTATTCCCTTCCAGGTCCAGTGAACGCTTGGGCCAAAGAAGCCGGTACTCGGCCTTACGATTTACTATATAAATCTATCAAAACAAGAATTCGGACGAATCTACCACCGGTACTCCCCATAACAGGGGTCTTCAAAGAACCAAATACTCCTGCTTCTTCCCGCTTCTATATATCACATTCACATTTCTTAGGTCAGAGATAACAGGGAACTGCACGGTCCAGTAGCTCCTACTGCAGCTAGTTAGCTAGCTGCGCAACCTGTCTTGCATCGTACATGCATGGGTTTGGGGGGTAACGCTTCCAAGCAGTAGCCTCGAATCCAGGTCCGAGCAGGACCATCCGGCCTCTCGATTCAATATTTTTACTCAGCTGAAAGGGGGAGGGGGGACTCATTCTATTCTCCTTTCTTTGGTTTGTATTTCTCAATAAAAAACCTACCTTGGTCAACGTCGAAGATTAAACCAATATAATCTACCAGGCTTTTATCCTCGATCCGACTAGTCGAAGGGCACCTAACCCACATACTACATACTACCTAAACATTAGGAAGGACCGCTCTAACATACTTTAAGTATAGCCTCGTACCCAGATGGTCGCCTCATATCCAGACCTTTGACCATATGGGGTCCCGGACGGGGACTAGTGCCTTTATGCATAAACTTCTAGACTGCAATGGTCATGATATCACCGGATCACACTCTTTACTCTCACATCAGAACCCCCCATGCATGTCCCTTCTATACTGGCTAACCGCCCTTAGAACTTTGTGTACCGCAGTACAAAAAACACCAAGGCCAGGGCCCATAATCGAGAAAACTAAAAGTCTCGAGGAACCTCTAGGAGGGGTCCAATGGAAAACCCTCCCCCAACGAATCAAGGCTTTCACCGGAAAGGCTAACTGCATATTCTCCATTCACCGGACCTATAAATCCAGAAGCTAGCTGACCACGGAGTTAGCGACGTTTAACAATTGACAATAGCATAATAACCCTCATGGAGCCCCTGCTGTACGACGATTCGTACGATATAATATAACAGCTAGCTGGGTTGAACCTAGCTATGGCGCTAGGTTTTCAGAAGGAGAATTAAAGGCCGGTATCTTGGTCCAGCTAAGAATCAAAGTATTCATAACCATATACCGAAGAACACAAACAGTCAGCCATTACGATGCTTGAAAGCATTCGATTCTCATATATGAATTTTTAGTTTGTAACCTTGGTACGAGATCGGTTGCAGTAGAGCTAGATACTCTGTATAATATAATATCATATTCTTAAATAATATCAAGATTCCAATGTCAAAACATTTCCCATGAGTCCAAAAAATAAGAAAATTAATCCCTATAACGTCTAATGTTGCCAACTCTCCACACCAGCCCCTCACCATCGACACATTTGCAACTGTGGTATTTTGACCCCGCCTTCCACTTACTTCCCTACAAAACATCATAAAACCCTTTGCCAATTCGCGGGGCCCGGTCTACAGGCCAGTACTTATAGTTAATCGAACCCAAAAAATAATGAATGGGAGTGCTCAAGTCTCATCGGTCTATAGATAAAAGAAACCCAAAGAATTAAGCCTTCGAATCCTTAAGATCGTTGGCATTTCCTTCATAAATCGTAGCTCCAGTACTATCACAATCTAGTAACGTATCTTATTGCCAGTGACTTCCGAAATGTTAATATCAATCAAGGCCTGACATTCATCACTTCCTATCCAAAAACAAGAAAACGCCTAAGAGGGTATAAAAATATAAGTCACATAACACCATCTCTACCCCTCACCACCGCCACACGTGTGGTATTTTGAACCCCTACCACTGAGGCTGTATCAGCCCGACCTACAAAACCTCAAAACACCCCCATAAAACCACATGAATTCTTCAAAATCGTTATATACATTAATCCATACCCCATCCAATCCAATAAAAAGAAAGAAAAAAGAATAAAGTCACCAAAAAAACCGCTCCAGAGCAATGTAAGAACCGAAGGATAAAGAGAAGAAAAAAGAAGAGAAAGAATAGCCGTACAAAACACAGTACGCATGAAAAAAAGAAGCTGAAAAGTCCACACAAAAAGAACAGCTACAGTCATTCCATGCATATGTATCTCGTACGATGTATGTGTATAAACCATGCCAGTCCATCAACCTCCCGCCCACACCTCATAAACTACCCCATAATCTAACGTTTTTACGAAAACCTCGCTTGACCGGTATACCCACCCGCCGCCGGCATCTCCGCATAATCCCCATGCTGCGAATAATGCGGATCATACGGCCCGGACGCCGCATTATTATGCACATTCCCCGAATTATCCCCCGTAATCTGCGCGTTTTGGTATGCCGCACTATACGGTCCCGAACTCAACGCGCTAACCGTACTAACCCCCGTATTCTGCGGCTGCAAATGCGCCGGTTGTAAATGCGGATCATACGGCGCAGGGCTGACCGCCGGTCCACCATATGGTGCGGGAGTACCTCCATAAGGCGCCGGAGTTTCCGAAGGGTTAAATCCCATAGGTTGAGGGCCAAGACTCGATTCGTATGCCCCCCCACCACCAAGGTATGCACTATCGGCCCCTACACCGGTGAGGGGTTTATGCTGAGCTTCCATCATGGGGACGGCGCCTAACATATTCCTTCCTTTAAAGATGCTGAGGCAGACGAGGACTAGCGAAGCGACCCAGGCGAGCCATTCGAAGCAGCTGAAGGCTATGGTGGCCTTTATGGAACCGCAGACGGATTCAGGACATGTTATGGAGTGGTCGCCGACGTATGCGGCTACTGCGACGAAGCCGGAGAACCAGAAGAGGGTGGCGAGGGCTTCAACGGCCAGGAGGATCCATTTGTCGTGGAGGCGGGGGAGGAAGCGGGGGGTTACTAGAATGTATGCGAGGGAGAGCCACGTCCAGATTACCTATGTAAAAATATCTCTATTAGTATATTATGATGGAATATAAGTTTTGTTATATATAAGGGGAGGAGGACGTACGCAGAAGATGACAAAGTTCATAGAAGAAGGGGAGGATCCGGAGCGGGTGTTATTGAAGGCGGAGATGGCGTATGCATCGACGCCGAGGATGATGATGGAGAGGACGCCGGCGGCGATGCGGATGCCGAGGATGGGGGAGAAGCCCATGGCGGCGGCGGCGATATGACGTAGCTTTTTAGCCGATGCGGCTGGACGAATCGAATCGAATCTAGTTTGAGTATAATGTTATGCAGGTACGTATGTTTCGGTGGTAGGATGCTGTATTGGGATATGATGAAGTCAGAAGTATGTATGTTGGATGGATGTACGGTGAGGAGTGGGAGGGTTTAATAGGAAGGTGGTGATGTTGAGAAGAAGAAGAAGAAGTTGAGGTTGAGGTCCAAATGAACAGGGCTGAAGACGAACAGGGAGAGCAGGGCAGCAAATAATATTTGGAATGCTGTGCTTTTGTTTATGATTTAATTATGCTTTGTCGCCGGGAGACGGGGTTCGAATCGGCTTCAGTGCACCCCACAACAAAATAAAAAATAAAAGAAATAAAAATAAGGCTCCGAGGCTCTGCCGGTGAGGTTTATTTATAGACGAATTTTTAAGCAAGTCCGGGGGGTCTCAGATATATTGTATTCCGTTTATCGTATTAAGTATTATATACTAAGCTAAGCAAGCTATGCTATGGGGAATAAGCTGAGTCTGACGACACACTCTTGAACTTGACCGAGTGTCGCCTAGTTACCGTTGGCCCCCGGAGTTGCCGCATCGGATGGCGTTCCTTGGCACGCACTCTTGACAGCTCCAGTGCGGCATTGACTATTATGCGGCATGATAGACTATGATCTGGTGATGTCTAGATAGCTTCATGTCTACATATACTGTCTGTTATACTTTACTTGAAGGCAATAGTACTATTATTATTAGTAGTAGAGGTAATGGTAGTAGGAAGTATATCACGTGGTAGCTATATCGGTATCTGATTGCCAGCCATTGCTGCTCTTTTGATATTTCTGTGATAAGTGGCTTCTCCTCCTAAATTTTTCTACTATCTGTCTATACTACTGCTCCAACCTCATCACCAATATCAACTACGCCATCACCAACCATCACCACCATCATCATCAGTAGTCTCGCAACCCATCGCCTACAACCGGCTCTGGACCCGGGCGCCATCACAAGCACAAGCACATGCACATCATCCCACTAAACCCAAGACAATACTAATCCCTGCCACCCAAAAAAATCAAACAAAATTATGGCCGAACAACAACAGCAACAGCAGTCCTCCTCGGTCCTTCCTCCTCGCAACATCCACCAGCCAATCCCCATTTTCACCCCAAACCAACGTCTCCCCGCCAAACCCTCCTTCTCCCCTTCATATTCATATTCATATAACCCTTCTTATCACCCTCAAGAACCCCCTACAGGAACAGGAATACCATCAACAGGAGCAGGTCTCCAAAAACCAATCAGCATGCAATCAACAGTCTCCCCTCCTCGCACAAACGAGGAACTAACTCCTCTAATCGACGCTCACATCTTAAAGGTCCTTGAAGACTTAAAGTCTGAAACAGAATATACTCCCGATATCGTCAAGGATCTTTCAAAGCCTACCGATGAATTGGCGCAGACTATCGATCATACTCTGCTAAAACCTGAGGCTACTGAGGATCAGATCAAATCCCTGTGTGAGGAGGCTGTACAGCATGGATTCAAGGTATTCATTCCTAACTCTCACTATTGTCTTTTCTATCATAGGATTATATGTATTAATATTAATGGTATTATTATAGAGCTGCTGCATAAACCCCACCCACGTCCGCCTCGTCGCCACAACCCTCTCAGAAAGCACCAAAACAATCCCCTGCTCAGTAATCGGCTTCCCGCTCGGCACCTCCTCCACCTCCTCCAAATGCTACGAATCCTCCCTCGCAATCCTCGACGGCGCCAAAGAAATAGACATGGTAATCCCCATCGGCCACCTCCTCTCCAAAAACTACTCATACGTCTACAACGACATTCTATCCGTCGTCAGAGCTACGAAGGGTATTCCTGTAAAAGTTATCATTGAAACTTCTTTGGTTAAGTCTCAAGAGGAGAAGATTGCGGCGTGTTGGATTGCAGCTGAGGCGGGTGCTATGTGGGTTAAGACTTCGACGGGGTTTAGCGGTGGTGGTGCTACCGCTGAGGATGTTAGGTTGATGAGATTGGCGGTTGCGCATAAGGAAGGGGTTAAGGTTAAAGCTTCTGGTGGGGTTAGGAACTTTGAACAGGCAATAAACATGATTAAAGCCGGTGCTAGCAGGATTGGAACGTCGAATGGAGTTGCTATTATGGCTGGTCAGGAAAAGAAGGAAGGGAATGGAAGTGAGAAGAAGAAGGAGGAGGCTTATTAGTCGCGATACTAACATCTTACGACTTTACCATTCAGTCTGGGAAAGAGACTTGGTTACCATAATCGGGGCATACTCCTCTTTCTCTGGCGCTCTAGGCTTCTAATATACAAGAAGCTCGCCTTAATTACCTGTGTACATAGCATAGACCCCGCTCCCACCCACTTCTTTATTCCTTGATATCAGGATAGAGACAGACTTTAACTAGAAAAAGGTATTATTCCAGGACTAAAATACAAGGACAAAACGCCAATGCAAATGCTCAAATGTAATGATAATAACCCACGAACTCCTCTATATACAAACTCAAATACACATCTACCTTCTTACTCACGGTGTAATACCATAGAGGTTCATAGGCCCTCCTCGACAACCCACGCCCCCTCCGCCTTCCTAAGCACCTCACAAGCCCACCCAGCCACAAACAATCCCGGCGGCCTACTCCCCACCTCCTCCACCGCCGCCACAATATTCTTCAGTGTACTCCTAACCACCCGTTGATCTTTACAACTCGCGCGTTCAATAACCGCACACGGAACCTCCTCTGGCCATCCCTTCCCTTTCAACCCCTCAATAAGAGAAGGTAACCGATGACAAGCCATTAAAAACACCGTTGTTTGGGATTTTATATATACCGGTGGTTCAGGTGGGACACCTTTTCTCCCTGTTCCGGTGCATATAAGGATTTGATCTGCCACAGCTCTATGAGTAGCTGGTATCCCCGCGAATAGAGGGGCAGACAATGCACTTGTGATACCCGGTAAAACCTCGACTTTAACCCCCCTCTTCTCAAACCATTCGAATTCCTCTGCTCCGCGGCCGTAGATGTACGGATCTCCTTGTTTTAATCGCACGACTTTTTGGCCGGTAAGGACGGCTTCTAGACCCTTTTGGAGGAGTTCTTCCTGCGCTGCTTCTGCGTTTCCGGGAAACTTTCGGGCGATGAAGAGGGTTGTGCGGCGTGGGATTAAAGCGAGGATTGGTTCGGGGACTAGTTTGTCGGCGAGGATTAGATCGGCGGTTAGGAGGGCTTCGTAGGAGGATTTCGTGAGGAGGTCGGGATTTCCTGGGCCTGAACCGACGAGGGAGATTGTACCCTTTTTTATAATACTATTTCCATCTGTATCTGTAGTGTTATCGTCGGTGGTAGGAGGGGAATTGGTATATTCGTCAAATAACCGGTTGACGTCTTCATCTGTTAGATCGCAGAGTTTCTGTAACGGCCAGTATTCGCATATTTGCGATAACCACCTTATCCTTCTTGACTTCTTACTCTCTGCGTCGTCTGGCTGTACTAATGCGTTAAAACTTGATTTTTGATCAGTGATATCATCTTCCTCTTCTCCTTCTCCTATCCCTTCATTCCCCCCATTATCACCACCACCACTACTATTATTATTATAAGAATTTTTTAAATCCTCATCAATAACCCTCCTCCTCAACCTTCCAAGCCTTTCACAAGCAACTCCAATGCCCGGAGGAAACGAAGTCGCAACGGTACGTCTAAGTCTTCCAGCTAGTTTACACCCCATCCCCGAGGTTGTAATACCTATTTGTAACGGACCGTCGGAATAGGTTGATAATAGTGTAAAAGTACTCAGTGATGTTGAATCTGCGATGTTAACGGGTATTCGGAGGCGGGTGCAAAGTTTTGAAATCTTGGCCGCTATTGGGTAATTTTAGTATTAAGAATATATAGATGGGAATGCAAAAGGGAAGGGGGGGCATACCATCACCACCATTAGGATCCAATGTAACAAATACAGCATCAACAACATTATCAACCTCCTCTCTTCCCAACGTTGTAAAATCACCCTCTTGGAAACCCCTATTCAACCACACTACTTCTCCATCTTCAACCCGTTTACGAATTCCATAATGCGCTGAGTCGATGGGGTCGGGGAATATAACGGTGGGGAGGGCGCCGACTTCTAATGACCTTGTACAGCGTGCGCTGGCGAGGGCGTTGCAGCCGATTATTAGGTGTATATGTCCCTTTGATGGGGTGGCGGTTAGGAGGGGGGGTGTGTAGCTGCTGCTGCTGTTGGGTAAAGTGGTAGCAGTGGTGGTGATTGGGGGAGGTGTGTTGGGGATGTTGGAATCTGGGGGGTATTCTGGGGCGGTCATTGTGGGCGATATTGAGTGTGATTGAGGAGGAGAGGGTTTACGACGGGGGCAGCGGGACATTGTGGAATTGTTATGGGGTTAAATATGACGATTGGGTTTATAAATCGGAGGGATGGCGAGAGTAGGTTGGTTAGCTGGTTAGTGTACTCGGACGGGTGCGACGATAAGCAATTGTTCAAAGGGCCGACAATCGGTGTATCATTGCAATATCGAGCTATGGAGTTGGAGCTCCCCCCCGCGGAAAATTAATCCCCAAATCCATAACTACATTCTTAATTAAAAAAAAATCTGGCGACTCCGGCGCAGATAATTTGTAATGGCCATATCTTCTTACGTCCTAGATGTCTAAAACGCCCCAGTTAGATCCAGGGTAGCTATAAGGCGGTCCATACAACATGTCTAAAACCAAATGTCGTGATTGACGCTAACTGCAGTCGGTAATCTAGCGTGGGAGCTGTTCAGTTCAGTTTAGTTTTTTTTTTTTTTTTTTGTCGGGAAGAAGAACCTGGACCTGGTCGGAACTAACTAGGCTTGTTGTGATAGATGTTGCTTGATGCATGTATGCATGATATCGCCCGCGCGCGCACTACAGCACAGGACAGCGGCGGGTGGGGGAAGGAAAAAAAGTGCTTAGCTTAAGTAACTGTTATTCCGAGGAACTATTCTGCGCTAAAAGGTGGGATGGGATGGGCTGGGCGGTGGGGTTATCGTTTGTCCACACATATGTTGGGATCTTGATAGCAGAGCAGCTCGCAGCTAGCAGCGATGGGGTGGCGATGCAATGAGACAGACATGTACACCTCCAATTAATGCAGCAGATAGCAGATCTGGACTATCGCATCTATTCCTTTTCTGCGTCATTGAATTTTTAAAACTTTGTTTGATTGGGTAAAAAAATTGTGTATCTTGATAATAGTTCAAAGGAAAAAGGTGTAAAAAAAAAACCTGGTAATACAATCTTATATCGATCAAAGCATGCATAGGAAAAAATGATAAGAGAGGAGGCCAATCAATGGGGGATATAAAGAATCGGCACAAGCATGAATGGATGAGTTGGATAGGTTTGAATAATACACAAGACGAAAGGAAATATGAAGATCCCAGGTATCCAGACAAAAAGAAAGAAGAAAAAACGAAGTAATCAATAAAATGCATGCTTGCTCAAGAGAGAGAAAAAACACAATGAATCGATGAGGATGATTAGAAGGAAATATAGTTGGTCACTGGAGATGGGGCGAGGGGTGGATGGATGGGGAAGTGACATAAACCTGCAGCACCAATAATCAATCACCGCAGTTCGGGAATCAATCAAAAACCTTCAGCACGAACGAAAAGGGGAATATGAGAAAAAAAGGGCTATAAAAACACATGGTAAGAAAGAAAAATAGAAAAAATAAAAATGTCAGCGCTTTTCGTAGAAGCATAAAAAAGTTGTCATCCTCCAGCGAATAGAGAAAAGAAAACAAAGAGGGAAGAAATCCCTCGAAGCTTTTTTCAATGAAAGAAAAGATTCCAAACAAAAGAAGTTGCATTTTCCGATGAGGGTTCGAACAAAACGTGGTGTAATCTCAGCCAACGAAGTCGTCGTTTTACATAATGCAGCAGCCCCGTCCAGAAGACGCGGTCGCTCCTTGCGGTTTCGCAGTTAGTGCCACTCGCGCAGCTTCCGAGAAGGCCTCATTGACTCCACGGTTGATTTTCGCAGAACATTCTAGGAAACCCCGTTAGTATATCGTCATCGTTTTGTGTCGTTCCTTTCGAATATCGCTTACCGAGATATCTGAGGGCCTAGATATAGACAGTTAGCTAGAGTCAAACAACCGATTTTATTGGCCGCAGTCGTACCTTGATCCTTTCGGCAACAGCCAATCCTTCGGCATAACTAATGAATTCTGAAGCCTTCTCTGGACCTTCCGAGGCAGCCTCTTCTCTCAAATCGCACTTCAAAGCAACCAGGACGAGCTTAACGCCCTGACAGTTGTCCGCGATCTCTCCGACCCATTTTTGTTCAACGTTTTCCAAAGAATCCCTCGAGTCGACCTATTAAAAGAAAAGAAAGAAAAAAATCCTCAAAAATCAGTCCCCACTCTCGCCTCCACCAAATATCGGATAAACCTCGAAATTCCGGGGGATTGTTGGCTGAAACATACACTGAAACATAGCATGATAGTGTGGGTATCGCTATAGGACAGCGATCTTAATCGGTCGAATTCCTCTTGACCTGCTGTGTCCCACAGGCTGAGTTCGATATGTGTGTTGTCGACGTAGATGTCTAGGTAATCGAGCCGGGGTCCTGGTCAGCATCTTTCCTTTTTCTTTCTTCCAACGCTTTCGCTTCAGGGATGTTTTCTTTGTTGGCTTTGTAGATTGGGATTGGGATTTGACGAGCGTGGCTATGATGCTGAATGTATTGGGTAAGAGGGTGGAGGCTTTTGTCGTATTTTGGTCGGGGGTTGTACGGTTGCGCTTTGGGTCACACGAATGAACGGGGGAAGGAAAGGGAGACTGGCGGGGGATAATTGCATACCATGGACGTAGTTCTCTAGATGAAGTCGTTAGCAGTTGAAATTTGGAATACTAGTAGTAGGGCGATTAGGTTTTGGGGAAATGACGTACCAAAAACAGTCGGTTCGCTGTGAGCGCGGGAAGGAATGTCAGCGTTTCTATATTCGTAGCGATTTCGGCGCAGGTGATCGTGGGATTTGGGGGGATGTTTAATTTTACGTACTATACCTGGGGGAAGTATCTAGAGAAAAAGGGCAGTTAGTCAAACGGGATGCGCTTTCGGATCAAGGGAAAAGAGAATTGGGGGGAGATGTATACCCTCTTGTGAAGACGTTCAGTAAAGATGTCTTTCCGCAAGCACCGTCACCGAGCAAGACGATCTTGCGCTGGACTGTCGAGCGTGCCGAGGAGCCGCAGAGAGGCATTTTTGTGGATAGGTTTTTGGGGGTGGTGGTGATGAGGGTTGAAATGGGTCGGATTTTAGATTTGGGTTTTGGATTTGTTTTTGCGATGGAGAGTCGAATCGGCCGGGAAGAATGATGTCGTGGAAGGATATGAAGGAGGGTTAATGAAGACGGCGAGTCGCGTTAAAAGGGAAGGAGGAGGAGATGAGGTGAAGAAGAAGGATGAAGAGGATAAAGTAGAAAAGAGAAGAGAGAAGGGGGAGAGAAGTGGAAGTGTGAATGAATGAATGAATGTTGGTGGTTTCGAGCTGAGTGTTTGATTGAATTGGACTCGATCGAATTGTGGAAAGTGTGCCTGGCTTTCCGCTTCGTCTTATGATTGATTGATTGATAGATAACCGTCAATCGGGCCGGGGTTTACTAGCAAGACCTTCCCGATGGATGTGCTCAACTGCAAGGCACAGACTTAAGTAGGTAATGTAATAGCCAATGGCCAATAGCCACTTAATCTACAAAAAGGGGAGCGTCGATGTAGTGATCAGTAAGAATAAGAGTTCGTGGGGTGCGAAGAGAATGAATGAACGAATGCAGTGCAATTAATCTATTTAATCTATTTTATTTAATCTAATTAAGAGACCCGGCAAGGGGGGATGTTCATATCGAGCCGCCCCTCGTCAAGTCCAAGTCAAGTCCAAGTCAAGTCATGCCATCACCACCGACTTTTCCATAGTAGTAGTATCTTTTTATTAATAAACTCGCATCGAGGGACTACTTTAATTCTAGTTGGTTATGAGCTGAACCTTGTCCAACAGTGTCTAACATGCACGCCGCTGACGACGATGATACTCTACCGTATATGTACTGTACTGTATACTCTACTGCCTTGGAACGAGTATCTAAGTACTTTCCCCCCCAACGGTCTTTGATTAAATTTGGGATCCCTTCGTCATCGATGAAAGATTCCGGGTCGACAGGGTGAAATATCCGTAGAGTATGGTAGTATATGTTACATATACAACTGGGCTTAGCGGATAACGGCGCCCCCGATCAGATTAACGACCGCGTGGAGGCGGATAAACGGTGCCCTCTTTTTGAATCCAATTCCCGGTTCTGGTCTGCCCCCAAAACCTAGTTACATGTAGTAGTTATACTGTCGATTTCTGCATAGAGAATGGTAATTAGTAAAAACGCCATGTGGCAGACGCCACAGCTATGAACTTGTATGAAATAGTCCGATAGAATAGAAATGAATTCGAAAGTGTCGATGGAGTTGAGCCGCATTGGCCTGACTAAAAGAGTACCGTTGAGAAAGTACAGCCAAAAGCGTAGGGCCAAATGAGCAACACCTGAAGAACGCCAACAACCAACACGTCCTCCAACTTAACTTAGCTCCCTCCAGCTCTCTCTCAACTCCTCCACCACCACCCCGCGTCCAACTACTCTCCAGATCCTCCCCTCCAGCTCTGCCCACAACATCACGACCACAACCACAACCACAACCACAACCACAACCCCTCTCCTTATACCGTATATCCCAACCAGTAACATCATCCCTAGCTACCAGCTATGTCCGACGACGATTTCATGATGGACTCCGGCGGCGAGGAGGAGGACTATGACTTCCAGTACGAAGAAGACGACGACGAAGAGTCCGGCGACGTCGACATCGAAAACAAGTACTACAATGCCAAACAAATGAAACAAACCGATCCCAAAGATGCCATCGAGGAGTTCTTGGGTGTCGTAGCTCTCGAACCTGAGAAGGGAGACTGGTATGAAGCTTCCTTCCTTGCTAGATCACGTCTCTCTCTCTCTCACAGGATCTAGCTATAGATAAGCTCACAATCCATCCAACAGGGGTTTTAAAGGTCTCAAACAGGCTATAAAAATCGAATTCAAGCTTAAAGACTATGATGCTGTCAGTACTACTCTACCCTATACTTACTCACGGAATACACGCTAACCATGATGTATGCATATACAGGCCGTCGAGCACTACGAAGAACTGCTGACCTACATCAAATCAGCCGTCACCCGCAACTACTCCGAAAAATCAATAAACAACATGCTCGACTTCATCTCCCTCTCCAACGACCCCGCCGACATGGCCTGCATGGAGAAATTCTACGCCTTAACCCTCGACTCCTTCCAAGGTTCCGCCAACGAACGTCTGTGGCTCAAGACAAGTATCAAACTCGCCCGTCTATGGCTAGACCGAAAGGAATACCAAAGACTCAGCAAAAGTATCAAAGAGCTACACCGCGCTTGTCAAAAGGAAGACGGATCCGACGATGCTTCCAAGGGCACTTATCTCCTCGAGGTTTACGCCTTGGAGATTCAGATGTTGTCTGAGCAGAAGAATAATAAACGTCTTAAGGGGCTTTATAATAAATCTTTGGCCGTCAAGTCTGCTGTGCCGCATCCGAAGATCATGGGTGTTATCAGAGAGTGCGGTGGTAAGATGCACATGAGTGAAGGTATATTTTCCCTCGTTCGCCTGTAATACGTACAAAAATAACTAAAGAATGCTATGAAGAAAACTGGAAAGAAGCACAGATGGACTTCTTTGAGGCCTTCCGAAACTACGATGAAGCCGGATCAATGCAACGTTACCAGGTCCTCAAATACCTCGTCCTCACCAGCATGCTTGTCAAATCCGAAATCAACCCCTTCGACTCCCAGGAAACCAAGCCGTAAGTCCCCCAAACATACTATTACCAACAACCATCAAATACCCTAACAAATCGTAGATACAAATCCGACCCCCGCATAGTCGGCATGACCGACCTCGTCGACGCCTACCAACGCCAAGACATCAAAAACTACGAACTAATCCTCCAAAAACACAAAGACCAAATCCTCGACGATCCCTTCATCCGCGAACATATCGACGAAGTCACCCGTAACATCCGTACCGAAGCCCTCTTAAAACTTATCAAACCCTTCACACGGTTCACCCTCGCATTTATTGCAAAAGAGTTACAAATTTCCGTGGAAGAAGTACAAGATATTTTAGGATTTTTGATATTGGATAAGAAGGTTCATGGGAAGATTAATGCGAATAATGGGACGGTGGAGATTTCGAGTCGGACTGATGTGGAGAGGATGGAGGCTATGCAGGAGTGGAGTGCTAGTTTGGGTCTATTGTGGAGTACGGTCTTTGCACCGGGGGATAGTGGGAGAGGTGGTGGTGGTGGGGAAGACTTTTCGGGAGTGGGCAGGGCGGTTTATGTTTAGTCCTTTCCTTTTGTCTTGTGGTATTTTGGGGGAGTCTGGTGAAGTGGGATGGGAACGGTACACGAGGGGCTTTATCCGGATTACCAATATCATCCTCGGAAGTCTAAGGATATCAAACAATGACGGAAAAACACCGAAGAAGACCTACCTCTCAACAAGCGTATTAGGCTATCGGTTACAGATGCATCTACAAAGCGTGGATTGTACGAAGATTCTGAAAATGAAGACGAGGTTTAGCTAGAGAATGTGGTGTTTTCTATCGGGCTTCGTCCTGTAGTAGTTAGCGGGTAGATGAATTGTCATTTTGAAGATAGATGCATAAGATTTTGTCTTTGATATTGCTCTACCTAGCTAGTGAAATGAGGCGAGCTCGGGGTGCATCGATGTCATGCATGTTCGTCAGCTTTGTAGTTCCTGAAGTTTTGAGGCGAGTATAACGCAATATATGCAATGGCATTACTCGTTGATTTTGTCTTTTGAGGCTGTGGATTCGTAAGCTTTTGTGGTTGAAGTTTTGGAAATATGCATTATAACGCAGATAAAATTACCAGGGTATAACTTTGCGCTCGGGTAGTAGCATTCAAATATGCAAGAGCAAGCATTCCAGCAGCGCAGATTTGAAGGTATAGCAAGGAAGGGAGAGTATTTATATTCTTAATTATTAGAAACCTCGTGATGCTCTGGGGTGGTTAAACCTGTATAGGCATGGTATATACCAAATTTGGTAGTAGACTAGGTAGATTTCACTGCGTGACTTGTAAATAGCACTTGCTGCGCTGTGTAACACCAACCGCTTCGCTCGGATAGCTTCGTTTCAAAAGAACCCGGGCGAGGGAGTGCTATGGCACTAAATATACTGCAGAGCTGCTGGCTGGAGCTCAGAGCTGCAGAGGTAGTCCGCTGGACGCCACAGAGCTCAAGCGCTCACTTGGATATGGTCCTCCTTAGGCTGGAGATCTAGAGACGTACAGAGATTGACGAATATGCATATTTAGCCTTAGGGCCCAGGCCCTCGCTGACGAATATGAGGCGATATCTATGGGTATGGGTCCATGGAGGCGAGGCACGTATTATAATATGATATATGTACATACCTGGCAAGTTCGCCTCGAATATTGTATAGTTACAGGGCATTATGGTCGTACTAGGTGTCTAAATTTCATGGATATAGATCAACCGAGGCCTAAGTTTGTTCGGTGTCCTCCCCTACCAGGCTGTTGTAAACCAATTCTGACCAGCTGATTGGTCTTTACCATGAGAGATTCGGCTCCATGGCCGTTAATTAGGATGAATAACGATTCAGCCTCCGCCACTGTTGGTTTCACAGCATATGCCGCGAAATTGCGAAACCGGAGAGATGATAAATATTATAGTACAATTGCGCGGGCCAATAGTATCATCGAAACATGTCCATCCAACTGCAGTACTGTTCAAGCCAAAATAATCCCCTTACGTAGCTATACCTCGCTGTGGTCCACGTGATAGCAAATCTTTTTGTATAATAGAATTCATGAATTCAGTCTCATGCTCATGCTATAAAGTTGAGAGTAGCATCAACCTGTTAAAGCTTTCCCTCCATTAATGCATTGCAAGTCCACTATAGTCTAGTGACTACTTTTGGATTCAGTGTAATAACTTGTGAACTTACAGTTGAACACTCATAAACGAAATACCCAAGTAGTATCTTAAATCGGAATATGTAAGACGTTTTACGGCCCTCGGCTGAGCAGTAAATTTGGATCACCTTCGTTGAGGCTGGTTTACGAGACCAGGATTACTCAAGGATCGTATCCTGGCTTGTCGTCTAAATACGCCGAGTAGCCACTAGATCACCCCTCACCAGCTCACTAACAAAATAAAAAGCTAATGGTTGGAATATCATCGTTTCGAACCAGTAATACCGAGGTTCTTAGGACGCAATTGATCTCTAGGGACACAATATGAGATAGCGTTAGCATCAATAATTCTCTGAAAAAAAAAAAAAAAAAAAAGACTTTCACAGGCGCAGAACTTTAGAACTCACATTGTGTGAGACGCTTAATGTATGGGCATAAGGCTGGTCTCGTAAGGCGGCCGCAGAAAATCAGACGATCTAAACGAAACCCAATATATGTTAAATCATCTTACCACCTGGCCAACGCTTAGAATTTCACGGGATTCTACATGCATGCCTCCATTAAGAAAGGCAATTAGATGCGTTAACAATTAATTTGCGAGACTTCGAAATATATATGTAATCATGCATGATCATGATGCATATGTAGTGTCACATACTTAAGCCTCTTGTGTTACCCTGGGGTTATTAATATTTTGTTGTCCACTCAGAGAGCATCGCAATACCAATGAGTGGGCTTTCTTCGAGCAGAAACTTGCTAGCTGTCGCCGCTTGTCAACTTTTGGATGTTGTGTATTGAAACGCTGTGCCTTACAGGTGTAGGGCTGAAAGTCATGAACGGAACTCTGGTACCGGTGCTCTCGAGGCGCTTCCGATTACTCAAGAAGGAAATACGCTAAGGTCACGGGGTACCAATTTGTTGGAATTTGAATATAAGCTTTGAAGATTCTTGATAAATTTTCAAGTATCTGTTGTTAAGATTTCGAGGGTTGGAAATGTGGTCTAGTGTGTGTGTGTAGGGGCCTAGGCTAACGGGAATTCGGTCTGTGCTGCTATAGCTAATGGAATGCTCGATGTGCTTAGAAGTACGTTCTAGTCCTGGAATATGATATACAGATTTTATAGTTCCTTGGAGCTCTGGATTTAGAGTCTCCATTGATTGGCTATGTGGGTATTAGGCATCTTTGTCAAGTCCTAGAATGCTCGATTTGTGTAACGAAGTCGGGCGGATTTTCCTAGAGTTCTGCAGATCTGAGGCGGAGAATTCGTGGACGAACCCCCACGTATCTTTGTGTACGCAAGTACTGCAGGGTGAGAATATAATCATATCGGCTAGTGCCGTCTATATGGTATCGGCCATAGGGCTACCTAAATTCGAACTGCTATCGGGCATGGTCGATGGTCCGTATCCGTCACTGAAGGATTAAGTAAACGGGAAGAAGGTGCATTTTCCCGTGCTAGGTTGATGCCCTCGGCATACGGGGCGCCATGAGCGACAAATTCTACCCATGGTAATCTCAGAACTTTGGATATCCCGATGCCAGAAGAGATATATTCTGGGTAGATCAGCCGCGGGGTGGGTAGCACCCGCGGTACCCGTCTGTGGGCTTCCAGTTCCAAAAGTCTGAATTGTCCCTGCTGCCAGGTTCAGTGATCGCAACCGAGGCACTGAAACGATACCCGCCTCAGTCTGGAAACATTCGAGTATTACCGGGCCATGTTGATGTTGGTGCAAGCGGTTGTATCCAAATGGAACGGTGCAGATGAGTTCGTGTGATCTGTCCTAGACCGACCTAGCCGCCTCCCAACCCTATAGCCATGTAATTATTGAACGCTACCAATTAATTTTGTTCTTTTACCTCATTAGCTATTTTCGATCCTGGGAGAAGAAGCAAATTTTGAGCTTTCTCTTTACGGTCACCAGAACCTACATCATTGGGGCACTGCAGTCACATTTCCCCATATGCAGATCGGGTAGATGCTGAGTTGAAGGCCGTGACCATGCACTAGTAAATGCATCATCGAACCCAAGGGCATTTATTGGGCTTGGTCGAGTATTCCTAAGCGAATTTTTAGACGTTTTCGAAAACTTCGGCATAACGAGGCTGTTAGGCAAGTGTATGGCCATTTTTCTTTTGCATCTGGATCCATCGATGACTGGCTGAGCTCGTTTGTTGATTTGGTTCCCTAAGAGCTCTGAGCTCATGATAAGAAATATTTTACAGCTTATTGAGGCAGGCTCGAAGCTGGACTCCGAAAAGAGACCAAAATCATTATTAATTCATTTAGGCTGCATTAAGCAAACCTGCAAGATACCATCCAGCTACTAGCATGCTAGCAGGCTGACAGGGATATAGTCCTGTATCATAATGATAAATCTCCATCACATTTTCCATGGGTTTGATGGGCTAGAGGAAACGGGACGGCTCGAATACCCGAGGAATTTCATTTTGCTGAAGGGGGTCGATGTTTTTTGGGATATTTCTTTTAGTGACGGGAAAAGCGTAGATGGTCGGTTTGGTGGGAGCCGTCTGATTTATAGCAACTTCGTGTACCATAATTGCGGATGCATCTTTGTTGGATATTTCCGTGTTGTCGTATCACAATTACGATACGTTTGGTTCGATTCGACGACCAACACCCCCTCCAAAAACTCTAGATCCTGCCGTCAACAGGCGTGTCTCAATTTCAGCACGCATCACCGTGACTCGAGCTTCGTTTTCTATTTCATAGCCATACCGAGACTATAGCGCGGTGGAACAACATCTGCAACCACCCGAAGACACCCTGCCCATGCATCGGCCTTGAAGCTAGTTGTCGATAATTGTCAACATTCGTACTCTCGAACGAGCTTTAGTATTGTGCTTTAAGAAAGCAGGTGAGTCCCATCCTATCGGTTTCCTGTCACAATTCTCAATGGTCTTGATTATACCGTCTCATCTCATAATTCTACTTGGTGGCCCCATCTTACCGTACTTTTGTTACACTGTTTTGCATTACCTCAGTCTCGCCTACGGATCTTGTTATCTAGAATGATGCATCACTTAAGCCATCCTCCCTCTATTATGCCCCCAGGGTATAGTCCATACATACCATGTACCTGCCGTTCCTGTCAAGCCTTCTATCCCATCCCACCTTTCTCACCGTTTGCGATGCCACCCACATTCCCCCAATGTTACTCAATTCCAGATATCCCCTCCCCAATCCCACATATCGGTCTCCACCCAAGTTTGCCTATTTTACCGATTTTGCCTCATCCCGCGTCAATATGCCAGGCTAACATGTGTTCGACGTTTCCAGAAGTGCCTACTGTTTCCCCAGATTGGTCATCTTATAGATCCATTCCAAGAGTAGTGCCCTCTGCCCTCCCTAGTCATTGTCTTGAATCTTCTCCATCATATTCTTATTCTTCTGGTGTGTCAGCGATCGGAGGGCATTCTCATTCTGTGACAGAATCTTCGGAGACAAGTAGCCCGGTTTCAAGTATGGCTGAAGAAGCAAGTTCCTCTTCTGCGGCGCAGGAGAAGGCCGATATGAAGACCGCGCAGGAGTTGGCAGATTTGGAAAAGCTATCTGCACAGTATGAACCAGATGTTAACGTAAGTTTGATTTTCTTATTTCGTAATATAGTTTGCGTCAAGAATTCGGGTGCACGGATTGCAAGAAAAACAAAGGATAGGGCTGACTGAAGTGACACGTACCTCGTGGTCGGGATAACAGGGTCCTCTTGTTGGAGAATTGAAATCAAGCAAGATCCTTGAAGCGGAATATGCAGGTGCTGACCCTGTTTATGTCCGAAAGACTGCTGTAAGTAAAATCCCAATACACTGGTTCAACCGGTCGTAGGTACGAATGTACATATACTTTTACTAACCGGCTAGATAGGCACTGTCGCCTAAGTATTCGAACTACCGCACCATAAGGGGCGATGGAAACTGTGGATGGAGGGGTATATAGTCTCCTGCTTCCCGAAATGACTTTATCAAATATTAATGATGCAAATTATACTAATGGTATGATACAATTACAGCCCTTGCATTTGGCTACTTCGAACTCCTACTTCGTACTGGGGATTCGAAGGTGATTGAAAATGAACTCGCGCGCATAACTTCTCTATGCAGTCTACTGGACTCTGTTGGCATGTCCGAGTACCTCTATGAAGACTTTGTCGACGAGACAAAAGGTCTACTCAAGACCATCAGTGAGCCTCCTGCCATCGATAATCCATACGATGACAAGGTACTCGTTGAAGCATTCAACAAGGATGATGTCAGCAATGCAATTATCACTCACTTGAAGGTAAATACTTTCTGCTTATCGCTCAGCCTTACTATAGTATTCTAATATGTTGACACTTGTGTAACAGCTCCTCACATCTGCCTTCATGAAAGTTTACCCGGACGCCTATGAACCTTTCCTTGTCGAACATCCTACCATCGATGAATACCGTGGCGCTCAAATTGAACCGTACGGAGTACAAATCGACCACCTAGGTGTCAAAGCTCTCATCGATGCTCTATTCATCCCTGCCGGCCTCAACGTTGAAATCTCTTACCTTGATCGCAGTGATAGCGATGAAGTCAACATTCACAAATTCGAGGATGAATCTACACCTGCTTCTGCGGAGAAGAAAGCAGACCAAGAACAAAAGACTCTAAGAATGCTATATCGTCCCGGACACTACGACCTGATCTATAAGAATGGAGACTTGGCTCCACCGAGTCTGCCGACATCCCCAGTAACTAGTCCAAAGGCAGCGCCCGGATTGGGAAATGTTAGGGTTTCAATGATGTTGGAGCAAGAGTTCACGCATAACCCGTTCCTTCCGTCCACTCCTTCAGCATCGACGGTTCCTAGAGTCGCCAGCCCAAACAACGACTTGTGCGGTCAATGCTTTCCGGCCTTACGAGCATACAGAAACCACGATGGTACTTTAAGTTCCGTGCAAAAGCTTCGCGTTGAGCCTGAAGACGAAACAGAGCCACCACTACAGACAAAGATGTTCAAGAACTCACACTACAACACTCGTCATTTCCAAAACGAACATTTTCAGCCGGAGATGTGGGGTCCTGAGCAGGTTGAGAAGCCGAAGGTTTCCAAGAGAAAGTTTTGGAAGAAATTCAACCCTTAAATATTTGTCTCCTAGCATTTGGTCTTGTCCTGTATTCTTTTGTTGGTGAGGGGGTTCTTCGACATTTTGGGATACATGTCTACTTTTTGCCCGGATTGGCGTTTTTTTGTTATTCCTTTGTATATTCTTTCAATAAGCACATAAGGGCTAGGCACTTGTTATTATCCTTTCGCTTGATAGAAGAAGAATAAATAGTATCAATTCTTCTTGCTAGAAAATTGAGAAAAGGTTGCCTAAAAATGCAACGATACCAATACGATTTTAAATATTCGAGAGAACGTTGAGATACTAATAAGACTGTGACTAAAATATGTATTACCGAGCTGAATATTAAATGCCCGCTCACTACATTGAACTTCAGAATTTAACATTACTGCGAACGAGAGCATCATTAAGCCGTCGTCTGAAGCGATCAACGGGCCGCGATCTCACACCACAAAGCCTGCTGAATTAATCAGGGCCCCGTAACGAGACCAGCGTATCTATCTAAGGAAAAGAAGGAAGAGGAGGAGGAGCCCCAACAGCGCCAAAAATAAGAGCAAAAACCGGTTGAGCGATTTCGAAGAGTTTACTACCCTGTGCACCGCCCTCGCTCCCATTATCTCTCTTCCAAACGCCACCGAGACCATTTCTTGGAGAGGTATTAACGTCCCTGCCGGCGTTACTTCGTGTGGCAACTGGGGAGCGAGCGCAGACTATTTATTTTGAGGGTATCGTTAGTATATGTATCTCATATTATATATAGGGTGAAGTGTAGTGGAAACACGCACGTTTTCCGTCACAAACAGCCACTGGTGCGCATTGTGCTGCAGGAACGAGGACCGCGAGGGCAACGGCGATGAAAGGGATCTTCATTCTTTTGTTTCCGAACCAAGCGTATATATTGGTAACAGGGGGCTATAGCCGGCTTGTAGCCTTTTTTTTTTTTCCAAGAGGGATTTGGCAAATTAAAAAGTGGCCGAGTGGATCTGGGCGGTCGACTAGAGAGAAATATTGATCGCTATATCGCTATTGGACTTAAGTTCCACCTGTAGAGGTAGTGATAGAAGAAAGTGCGGATAGAAGGGTGAGATTTGGAGGTGAATAATAGGGGTTTATATAGATATTTAGTATTCTAGTGGAGGCTAGTTTACGGGACCAGGATTCGGCTCAGGTGAGAACGAGGGCGGCCTTGACTGGGCGAGTCTAGGCTTCTATGCATGACTTCGCGGTGCTACCTTTCGGCACGCATGGCTGAAAAATTTGGTAGTAGAGACATCCTATTCACAGCACTGGGGGTGATTATATAAGGTGTCATTGTGGACGGACCTGGGAACCAATACCACAAATGTTACAATCAATTTTTCCGTGATAGGATAGTTATGGAAATATGGTAACACCCTGGTACGACTCGAACTACAACCCTTCAGTTGGTGGCAAATGGCTCTCAGGTAGAAGTCTTACCGACCCATTTCATATCGAGCCCATTCGTTTCTGTTCAGTGTTTAGGCAATACTGAAATCCATTCAACAACATTTAAGCTCAAACTACCGACCCGCATCAATGACTAGATCTTGTGCCACGGTCGTACATAAAGTGATTAACAAAAAAAAAGGAATTACGGTTAGCATTATGCATATATGCATGCAAGCCAAATTCTGGTGTTACCACGATCTAGAGGCCTAGAACAAACTTAATTATAATTTTAGGACCGACCATTTTTGGGGTTGCTTCTAACAAGTGATTAACATACCAGTTAGCTGTAAAATCCGAGTATTGTTGTGTCAGGAGCCATGTTAACTTCACTCATTGTTTAAAGATCTAGTTGTTCTGAACTTGGTAAGCAATACTGCCAGCAATACTACCATGAAATTTCGAAATCGATGGTTGGTAAATATCCTACTAGTCCTGCTTTCAATAAGGATAGCTAACTGTGCAATTGCCGGGCTCGCCTATATCCCGACTAGAATACGAAACCAGAACTTGATCGCGGAATATATTTAGCAAGGGTAGTTTGTGAGAGAGCTGGAAATTCAGTGAATCTAGTAGTAGGAATTACAAATTTTGTCTCTTAGAGTCAAGGCTTCCATCGTCGTACTCGCTTTCCTAGTATAATTCGAGTATCCCAAAACGGGATTTAAAGTCCGAAATCCAACAAAGTGGCTGAGTTGCGTAACCTTGATTGTATCACTGTGGCGTCCAGATTCTCCCAATTTGTGGCGCGCCACTTGACCTCTAAAATCTTTCGCCTCTTATCCAACTGACGCTTCATTCAACATCTACACCATCATCAACCAACTTCCCCCACCATACCCCCCGCTCTAAGCACCCCACACACTCCACCCCGAAACGAAAACAATGCCACCAAAAAGAGCCACCGGCGGCGCTCCATCCGCCATCCGCGCCCCTCACCAGCGCTCCCAACCCTCGCTATTCACACAAACCTACCGCTTCGTCACAAACTCCGAAAACGCCAGCATGATCCGCTCAATCGCTGTCTTTGGCGTCGCTGTGGCTTTCTTACATAGCTCTCTTGCTGAGAATTTGGTTCCTGCGTATGTTTGAAGCTGAATACCTGCCAGGTTAACAGAAATGAGAGGGCGGAAAGCTAATTGTATGTGATAGGTTCTAAACATGCGATCTCTCTTCAATCTACGAAACGAAAGCACTATACCCACCCTCTATACGACCTTGGAAGCCTCATGAAGTGATTGATAGGCAAAATTGAGGGCCCCATAACAAGCTATAACGTTACCAGTCCACACGAAGCTACAAAATTCTCGAGTACACATCTCCCTCGAGAACCGAGCTACTCCCGTCCTACATCACGAAGCAAAGGACGAACACCTTGCAAAGTGGTAATTCTTCCACTACTATTGTACATATACTCCCACCCAGAAAAAGTCTACACACTTGTAATATAGAACACTCGGGCCGCAGACATATCCGAAATACAAACCAAAAAAAAAAAAAACCTTCCAAAAAGAGTAGAAAAAGCAGAACCATCTTTTTAGAGATGACGATAGTAAAATGTCCAATCTTTTTGTTAAGGAAAAGAAGCTGAAAATAGGGGGGAAGGGAGGTAGATAACATAATCCAAAAGATGAAAGGAAAAAAGAACGCCGTATGCTGCTGAACCCCTTCCTAGAAATGCACCAGTTAAGAAATCCCCTTTCGATTATATTTACACCCCACTCGCGATACCCTTTTTCCATATCCTTCACATTGCTCAAGAGGATTTGGGATTTTGAACAAAACAGCGAACACCATGCATGCCAATGAATTACCCCCACGGAAAAAGAAACAAAGGAAGAAAGAAGACCCAATTATGCAAATCCAAATGTCCAAATGCACTCCATTCCGGTGACCACCCACAAAAGCAATAGCATATATCTTCACCCTTCTTCCCCAGTAATTTCACTAACCAATCGATTTCTCCACCTCCACTCCTCTTCTTCTGTCGTCCAACTCCTCGAGCTCGGTGCTTCATCTGCCTCGGCGCCAGTTCTCCTCCCTCCGGGTCGTTCTCTTGCCTCCCACCTGCTACTTTCACTGCTTCCTCTACTACCCTTACTGCTCCCGCTCCTGACACTCGCACCTGAAGTTCCAGCCGACAACCTCCTATCTCCACTCTCCCCATCATACTCCGGCAATTCCAGCTTATTTTTCTCTTTCTCCTTCTCCTTCTCTTTTTCCATCTCTTTCTCCATCTCTTTCTCCATCTCTTTCTCCTTCTCTTTCTCCTTCTCACCCGTCAAAGTAGCACTACTCCCCACCTTCTTCTTCTCCTCCGGGCTTTCCCCGCCAAAGTATACCCCCGTGAACTGTACTTCCTCCCCAACCGGTGTCCCAGGGGTCAACGGATCGCTCACCGGGGCAGCTACAACCATCATCTGCTCCCCTTCCTGTGCGTTACCACCCCCATGAGCCCTATTCAACGCCATTGCAACGGAATGAGCGGATGCACTCGACATAGTCCGTCCATGCAACCCATTAGGATGTCCTCCCCCTCTAGGCGGCAAAACCGGCGGTGGTAATCTCCGCTTCGGCACATCAATCGGTGCCGTCGTAGGAGGTGGTCGCTTCGGCGGCGGTGTAGGAATCTCCCACGGTGGGACCGGGTACTTATACTTCACACTCCCATTAGCCTTCCCAGAGTCCTTATCCTTATCCCCTTCATCGCCTGTAACATTACTACTACTACTATTCCCACTATTCCCACCTCCAAATAAGCTGTTACCCAAATCCATACTTCCAAACCCGCGGATCCTACCTCTAAGATCTGCTGTGGGAGGAGCTTCGGTGGGGTAAGGTTTCAGCTCTGCTTCGGAGATACCCAGTGCTTCGGGGCTGGTAAGTTCGGATGCAGGGTGGAAACCACTTTCGACGACCGTTGGGACGGTATTACTATTTCCATTATTGTTGGCAGATTCGTCCTTCTTCCGGGAGTTAATGTACCATTTCTTGATTGCTAAGCCGGTGGAAGCCATGGTAGTGGCGAAAGCTGTCTTCTCTGGATTCAGCGAGGGTGTTGGCGTAAGCCCCGTTGGTGGAGTTGCCATATCGGTTGGTCCTATCGCTTGCTCGTTCTTCTTGTCTCCATCTTTGGCGGTATTAGCTTGGCTATTGGTATTATTTGCATTATTATTGTTGTTGTTATTGGTATTGAACGCCTTCGGAAATGAGAAGTTGCTTCTGAAAGTCCCTAGTCGAGTCTTAAGATTCTCTCCGGCCGTGCTCGTTGACTTGGTTGTCTCAGTTGATCCGTTACTCCTCAAAGACGTGGTAGACTTCATCGATTTAGAGTCTCCAGTTGCAATAGTAGTCGCGGCTGTCGTCACTGATCCAGTGTCAATCGTCGTCACAGAAGGCGAGGGTGAAAGCCCAAGTCCGGAAGCAGTGCTATTATTCATATTCGGCGAGCCGTAAGGCGTCTGAAACGGCGAACCTCCGCCTCCAGTAGGCCCACTCCCACTCGAACTCCTAGATCGAGTGATGGACATGACCGAGGATACGGCGTCCGACCTGTCATTGTCGTACTTTGGCTCTTGTCGCTCAGCGCTGGCGTTTACCGTTGTTGTTGCTACCACAGGTGTAGAGGATATGGTTATCGGCGTCCCAATACTAGCTGACCGCCGGCCCTTGCTCCGCTGTGTTGGTATCTGAGCCACACTTTCCAAACCTGAAGATATAGCCTTATCCTCGTCGATAATTGGTGGTGATGACGAAACTAACGATATCGACCGCCTCGGCTTCGCTACTGGAGGAGGCGGCCTCGGCTCCTGTTCCACGAGCATCGGCATGCTCATACTCTTCTCCTGATCCGTTAGCGGATTGACAACGCCCTCCCCACCACCATCTTCGTGCAATTTATCTTGCTTCTCTGCGTCCTCCACTGAACCTTTCACAGGGCCATCGGGTGTTTCTGCTGCCTTCTTCCAACTTCCTGCTCTCATGCTCTCCCATAGACCTCCTCTCAACGGCTCAGCGTCTGTAGGAATAAACGGCAAGTCGTCCCAGTTCGGACTAACCAGCGTCTCTGCAATAACTTCCTTAATCCGGTTCTCAATCGGCCTAAGGACCAAATTCCACGTAATCTGTCGACTGCTGACAATCGGCTCGACCGCAATATCCATCTTTGGCATCTCGCTGAATGTAAACCAGAAACGATTCGATGGCGGGGGCTTTAGTCGTAATATCGCATGTCCTTCTAGCTTCTTAAACACTACCGCAAGTACCAACGGCACCTGTCTAGGTTTAAACCGATTTCCAAATGACAGCGTTACTACCGTCGAGATCTCTATCCTAAAATTACCAGCGTACTTGACGTCTCCTTCAACCGAAAATTCGCCGTCCGCGGTCAACTCCTTCATCTTCGGGTTCGTAATAAACGGTGCGCCTTCTCCGCAGTCTATCTTTTGCACGATGATATTCGACAGAAAGGCTGGTCGTTTTACTCTTGCGATTTTCTTGGTGACTTTCGACCTGATATGCTCCTCTACCTCTGACGTCCTGTATAACGCCAAAAACACTCTTCCAACAAGTCCATTTAACCATCGAGTTTGTAAATCCTCTTCTGTGGAATGTAGTCTTTGCACTAACGATATTATGTGCTTAGTCTCAAACCCTAGCGGCCTTGATGGCGAAGTCTGTCCATCCTTTGACTCTTCTCTCTCTTGATTCTTCACCAAAGCAAAGTAAAAGTCTTCTTTATCCGAACAGTTTTCCGAGAACAGAAAGAATGGTTTCGATAGTGTGGTACCGTTTTTCGAGCCGTTTTCCCTCCGCGATAACCGAATAGCGTTTCGTTTGATATAGAGCTCGCCTTCGGGGATGACTTCGCCCTCGCCGCCGTATATGCTCACGGTATGGTGGGTGAGAGAGATCACATGACGGACTTCGACTTGTTCTGTATCGTCGTAAAGCATTAGGTGGCCATGTCTGTAGATTCGTTAGCCAAGTTCCCCTCCACCAACCAATTCAACAAAAATATACCTTAAAACTACGAAAAACACATTCTTTCCCTTCGCGTTTGTAGAAACATTTGATGTCGCTGCGGGTTTCCTTTCAAACAAACTCCTGTACATCGTCTGATATACCGACGGCGACTCAGTAGCAGTATTCCCATTCGGGGTAGGTCGTTCCGGCGGTTTCCCGTTAACGCCGCCGGGGACGTATTCTCTGGTAACAGCGAAGTATCCTGATGCAACATCCTTAGGTTCCGGTGCAGCTTGCTGGCCGTCTTTGTCCTTGTCTTGGTTGCTGTTCTTGCGTTTTAGGATGTCTTCTGCAGAGACGAAGAGCTTGTCGTCATCGGTTGGGAGGCGGACGGGACCTGGATCGGGATCGCTGAAGACGGTGGGGAAGGATATGTAGGCGAAGATTAGGATGGAGGTGAGTAGCAGGGGGATGAAGGTGAAGGCTCCCAAGAAGTAGGCGAACCAGAAGCCCATCGTTAAGGTTGCCCAAGACCTGGGGTGTGCCTAACGTTAAGAGCCCTGTGGACGGGAGCGGGAGAAAGTGATGGTACGGGAGTAACGGTTGTGAGGAAAGGCAGAAACGGTCAGGTCATTGAAAGGCGAGTTTCTGAAAGAGGATGAATCCAGTTATTGATGGTGATGGTAGTTCATGGTTGGGATTCGACGGTTGCACGTTGAACGATGATGATGAGAGCAGAGCAGAGCAGATTGTCGCTGTTTGTTCTGGGGAAAACAGCCGTTCCGTTCCTGAACGGGCTGAAAAGCGATACGATAAGATGGGATGTTGGCTTTTCGCTTTGAGGTTGGACAGCAGACCGGTAGCGTGTCCTCTTTGTGGACCAATCACTTGATCATGGATTAGGTATGGTTGGTGTAGTCAAGTAAGTTGGGGAAATGAAGATATGTTGGAGTCGAGTGCCGGTGAGCCTTCAGGACAGTTCAGCTGCTCGCATTCGGTCATGTTCGTCCAAATACGGCCACGCTGACATGGATTATATCACACAACGCATTTGCCATATTAATATTGACAGTACTACTACCCACAGGACTTATATCACGATGGTCGATGTAAGTAGTTATTATTGTATTCTTCGTTTCACGGTGTGAAGATACACGACTAAGGTAGTCTGGAATGTTTGTGGAATTCAAGCTTTCGGATGGTGGTTAGTCAGCAGACTAGTTTGCTCACGTGGCGTAGACGTCGAAGTTAAACCGCAATTCAGACAGACCTCTTCAAAGAATATATACAGATGAAGTAATTCATACTTACTGGACCCTGACACGAAATTCAGGAACAGATTATGCAAGGACGTTAACGTGGTCAGCTGATAATCTTCCTCAGATAGATCGGATTCTAGATTTTGAAAGCTTAGCCAGCCAGTTGGGGCTACTACAAAATATAAACCGATCCGGAACATCTACTCGGCATACGAACGTGGTCCGGATCTGGACCATATAGCCAGCCTCCAGGCCCAGGCTGCTGGGCCTATCAGGTCAGCATACCATAGTTCAAATCTACAGATAGTATTACATAAACATGGCCTCACAGCTATCCCCTCATACCAGGGCTGCTCTCCGACGGAAAAGAGCTGCATAATATACGGGCAGATCGGCCCACATATAATACGCCTGGCCATGCCGTATCCGATTGCCGTGGAATCCACTGCCACCTTCTATTCGTAAGGTTATTCCTTCTCTTCTTTCCAAATGCCCGCCACGTAAGTCTGTCTCGGGACATCCAGGCGGTGTTGCAAGTATGTATGTACACCACTTCGCCCTTGTTCTCCTGTAGGGTTTGTTATATATCAGCTGTAGAGTCTTTACTTTCTATTAACCGCCTCAATCGGATCACAGGAGATCCGGGGTATAGATACTGAGCTCTGTGAGAGACAACATATATAGTATTGTGATGTCGTTAGAGCGTGCGTGGCAGGAATACTCCATTTTGATATACTTATGTTTAACCATCGGTTGTATGCATTAGTAGGGTACCAGAATTGCCTGACACCTCGAAATCTGACAGGTACAACCTTAAATCCACCCCACCCCGGGTACAAATCAAATAGACGAAGGGTAAAAGATCTGATCATAGAGAGAGATATACATCTCTTGGCCGGGCTGTGTATGCGTAGCTATGTCTTGTCGCTATTCTCGAGGGTAGTTGCAGGCTTCGCTTGACGATTCCTGGGATTGGCTGCCCAAATCGAAACTAAGAGATCGGAGTTTAGCAGTTTTAAGTTACCACCCCCCAACAAAAATATTTGGTAAGGTTGTATGACATTCGATAACAGCAGGAAAACCGCTTCCATTGTAGCGATTTAATATCCAGAGAACGAAAACACATGGGGGTTGTCCGCTGCATGGGACCGTTCACTCCCGCCCTTAGGAGCTTCGAACTCGCCTATTCGATGTCCGCGAAGGCAATAATTTCCCCAGAGATAGTAGTTTCCCGCCGCGAAGAAGTTCCGACGCTGCGAAATCCAACCCCAAATTGTTTATTTTGCTTGATTTGAGAATTTGTTAAGGTTTCGTCAAAAACATGTCAAAGGTTTCTGCATCTGGCTTGCATGTTTGCCTGCCTAGATCCAATCGTTTGGGGAAAGGATGTGTCGACGAGAGCAAACATCTCGAACTGGTGACGGGATGACGTATTGGGAATCCAAGACACCCTAAAAGCAACCCTTGGACGATGGAGACCCGCCAAGATTCATGGTCTTGGTGGACTTCGAACTCGCTGGCTGGGGTAAAAGCACAGAGCGTACGTATGCTTGAGAGGCGCTGGATGGCGTCGCCCAGACCACTGTCCTCCGCGGTAGTTGGAAAGAGAAAATTTTCAGATCGAGGCCCTGGTGGTGGTGAACCTGCACTGGTTATGCTCAGGTGAGCATCTGAAGCTTAGCATTCCAGTCGAAGGTTTAGCAGAAGTGTCGCTGCTATGACGATATCCGTGCGTGGAGACATGGCTTGGTCGACATGGTTTGGTTCAGCGGCAAACCCTGTTTTCCCGCATCCATCATATGAAAGCGTCCTGAGGGTGCACTGAAGATGAAGATTTGATCGAGAATAAAGCCTGTCGCGATCGTCAAGAGGACCCGGAGAATTGGCATCCTCGAGGTCAAGAGTTCGGGCTTAAAGGTTCCTTGAGAGTTCGGACACCCGCCCCGCCAGGGTATATATCATCGGCCCAGCCATTTCCTCCTCGCTTGCAGTAGCTAATTCCGTCGCTTTCCCCAATCTTTTCAAACTCCAACTACACATTATTCCCACCTTCAAAAGCGCCTTCGTTGTTTCTTTCTTTCCGCTTTGCTGCGTTTGCAAGAGGAAACAGACTGGCTTGGATTGGTTGTTTGTGTCTGTGGTTGTTAGTCTATACTATAGAATTGAAGTTATCTGTGTGGTTGGTTTCCCTCCTTCCTTTCTTTCTTCCTGTTTGTTCGCACGTCGCAAACCCAGCCAACCAACCTCGACATCGTCACTGCACCGACGTCAGTGTGTCGTTCCGTTCATTCGCTTTCGTTTCGACTTCTAACGACTCTGACGAAACCGTAGTTGCAGTATTAATTTCTAAATAGCCCACCATGGCCGGAAGTACGTATATCAACCATCCCTGCCACCAATCTAGTCGCCATTCGCGCCTCACGCGGAAATAATACAAACCCACGCAGGTTCCACGTTCCATATCGCTAACAGTGGTGATTGTTTTGCCGATAATTAGACTTCTGCTTCGCTTTTCTCTCGCTGTTTCTCACAGCGGGCGGGTTTCTCCTGTTTCTCTTGGTTCTACTGGGTGGTACCCATGATTGGGATCCCTTCTACAGGATTTATTTCCTCTGGGCCGACACTTCTGGTATTCCTGGCGCACCAACGACAGCAGAATGGACACTATGGAATGTACGGCACAACCTATCCCTCACATCAATATTCGCAACGAATTCATTACTAAACAAGAAAATATATACAGGTCTGCGAATCAACAAACGGCGAATTTGGCGGAACCACGACGGACTGCGGGCCAGTAAGGGCTGCGAACCCCTTCTTGCCTCAGGAAAACTTTGGCACCGAGACGGGAGTTCCAGGTGACTTTTTGAATAATCACAATACCTACTTCTATCTGTCGCGATTCGTCTTCGCCTTCTATCTCATCAGCTTGTTCTTTATGGCATGCAGCATGCTTTGCGGAATCCTGGCCCTATGCAGTAGACTTGGGAGTGCCTTGTCTGCCGTCGCTTCTTCCTGGGCTTTCTTCTGCGTTCTCACGACTGCTACTCTTATGACGTAAGGATATTCTATTCTGAAGAATTTGGAGACCTCAAACATTGACATTTCGTATAGTGCTGTCTATACACTGGGCCGATCCACTTTCCACGACGCCGGTTTGAACGCTGGCCTCGGTGCCTACGTAAGTTTTCAATCTGATTATGGCTGTAAATATACGACTAATGGGAATATAGGCCTTTGGATTTACTTGGGGCACCGTCGGATGCATGCTGCTCTCATCGATCTTCTACTGCATGGGTTTTAAGTCTGCCCGCCGACATCGTCATCACGAACGTAGCGTGGAAGCTGAAAAACGAGGTGGGAGACTTCCCTTTTTCCGTCGCAAGTCTCCAGCTGGAGAAAGCGAACAGCAATTCAATTAGATCCACCCCTACTTTAATTGGTACTGTTAATCCTGCCGCTCCGCCAGTCACTACACTGACGGCTGGTTCGACAGCGAAATAATGTTTTGTGCTTAATCCACTCCTCTTGTTGGTTTCGCTTTCGTTTTTTTGGTTTAAATCGTTACCCCCCCGTTCGTTTGCTCAAAAAAAAGATGGAATGCTTAAATCATCGGAATTGCCCGTCTTTTTGATACTTTAAAGCTCTTATATCTATTTTACGACGCAATTTGGGATCGAACGACCGTTTTTAATACTCTTTTCTTCTTTCTTCTTTCCCGGGGTTATATAGGCAGCATGACCAGTCGCGGATCCTTCCAAGCCACCAGACATCATTAAACGGCCTTTGTCGTGGTTTCCTCTTTGCTTTCCCTCTCTCCGTTACGATGGCGACACCGTATATCTCTGGACCGAATTTCAATCTCTGGACGGACCACACCCATCATCCTCGAATTATCCCAAACCCTCTGGATTTCTTGCGGAGCCCACCGTACAACCAGCACCACGCGATCATTAACGTTCCTTGTTCGTCCGGTTCTTCAAAGTTACCCTCTCTTTTTTCATGTTCGCTCCAACCCCAACTGCCTTTATGTCTAGCGCTGATCAAGTACGTTAACGTTACCCACGTTCTTCCTTACGCACCAAAACATCCTTTCTAGGGTGTTCATCTAATGTCCCCCTCCTATGATATATATATGCCCCTTTACCTGTACTCTACATGTCAATAAGTACGACGTCGAGCTACTATTATATTTTAGCTTTAATAGTCGGTTTTGTATTAATGTGAAAAAGGAGAAAGTATCGATGAAGCAGATGAAATAACTTCTGTGCGTGTGAATTCAAAATGTGAAGTAAGAGATATCAAGGTCGGTGCAATCTTAAAGCTAGCTTGTAACCCACTGCAGTAAACGTAGTAATCTCCATTCCCTGATTCGTCGTGATAAATCCAACATTACCAACACGAGGTTACCTAACCAGTTCCCCCCACGTGCCCACGCCCACGCCCGCCTATTTATATGCATGCATCCCAGCTGAATGTTCTCCAGTCAATGAAACTCGACTTCTAAGCATTTCTTTCGAACACATTCAACCTCTACCCCGCGGCATATAGTTCCCACTTTCCCTCACAATGACGCTATCAGACCCCGCAGTCTTCCTCCGTGCGAAAGAAATAATCGACGACGCGCACCGCGAGGATCCCTCTGGACAGGAGATTATATATGCGGACAATGTGGAGAAGTATTTAAGAGTTTTAGTGGCGCCGGAGGAGCCGACGAATGTGCAGGTTATTGCTGCTAGGTGTCAGGTTGGTAGACTCCCCTTCTCTACTTCCACTTCGTATATTCGATATACAACCTGCGGATAATGGTATATACGATCGTGAGACTGTTACATTCCCTGTACTGTAGGGGCTAAGAATAGAAGCCAGAAGATGAAAGGAGATGTGTGCGGGGCATATTAGTATGCTTAAGTAGTCTTTGTACCCGAAGCTTTCCTTTGACGGTATTGGTAGCCGTATTCTCGTAGCCTACCCCGTATAATGTCATTCAGGAATGGACCAGTTACCATTCGGACTCTTTCATCCCCAATTACTAACCAAATACACGACCTCAGCACCTCCGCCGCTTCCTGCACCCCCGCTCCACCTACCCCGACGGAAAACCCGGCTACCTCCGCTGGCGCCGCGACCTCTACACCCTCCAAGCAGACTACTCCACAACCCTCCTCTCGCCCCTCAACCTCCCTGAATCCGAACTCTCAGAAATCCACGACGCAGTCTCCAAAAAGGATTTACTAATAAAATCAAAAGTTCACCCCACAACCACACTTTTGGAAGACGCGGCCGTGTTGGTGTTTTTGAGTAATGAGGTTGAAGGGTTTAAGAAACAACATGAAGAGTATGATGAAGAGAAGTGGGTGGGGATTGTGAGGAAAACGTGGAGGAAGCTTAGTGATAGAGGAAAAGAAGAGGCGGGGAAGTTGTTGCCCGGATTGGAGGAAGGATTACGGGGGGTTGTGGAGAGGGTTGTTAGGGAGGAAGCTGAGAAGGAGGGATCGTAATATGCCTACGAAGCTTATAAATAGAAGCGTCGAATATGAAAGTTTAGCTAGCAGATGGAAGATATAAGTTATGGTAAAGAATATCAAATTCACGCCCGCAAGAAACTAGCAAAAAAAAGGTGTAAATATATCCCACATGAATGAAAAGGCTGGCTATACCGCCACCTATAAATCTATCATCTACCCAAACAACAAAAAAACACCCACCCACCCGGTCACTGCATTTACGCCGCATCAAGCAAGCCCTCACTTTCCAGCAGCAGAACAATCTGGTGCACAATACTTCTAACATCCTGCTTACTCACGTCCACCACCAAATCCGCATTCTCAGGCGCCTCATACGGATCATCTACACCGGTGAAGCCCTTTATTCTACCTTCTCTGGCAGCCTTATATGTTCCCTTCTTATCCGTCGCCTCACAGTACTCCAACGGTGTGGCAACATGGACAAGATAGAAGCTTCCAAACTGGCTAACTGTCTCCTTCGCCTGACGACGGCTACCGTCAAATGGTGCGATAGGTGCAGCGATAACAGCCGCGCCAGCACGGGTAAGTTCAGCGGCAACGAAGGCGATACGCTGAATATTTTTATGTCTGTCCTCCCGCGAGAAACCGAGTTCGGCGGAAAGTTCGCTACGGACGGTTTCACCGAGGAGTAAAGTGACAGAACGGCCCCCCTGCTGGTTTAGAGTAACCTGGAGGGCACGGGCGACAGCGTCTTTACCGGAGTTTTGGTAGCCGGTGAGGAAGACGGTGAAACCTTGGCTAGAGCGGGGTGGGTGGGATTCTCGGAGGACTTTGACGACCTCTGGGTATGAGAACCATTCTGGGATGTGGGTGCCATTGCGGAGACGGCGGCGGAGTTCTGAAGTTTATCATTCTAGTCAGCAGGAGCTTAAGAACAATAAGGGTAGTAGTTGAACATACCGGTTCCGGAGATATCGAGAGTCTTAGTACCAGCTGGGACTTCATCGATAGGTTTGTATTCGTCGGTGTCCGGGAGGTATGTCATCATCTGGAAAGGAACGACTTCGATTCCTAGCTCTTCCTTGTACTTTTCGACGGCATGCTGAGCGTCATATGGTCCGTAGAACTCGACACCAGCAGAGTTCTTTCCGGGTCCAGCGTGGTCACTATTTTTAACGATTAGCCTTGTTCAGTCTGCTGATCTTGAAGCGAGTAGCTTACCGTCCGACGATGAAGTGGGTAGCACCGTGGTTTCTTCTAATGATAGCGTGCCAAATAGCCTCCCTTGGGCCACCCATTCTCATAGCAAGACCCAAGAGACCAAGCACGGCCATACCATTGGGGTATCGTGGCAGCAGAGCTTGGTAAACTCTTACACGGGTAAAGTGGTCGATGTCACCTGGCTTGGTAAGGCCGACAACTGGGTGGATAAGAACATTGGCGTGTCTTGCACGGGCTGCTCTGACAGTAAGCTCTCGGTGGGCACGGTGCATGGGGTTTCTGGGTACATATTAGCTTTGGCTTTGGATTTTTGTAGGGGGGTAGGGGGGTACCTAGTCTGGAAAGCTACAATTCTGGACCAACCAAGCTTCTCGAAGTGAGCTCTGAGTTCAGCTGGTGTGTCTATACTCACTATTAGCTTGGAGGCCATTCTACTGGGCTTCCTTAGCAAAACTTACAGCGTAGATCAACGTAATCGTAGTGGTTTAGCTTGTTAATAGCATCAAGCTTGCCACCAATGTAAAATTCCTTGGCGGTATTGTGTAGGTACTTGACGGCAGGGTGTTCCGGATCTCCTCCAAAGACTTCCTTGGCTTCCAGGTCCCTGCAATCGACTTTATTAACCATTGGCCTTACTAACTAGGGGTCCTAGCAAGGCAAAACATACTTATCCGGCCTATAGATATCATCAACAGTGATGATGGCGAGATTACGATCATCTCGGAAGTCCACGAGAGCTATTCTCGAACCAGGCTTGAGGGAATATTTATCGATTGTCTCTTGGGAGACATCGAGGGTAATGGGGATGGAGAAGAGGTTTCCGTCGACGAGGCGAAGATTCTTAACGACACTATAAAACTGTAAGCTTATAAAATCCATATTTATATAAGAGAAACATCTTTCTAACCCTTCGTAGTCCTTCTGGTTCATGAAGCCTATGTAGCCGAGTCAGTTCCGGCCTCAGGAAACGCAATGGCGGATAAAACTGCGGCGACGTGGAAGAAAAACCAACCTTCCAACGGCGAAAATCCACCATTGAGGATCAATTCGAGATCACAAAGCTGTCTCTCTGTCAGATGCAGCTGAGGCAGAGATTCGGCCTCCTTTGCGAGCTCAGCTCGTCTGGGCGCATCGCGAGCAAGCAGGTCTTTTAGTACCCCGCCGTGGGGCTCGATAGTTGCTGAAGACATTTTGTATGTATTGGTGACAGGGGAACAAACAAACAGTGGGGCAAACGGCGATACGATGCAAATGCAGGTCCGTCTGATGTTTGAATGAGAATGAAAAAATTATTAAAATGAAGATGGGAGTATGAAAGATAGGAAGAAGAAAGAGGAAGAAGGAGAGAGCTCGAGAGAGCCCGGATTATAAATATAAGTTTCCCAGAGGTACCAAATACAAATTTTCCCCCCGAAGGGCCCCAAAATTTTCGCAGTCTAATCAGCGCGCAATGGATGGCAATGGCCAGGACCCAAGACAGGGCTACTTGGCGATGGCTGCTCTACATTACATGTACTATATGGAGCTACGGGATGACGGTCGTTGATACTCTCCCAAGCATGCAGGTGCCGGGGTCTGGGATGCCAACTTGGGTCTTAGCTTGTCGGCTGCCGGTACGAATCTGGTATTCGACTGAGCACGCCATCGCCGAAGCCGCCTCAGTTCTGACCTGAGTATACAACATGACCAAAGGCCAACCAATCTCCGCAGTTCCGGGCTCAAAATTAAATAGCGGCTACACGCCGTACTCAAGATTTTTAGTATCGCATCGTATCGTGAAGTTTTGGAATGTAAACTCGGCATCTCAAAGAATGGCGTCTTCAAGGTTTGGAGTTGTGCTTACGTACTCGAATTGCCAGATTTGGTAGACGTCTGTGTGACACTCTTCCGTGTGTTGCATTTTAGCAAGGCAACAACTCAAGTACTCCTGCCGGATACTATTATCATTTCGTCGATAATGTCTCACGGCATCATAGCTTGGAATATCATCGGTCAAATAGGATTAGTCCGTTTGTGGGGGCATACATCCAGGGGTCAGCTGCAGGAGCTCGATATATTCGCCATATCTCCACCCTGCATCATCAGAGGCATGCCGGCAGCAGTATTGCATACTGTAGATTACTTTCGTCCTTTATCTCAGCAGTTCATGAATCGTACAATTGAATACTCGGCCGAGCTTCTTAATCTAGTATGCCCGGGAAAAATATTGTTAATAATTCCGAAATTGAAATGAATCATCTCATATTCTGATATATCCGATCTTGTCTGGATATTCAAATTTATATCGGTCCGTGGGTCATGTTGCGTTGGCATCGACGCTCATCTCATGTATGCAGGGTTTGCTTCTATATCAGGTTCTCGATACCTATCGAGTAAAGCGGGGCGCCTGAAATCTTAGAGCCTCACAAGGCCAGCGAAATCATAGTAGCTATAGACGCGGGGGAGATCTAACACTCGTCTTAAGTAACTGTCCATATTATGTACTTTCAATTAACAACCCCTCCGGCATATGAGCATACACCAACGTCGACGTCCGTCCTACACTCGGTCGACTTGTATGTTAAGTTGAAGCTTGTTCGCGAATACCCCCAATCCTTAGTCTCGGATCCAGTACGTCGATTGATCGACAGAATAACAATAATCCCAGTTCCCGAGCGCTATTGGTGTTCTCACTCTCGATGTCTGACCCGAGTTACCATAGAGTGAGATACAATTTCACATTTTCAGCGGCATCCATTGTGCCTGTCAAGCCTAAACGAAGGGGCTACCTACGAGACCAGGGCTACCCAGAGGTACCGGTAGTCTTTGCGGCAACAGTATGGGCAACGTTCACTAACACCAGCTGGCATAACCACCCACTCTACGCCGCAAATCAAAATGGCAATCGAGTGTACAGCGCAAACATAGAGTTTGATGCCCCCCGGCCGTCCGGTTTATTCGGTGGGAAGGTTTACTATTTCTTTACTCTCAATGCGCGTAACCAGGAGATTCAAATCCAGCCGGGACCGAAAGAGAAGAGACTATTTGAGGTAATCAGCAAGAAGGAAGAATGGTATAATGTCCTAGAATTGTCACAACTGCAACCCGTTGTAGGTAATGGGGAAGGCCTAGGACACGCATTTCAGGTACCTAGTCAATTCTCACCACCACCATTACCACCACTAGCCGTACCCCAGACACCGCCTAGTAAAGCTGTACCACCCCCACCCCCGCCTAGTCGCAAGGCAATTGCGCCCCAGCAGCCGGCCCAAGCGATTATAAAACCTCGAACTCGCCTTAGGCTAGGCCTTCAGCCCAGAACTGGATTTTTCTTCTTCCGGTGGCCGGGCAGCACACCTGCCAAAGAGGTTTTCGTTACTGGAATCTACGACGCCTGGGGCCGCAAACGCGTGGAAAAACTCATCTGGAACTCCATGAACGAATACTGGGAAATTACGCTCAAAGTATCGATCCCCGGGGATAAACCGTTTGTCTACTACTCATACATTGTCGATGGTGAGGAAAAGTGCAACAAGTTTGAACGCCGGCAATATTATCACGCAGTGGCGAATAGAACGTTACCAGAATATAATGTAATTACTCCTATGGATATTTCGGACCCACTTCCCGTTTTTACGAGATTCACCGGAATGCCACCTGGCTATGGTACCGACCCCGCACATTTTGTTTGCGTTTTCGGGGTTCCATTGCCTCAAGCACCGCCAGATGCAAAATTCGCGTTCGCCGGTGGGGAGCTAGGGATGAACACTATTAACGCTGGGGAGTTAAAGTTTTCAGACATAACCAATATGTGGGAGATCCGTATCGTGTTCCAGTGGGACCCTAAACTTGACAAATTTCATTATCAACTCAGAGAGTTTCAAGGCGGAGACTGGAAAACATTTGTTTACGATGACTTTCTATCTGAAGTTCTTACTATGAAGATAGACGCTGATATTCGATCGCATCGACGGGGGCCCGAACCTAAGGTGAAGAGGAATTACATACTGCTAGCGAACACTCAGCGAGTTGATTGGCCATTAACGGAATCTATCGTCCCAAAGGGAAAATATACGTTCTTCTGGAGTGCCCCGACCTCTCCAACTCGTATCAACAGAGTCATAGTCGAAGGCCCCTTTACCCAAGACCCTTCCGTTCCGGAAATCCGCGATCTGGTAAAACTCCCAGACGGTACTTGGTCCCTGACACTAGAACTTCCAGTCAGAAGAATGCGATATCGGTACCTAGTCGATGGTATGTACCAGACGAATTGGCACGAACACAGAGAAATGGATGAGAAGAACGAGAGGTGGAACTTTTTGGAGGAGCGAGATTTTGTGGTTGAAGACTACGACGAGGATGACCTGGATATCACTATTAGTCGGTCGACGCTTCAAGGGTTGTTCGAGGGATCATTGGCACTGGATCGATTACCCTCAGAGGTTCAGGAACTTTTGAAACCGGGTCCATCCAAACCGTCAACCCGGAGTATGGGATTCGAACTGTCGGAGCGCGCAAAGGCAGCGAGGGGTTTATCATGATCGCGCAATAGCCGGAGGCAAGGTAACTCTCATAGATGAGCGTACGGAAATACTGCATTTTCACGATCTAGAAGATAAGATGCCATATTTTTTCCCCTTCGGTGCTCAGGGAGCTATTCGGTGCATTTCAGTTTTAGGTTCGATGCCAACCTGCTTTGAGACTACCAACATGCCCACACGGCACCCTCATTCGAGGGACCCACCTTCATACCTGGGGTCACATGACATTTCACAGAAGCAAAACATCACGCCAAAGTCCTCGGACGAGGACTTTTTCTCCAGCATATCGACATATCACATGACACTTTCCAGCTCCAAAATATCGAGTTCAGAGTCGTCATTCCAGTTTCAAGCTTTACGTCAGTCACATGACAAATTTCAGTCCAAAAATGGGAAATTTTAATGGGGGGCCCTGGAGTAATTCCGCAGAGTGGGTGGTGGGGTCTATGGAGAAAACTGTTTCTGGTCTCAAAGCGGGCCTCCATTGCATATATATTGTAATGTATCCGCACATTATAAGGAGGTATTCACAAACGAGGAATGGTCATGAGGGAATATAGAAACCTTATTCAACATACTCTCTACACATGTATACAATAGATCTTCATAATTTCCACCCATGGCTACAGGCCCTATGGAATAATTGTGATTGGATACGAGCTTAGGAGCTTGATGAGATATCTAGTCCTACAGACGTGACGTCTGGGAGTGAGATGCGGTCTGTGGTATTTTGCACAATACTGCGTTGTACAGTCGACAGGTTCAAATTCAGGGCTGCACTGCAGAGAGAAGGCGGTAGACAGTCGAAGCTGATAATACGGCTTACAGTGTTGAAAACTACAGGTGGCCCACGTGGTCATCTGTACTTTCAGCCGGCAGTTAATTCAACTGAATACGAGCCATATAAAGTGGGGAAATACATACCAAAGAGGACCCACCTATGTTGACCAAGTTAAACCGGCCGATCAAAGAAGAAGCTCTAAGTCCGACCTTTCTACGTCCGCACGGGGGCTATATCCAATCTAGCAGAGCATTTTATCAAGTGGATGTAAGCATACTATTGTTTTTGACCCTCCCACTACATACTTAGTAACCGCATGCATGATGATTCTCAGCATGTGAACCGAACTCTGCAGCCTGTGTAAGTAGTGTTCTGTGATGGGAACCACACTCGACACTATCGATACTACCCCTCTGCTAGAAAGCGCTAGCGAATATCCGGATCAACCAAAATGAGGTGGCATCGGGAAGTGAGCTGCACATGCATTCGCCGTTTATCTGCTCGATCGAGGTACTTCTATAGGTCTCTTTGTTATAAACGGGGTACTACAATGGTTTGTGCTATTCTCGAAACAATACCTCTATACTATCTGTCATCCGATTAACACTCGGAATACATCCGCGATTGCTACTAAGGAGCTATTCGTAGAATTACTTCTGTGAACAGCACTATCTTCGCGCTCATGCAAACAGGCACGGTAGGATCAATCCCGTTCATACAACGCCTGCGCATATAGTAGCTAGCGATTCTGAGCGCAGTAGATTACAGAATCCACGAAGTCCCGAAACTCCACCTCTAAAGGAACGAAATGACAACTTCACATCCAGCCAGCTAATGACAACTTACATGTATCGTACCCATACATGTACATACTCCAGCAGTTATGTACCCAAGCCAAAAAGCTATCAATTCGCCGCTTGCACACGGATACATCAGTACCGCGCCATTGGCTATCGTAGTTTAGAGTTCGGGCTACCGTGCACCTCCTCGGATCTTGTGCCAGGGTCCAGACTACCAGATCGGCTTATTGCGGTTTAGTAATGACCCACTCAGGGCATGGCGACCGCCGACGAGGGGTCCACACAACTACGAATCCTACGTTTGTAGAAGTCGAAACGAAGTGCTTCCCTCTTGCATTCCTTAACGACTTTCTCTTCATAGATCCTGGTTTAAAATGTGTCTTTTAATTGTTTTTTGCGGCTGGCTGAATTAAACTCCCCGCAGCTGTAGTCTTTACTTTCCCTATGATTTCTGGGAAACGACCTCTGGGTTTCGTTCGTGTTTTCCATGACGATTGTGCTTGGACCTACTTTGCCGTGACTTAGTCTAGTATCCCTTGTCCGGAGCGGCTCGCTGGTGGCGGCCAGGGCGGGGGGCACCGATTGGTCTACGAGCTCGAGTGATTTTGTATCTTAAACAAAAGAATATGCGACGGGAAAGGTTCCTAAGTTTCCTATACATCTCTTCTTATATAGAAGATATGTTTCCTGTTCCAATTCCCAGTTTTAAATCTTGTTTCTACTGCCAGCTATATAGACCCTTACATGTGAGTCTATCATATATCAGAAATGTTCAGTATTTTATCAACCCGAAGCCGTGGGATTGGCAATCCTGCAGCTGTCGCCCAGATCGGTCACAGGAACAACATACCTATATCAGTATCCTACCCCTACTTAGCACTTGCAATATCTGGTATCAGATAACCACTCAAGATCTTAGGAAATGCAGATGCATTCTATATATTACTAACGTTATAACCACCCATTATGATCACTGCGGAATGATTCTGCAGGGTATCCCACCGCATATCGCGCACTATTTTGTCTATAAGCAGCAACGGTGTTTCCGGGCGGTCGAATGTCAGTGGTCGGATGTCAAGCCGTTAGCCGTCATCATTGACTTGTACGAATTTGGTCACCGATCAATCGATTGTCGATCCGGCGAAACGGTCATGGCTAGTTGGAGCTATCGAGGTTACTCGTCTCGAGTTTTTGAAGCTCCTATAAGGAGCAAGTGTACAATTACACGCTTCCTCCCCCTCCGGCTCCAAGACTACACCCCGCTTCTCTAAGTTAGATGCTGATAATTCTCTGAAATCTTACTGGATGGTCCCGTATGTCATTGCGCTAGAAACTGTAGTACATGTATGATGGTGGGACCCTTTCTAGTGGATTCAAGTAATCAACCATACCCTTTGAATATTTGAATATACATGTTTGAACGGCTATCTATCTGCATATCAAAGCATCCACAGTTGCATTCATTTCCCTCCAACAGTCTCTAGCTCTGTCCAAAACGCCTCGCTTCGAAGTTACTACTGGCAACGTACAAATGCATGCCGCTAATGTTGAGCTAGAGATGTGCTCGTTTCAATGTAGTCTCTAACTAGAGCCGGTAGAAAAGTGAGGTTTAGTTTTCTATATAAAGCCACTAGTGCACCCTACTGTTCCTGCTGCCTTTCGCTCTTCATTTACTTTTTTGTCCCCGTATAGATAGGAATTCGGATATATATAACGGATTCTTAATAACGTAAATCACAACAATGCAGGCCTATTATGCTCTAGGCGCTGTTGCGGCCATCCTAGGGTATATAATTTGGGGTCGAGTCTCATTCTGGCTTAGGAAGAGGGAGTTTAGAAAGCTTCATGGAACCAAAGAGCCCAACTTTCTGCCTACAAGTCTACCCTTTGGGGTCGACTATTTGACTAGTTTGTTGAAGGTATATATACTACTAGCCTAGACTATACTACGATATAACCTCAACGAAATAGAATGTACGTATTGATGTTTCTTATTATTGGTCTAGCAAATCAAGCAACAGAATATGCCAGAGTTTGTCCGGTAAGCCACCAATCCCCCTCCAAGTTACAGAAGGAAACACTGAATACTAAATTCTTTATTCCTAGTGCAAACTTCGAGGAAAACGGCCACACATTCGCATTAAAAGTTCTCGGTGCAACTTCGATCTCTACTCGAGAACCCCTAAATATCCAAGCCTTCCTCGCCACCAAATTCAAAGATTACGCCATAGCACCAGCAAAAAACGGTCCATTCTTTCCACTCTTAGGAAACGGCATCTTTGTCATCGATAACCATGGCTGGGAGTACTCCAGAGCCCTTCTTCGCCCACAATTCGCCCGCAATCAAATCACACAATTGGAAAACCTTGAGGAGCATTTCCAAATTCTTACTGATTGTATAGCTGATGGCAATGCTGCTGCAACTGAACTCCAAGAATTATTTTTCGAAATGACCATTGATAGTGCGACACATTTCCTTTTCGGTGAGAGTTGCCATACTCTTAAGCATCGACGAAGCGTTCTTCAAGGAATCATCGAGAAGGAGAAGCCGCGTGGTGCCGCCTTCGCTGAAGCTTTCAACTTATCCCAAACCCACATGTTTACCAGGTTCTTTCTGAAGGAATTCCATAACTGGCATAATCCGAAGGAATTTAAGGATGCTACGAAGATTTGCCACGAGTTTATTGACAAGTTCGTTAACGATGCCGTTGAACTCGCGAAGAAGGGCGGCAACCCAGACGAAAAGTCGAAGAAATATATTTTCTTACAAACTATCGCCAAAGACACTCAGGTAAGACGTCATACAGCTACACCTGCGGTACTCGCTATGCTCCTTGAAATTTTGCTAAAACCAAAGCCTCGCCGGTGCGCAGGATCCAATCATTCTCCGCGACGCCGTCATGAACCTCCTCCTCGCAGGTAGAGATACCACAGGCAGTCTCCTAGGTTGGGCATTTTATCTACTTGTCCGATACCCCGAAGTCCAAGAAAAGCTTCGCAGAGCCATCATCGACGATTTTGGTGCGGAATACGACCCTGAAAGAATCACCTTTGAATCGCTCAAAAACTGCAAGTATCTACGCCGAGTTTTGGACGAAACACTAAGACTTTATCCCACGGTCCCAATTAACATGAGAACCGCCATACGAGATACATTCCTGCCGCTTGGTGGAGGCCCTGATCAGAAGAGTCCTATTTTTATTCCTAAGGGGACTAGTGTTGAGTACTCTGTTTATGCTATGCACCGTAGAGCTGATATTTATGGTGACGATGCGAACTGGTATGTTAAATATGTAGCCCTACTAGACGTCCCGGCCTCAAGGGCCTTCAACGATACATTCCTCCCTTTCCATCTATATATCTCTAATTCACAACAAATCACTCACAAAAATACCACAGGTTCCGACCCGAACGTTGGGAAAACCGTCCAAAAACAGACACCTTCGGCTGGGAATACTTACCCTTCAATGGTGGTCCCAGAGTCTGCCTCGGCCAACAATTCGCACTCATTGAAGCCGGTTATACAATCGTCAGAATGTTCCAGCACTATAAGAGATTTGAAAACGGAGACATGGATCCGTTTATCAAGTGCTATTCTACTTTGACGACCTGTGTAGGCGGGAAAGGTGTTTTGGTGAGGTGTTATAATGATTGAGGGTAGTAGCTATCTAGATTCTTCTTAGTAATTTACGTATGGTAGAGGTTATTTCTGACAGTCATGAGTTGTCTCGTGATAACCCATCACCACCATCAATATTAATGATTGCGCTGAAACGAGTTGTCAAAGAATCCCTTGATCATGATATAATCTAATACAGCAAACTCCACTCTGGCTTTTGGCTTCCGGTCCAAACTACATACCAAGTACGCAATACGACCCGTCTCTATAAAGGCTGGGTATGATCGAGTTGTGCCAGTTATCGGCCGACTGCGAACCATGCAGCGGACACGTCATCCATCTGGTCGTCATTCGGGGCCCATAATCTAATACTAAACCCATTCCCGCCCACATCAGTCGATCCAGTAGCACGCCAACCCGTAGGACCACCCCCAACTGTTCGTAATGATACATGCATTGTCGGAATCCCATTGAACGGCTGCCTGAAATTCACCCTCCTCTGCCAACGCCGCCTGCCATTATTGGTAACTTTCTCCCAAGGACTACTGTTGTCCGTTTCCCATGCATTCACGATACCTGACTCAAATCTCTGCGTAGACCCCTCCAATGCCCCCACTATTTATTCCCCTTAGCAACCGCTATGCAAGTTTACTGGGAAACCCTCACCTCTTTGAGCCAGTTCCGTATCTTTAATACGAGGTAGCAAATGTCAGCTCGTAAAGTATTTAATGTCAGGGTTGTAATAGATTATTACTTACTGGTCGGTTTAGACCCCTCTAATGCTTCCACTATCCAATTCATTCCCATTAACGACCGTACCTCTATGCAAATTTATCGCGAAAAATTTACCTCTTCGAACCAACTCCGTATCTACAATATAAAATAATGAATGTCAGCTTACAAATCACATAATGCTATAATCATAACAAATTAATACTCACTGATCAAGAGAGATCTCTCCAATGTTTCCACTGTTAATTCGCCTTAGTAACGTCTATACAAGCTCATTAAGGAACCCTCACCTCTTTGAGCTAGTTCTATATCTTAAACATAAAATAACAAATGTTAGCTTATAAATTACATAATGCTAGAATCATAATAGATTAATACTCACTGATCACTGCCGCTCCGACGGTTTGTATAGGAATGTACTCGAAAAGTTCTTTTGCGTAGGCTGAAGCGGTTGCGGCAGCATACCGCTGCCAGTGGTCGTTTTTATGCGAGTCTGCATAATCGCAGATACCGCGGATAACTAAGCAAGGAAATTGGTTCATTAAGCCGGCAGCCTCCATTTCAAAACAAATACAGTCTTCTCCTGTCTGCGCTACTAGCGAGTTTCTTCTATCAGCGTCCTTAATGAGCATGTTTCCAGATGCAATAACCCCATAATGGATTTGCGGATTCGTTGAGCCTCTTATTATCCGCTCTTCTTCCCAATCTCGCTTGCACCCATTACAGTCAGTAGCATCTTTAGGATGCGGGTGCGTGTCCTTGAATAGACGGTCATTGTGAGACCCTGGGTGAACAAAGCCTGGCAACCCTTCCTGTGGCTTAGCCATAGTCGGGTACCTCTCAATCATTCTCCCGAGCAGTAGGGGTATATGAGATGGCTGGCGGGCATGCTGTGCTTGTATTGCAGTAACTGCATTAAGAAGCACTCTAGGAGGGCTACTCAAAGAGCCAATACGCTCAAGCCTCCCTCCTTGAATAGCTTTGACAAAGTCATACTGAACAACACCACCACTCGTTCCTTGAGGCCGGCTAACTACAATGTCGCCCAGCCGAATATCTCGATCTCGCCTGACCCCGGTAGTTTGTCCGGTCTCGTCAACTCGCCTGGGGATTCCAGCTCCGATGCCGACCATAAGCCCGAATCGAACTTCGGGGAAGGATAACAACATAGCTACAGCAGCGCCCGTCGCGGATGAAACCCCATATTCCCCAGCAGGGAGTGAGGCTATAACGACATTATGTGCACCAATACTGCCCCAGGAATATGAATTAGTGTCGGAGCGAGGCTGCTCAAAGCCCCTAGGCGTCCTGTGTTCTTCATCCAGCATAGCTATTGCAGCCGCTCGTTCGAGAGGAAGAGCACAAATCCACCCGATGGTGTAAAGGTTGCGACTGCTTAGGGTCGTCATGATCTTAGGATTGTTGGAGATACCTGCATGACACGGGTAGGTTAGTAAATTGAAACTCTGTTACTGGCACTTTTTGAACACCTAACCGCTGTTTGGGTCAAATATAAAGAGGAACTCCCTAAGCTAGGTAAGCAGGGAAACACTAAGTCGAATTTGAAAGAACTAAATTCCTGTTCTACTGCTGTATAGATCTAGAGGAGGACCAGCTGGTATTTGGGTACGAGACTAGAGGAAGATATATATACATGGTAATCACCAAATCTAGGTGCTCGTAGAAAATATGACCCAGAGGGTATCATATTTTAATATTTTAGAGATTTCTCCGCCATGCTAACAATCTGCTCGCAGGGAAGCCCTCGCTAAAAAATTCCAGGTCTACCACATCAGTGCTGCGCTGTGTAACCATGCAAGATCAAACATGCATCCCATATGCACTTGTCGAAAGAGCTATAGCACCTGAAAGAATTTGGCCAAAATTAGGTTTAGAGGCGACCTAATTGCCGATACTGACAAGTAGAATTCCCCATTGGATTATAAATATTAATAAGGAACATAGCAACAATAGTGTAAGGTATAGGACCATAGCTGGGTATTTTTGTTAAAAAAAAAATAAAGAAAAAAGGTGAGTTGATGCTGGTCTTAGAGAAAGCCGCTGTTGCCGCTGCGGAAATTACTGAAATACATAGTATCGTGGTATTAATTAAGGGTTTAATGCAGGGTACCGTTCCGGCATCTTATCGTCAGTGTATCATGTAATATCAAATCCAAGTTTCCTCTCGCTGAAGCCCTTAGTGCGGGGTCACCAACGAGTCACCGGCCTTGTGGCCAATTTTGCAGTTCTAATTGACTGGCTCTAACTATCTATAGATCTACATATCCTTCAATGGATAGGACCAAGCCGATCGCTATCCCACTCGTGACAACTACAATTCAGCAAGAAAAGAAAAAACGCAAAAAAAAAAAAAAGAAAAGGAATAAAACCCCTCATGCATGTTGAAGCTGCATCGTGGGAAGAGGTGGCCTCGGGTTGTGGGTGCGGCAGCTTCTTTTGGATGAATTCTTAATACCAATCCGAGTGCGTGGTAGTTGGTGTGCCTGGTCAGTGGCCAGTGAAAAGCTTGAAAAGTCCGGACGTCCTCCGTGAATTAATCTGCTTCTACTTCGCTTACTTTATCCGCGAACACCCTACACCCTGTAATATTTACAAGCAAGTCTTGCATAGTGTTTCAGTAAAATATATGCCTCTCCATATTTTTGATCTGAGGGTTGTGATGGCAAGTGAGGGAGATAGTGAGCAGTGTGATTTACCTAAGAGAAAAAAGGCAGCATATGCTGATGTAGGAGGTTGGATAACATTATGTAGATGGGGTACGGCAGGTTGGCGATTACGAGGCTGATAGCTAGTTGATGTCAAAGTAAAATTCAACATCCATATGTTGTGAGTTTTCGAGTGAGCCAGTAAATCTCAGTTTTGGGAGATTAGGGGACCCAAAGTGAAGCGGGGTAAATCCGTCCCTTCAGCTCTGGATACCTTGATTTGAGATGTATGGAATTGTCGTATTTTTTGTGTTGCTGCAGCCCCAGCTCCAGAAGAACCAACCACGCCAAAAACCATCGCAGCGATTTCCCCCTCATCCAATCCATCCCAGACTTAAAAAGTTGCATCATGAGATTGCCCTAATAGCGCTCTACCAGGTCCCGCTGTCAAAATCAAAATAACGGAACTTGTTGTCGCGTAACACGTTATCAAAATTCCACGTTTTTGGTGTGAAACTCACCCAAAAATATCTCGAAGTTGTCGGCCTGCTCACCATTTTAAAGCTCAAAACAGTCACGTGATTGATATTAACGCCGAGTCGGAAAACCCAGATGTCGGCGTTAAGCCTCCGTCGCAAGCCGCCATTTTCGAAATCCAACAAATAACAATTGCTACTTGCTACCCTTCAAAGCTCCAATCCTAACCCACGTTTCCCCCATCCTCTCTCCACCACCATCCTCCACGCCATCCTCCAAATGACCACAATCATCCCATCCCTCATGGCCGAATCCGCGCTCCAAGTCCGCTCGCTCGTACGTTTAAACCCTTCCATATACCCCATCACCTCCCACCACTATCTATCGCCACCCTCAAACGGTACTTAGAAGGCAAAAAGCTAACCAATAAACCCTTTTGTAAACGGAATATAAATACAGTACCGCTCCCTCCTCCGAACATCCTCCCAATTCGCAACCTATAATTTCCGCGAATACGCAAAACGCCGGACACGCGATGCTTTTCGTGAACATAAGAACGAAACAGATGAGCGGCGGGTGCAGGAGTTAGTACAGAGGGGGCTGAAGGAGTTGAGTTTATTGAAGGTACATTTATATTGAGTGCCGAAGTTATTTTAGAGGAAGAAGTTGTGGTGCTGACGTTTTTATACGGGGGTAGCGACAAACTATGATTAGTACTTTCTACCAGTTGGATAAACTAGTAGTAGAAGGACCTGCAGCGGTACGTACAGCAAGTCGTTTGTAAAGAAACAAGGGTAAAAATATATACACGGGGGATACGCCGTGTATAAAAGCGGTTAAGAGACACAATGAGTGGGAGTTTCTAACACGGGTTTTATGCAAATGCAGGGCGGGGAAACGGGGAAAATTAGTGAGGCCGTACGACCGAAAGAATTAGGCCATGAGTGAATGTAACGGGGGAATAATAATAAAAAAATAGAAAATAAAAGATCCATAAAACGCCGACGCTATGAATACGGTTACAAAGTTTGGATGGAGGGCGGAGGGGTGGAGGTGCAGCAACAATGATAGGTGCATAGAAGATGTGGTATAGCAGTATGCGGCGTAGAAGAGCAGGGGGACGCAGTGAGGTGTAGAAGAAGAAGAAAATAAACGAGCCTTAACCCTCTAAGTGAAGGCAATTGTACATATATCCGCCACATATCAGCCGATGTTCATAATTTTGTATCATAGCCAGTCATTGATTCGCATCCATTTCGCTGTCGATCATGGGGCGTTAGATGGAAGGACCTAACTCCTTGTTAGTGCTCCCCAACTTGACCAACCTCGAGATATGACGTTGACGTACGACTGTACAAGTTGCATCTTAACGGCGCATTCCACTCCCCTAAACCCCAAATATTAGCATAGAACCATCAAAGAAATCATGAACCCAATGCTCACCGTTCTCCCCCCGGAAATCTTCATATTCTCTTTCGAAACCAACCCAGCCCTCTTCCCTTCCTTCCTACTAATAGGCGGCATCGGCAGCGCCGCAACTTCACCAACTTCACCATCCGTCTTCCTCTCCCGCAAACCAGCCTGTTGGTCCCTAGCTCTCTTACGCTCCATTTCAAGCTCCTTCATATCCTCTAAATCCGCCTTCCTCATCAATCCCAAGAGTTCCTGGTTGAGTTCCTGAAGTCGTTCCTTCTTAAGTTCATCACTTGCACTCATCTCCAACAACCTCGGATCAATATTCGCCTCAACTCCTCCATCTACCTTCTTAAACCCCTCTACAACCACCTTCTCCTCCTCCTCCTCCTCCTTACCCTTCTTACCCCTCTCATCATTAACCTCTTCTTCTTCCTCCTCTTCCAAAAACCTTTCCAAATCCTCATCCCGTCGTCTAACCCACTCATCCCCATCTCTATCCCTCCCACCTTCATTAAACTCATCATCCTGTCTATAATCCCCCGAAGCATCACCCTCCCCGAAAGAAACAGGCTGTCCGGGGACAATAAGCAAAATCTTCCTTCTCTTCATCAAAACGGTAAGATTCGTATAATCTGCATCGCAAGTTTTAAACCTACTTTCCATGAAATCTCGACCGAGGATGTTATAGTGGCTGAAACCTGAGTTTTCGTCGGGGGCGTGGAAGAGGAAGGGTTTTCCGTCGACGGAGAGTTGGTAGCGGGAGTATTCGAATTCGGGGCCGGTGAAGAAGATGTCGACGGCCTTTTGTTTTTTGTTTTATAAATTATTAGAGTCGGGTATCGTATAGATAGTAAAGAAGTTAGTGATATAAAAGCACTCACATCAAAGCTCAAAAAACTATAGGCACTCCCCATCCAAACCAAAAACGGAACCTTAACAGTCTTAGTCCACACCTCCTCTCCAATCTCCCCCTCTTTTTTCTTCTCCTCTTTCTCACCACTCTGGCTCGCACCGGCCCTTAACTCTCCATCCTCACTCTCATCACCAGACTTCCCACCATGACTACTCCCGCCATCCCCATTACTCTTCTTAGCAGGTCGACGTTGGTAATTTCGCGATACGGTAAGCCAGATAAAGTAGCGGTATGTCTTGTCTTTATCGTAGATGATCCCATTGACAGGATTGGTAGCTCGAGTGTGGACTTCTTCCTCTGTGGCAGGTTCGTAAGGGTGTATTTTCAGAGAAGTGGCGACTTCATGAGCGATCAAGTCTATTCCTTATTAGTAGTTAATATACGTTTTAACAAAAAAACACTCGGGATAGCTAAAAAGCTAAAGAAGAACCAAAGAACCGGCCTCCAGCGTTAAGGAACAATAGTCACTAGAAAGAACTACCCTAAAATCCTCACTAGGGATATAATAACGAAGTTATACGATATATCAATAATACTACTCACCAGAATTCCTCAAATCCACCGGCCCGCCCTCATGAACGAATAAAAGTTCACCATCAGGATACCTGCATTTATGGCGGACAATTGGCTCCCCAAGCCCTAGAGGAAACCGGCGTTTGAAGTCGTCAAAATGGGACATTGTCTTCAGGAAGAAATACGAACGCGATAGCAAGAACAAAATGATGTTTATGGTGTTTAGCGGTGATCTAGGGAAAGAAGGGAGATGAAAGATGGTAGGTGAGGAGGAGAAGGAGAAGAACACGAACACGACAGAGGTACAATCATGAGGGCATTGATTAGCAAGATCATCAAAAACGTGGTCCGGATCCCACGTTGTTGAAACGGCTTCTAAGGAATTGTGGTATATTGTGCGTTGTGCTCACACCTACAGCCTACAGTGGCAGCTTACAATTCTCATCAGGATATCACGCCTACAGCCAAAGAAGATCACACTAGTCCAAGAACCAAAAAAGCTGTTCCATTTCATCATATAGTATGCAGGATAATAAACATGTATCAGATATGGCGATAAAGTATCATGATACAATCCCTGAAAGGAACACTGCATATGGAGAATAAGAAATTGATCGCGAGAGCCCATGAGATATCAGCGTCGGGTTGGACGACACCAGATTGCCGTCATGTGAAACGATAACGCCGTATGAGATCCCAATGCAACATTGTTGAGTAAGCATGTGGGGATGTCGTCAAGTATGAGGAGAGAAAGACGATGTACGAAGCACGATATCTGTATGCGTGTGGTAGATATGATGCATCGAGGCGTCTGTAGAAGCAAGCACGTTTCTGTTGCAAGACAGCAAAACGGCCGCAGAGATATATCGAATCGCTCCGAAAATTTATGATCGTAAAGTCGTAACACCGAGGGACGAATGTGCCGTCAACCTCGGTTCGAGCCCATCTTCCCAGATTTTGATCATACTCACCCTGATGGTGTTGATCGGGAAAAGGGTGCATGGTACTTACGAGGTAGAAGATGTAAAGACCCATAATGCTTTCTGCGTTCAACGCTCCTCGCTCTCGTTCCATAACATTACCTATATACTTCACCTAATACTAAACCCATTCCTCCACAGTGCATATACAATCCATAAACCTTCCAAACTTTTGTGCGCCGAAGATAAAAATGTCCCGTTAAACCGTCAGACAAGGTCAAAACAAAGCAAGAAACAAACCCCTGTAAATAACGCCCATGATCTGAAAAACGCCGTATCTTCCGGTATATCTGATGTTTGAAAGATTAACCAGCAATCCTGAACAATAATTATAAAAAGCAGTCGCGATGTGAGAGAACCAGCAAAAAAACGTAGTGATATCGTCAGGATATGGTGATCCGAGATTAAGGATTTAGTTACCATCGCCGCCGAACCGCTTTTGAATCTCAGCAATCATCTGTTCTTGAGTCCAACCTCCGCAAGTTGCGTCCTCAAAAAATGTTGCCATCACAGCTAGTACTTCGGGGTCAGCCGGAGGCGAGATTGGTTCCGGTGTGGCAGGTTCCGACGCCGCGTCGCTGAAATAGGCGTCCAGGTCCGCTGCCATATCATCTTCGCTGTATGATACTAACTCTGGTGTTTCTTCGAAGTTTGTTGTAGTACCGAACGCGGGCACTGGCGCCGCACCATCAAAATATCCTTCCATGTCTGTCATCATATAGTCCCCGGTATAGAGAGCAAACTGTTGGGCTTCGTTGTCCTCCGGGCTTCCTGGATTGTATGACGCTGGCATCGCTTGGTCAAAATATCCCTCCATGTCCGCCATCATATCATGTTCGGTGTACATTAGCGGTTCCTCGGGGTTGTTTGCAGCTGGTTCTGGCGACTCTTGGACGAAATAGTCACCTGTTTCTGTCTTTACCTGGACTTGGGTGTATGCAGCTGGTTGCGATTCTCTTCTGAGGTAGTTCGGTAGAGGGGGTTGCAGTTCTGCTGCCGCTCGATTAGAACGTGCCCGTTGTTCTAGTGCGGAAATGGCGCGGAAATTGGCGGCAAGCTCAGCTTCGGTGTATATAACCCTGCAGGAACCGTTCGTGGGGTTAGCCCGAAGGCTTTCGTCGGCGTGAGGGGACTGTGGGAGCATCATCGCATCCCAGGCTTCTTGCACTGAGGATCCTGCTCCAAAGAAATCGTCGGCGGCGGTTGTTGTAAATGTGGGAGCAAGCTGTGGCATCCCGGCAAGATCGAACGGAAGCCCACCCGCAGCGGCTTGCTAGGCCACTGGGGGAGCTTCCGCGACCTGCCCTTGTCCGTCGTAATGACCGTGAACCGAGAAAGGGGAAGGCAGGGTAAAGAGCTGTAAAGTTTCGGCGAGCTCTGAAGCCGTGAAAGGAGGGGTGGGAAGTCGAACCCCTGGTGAGTTGGCCGTGATAGGAGAAGGAAAGCCCAGGTCCTGACCAACAACGCCCTCAGGGGTGTAAGTGCCCGGTCCAAATGCCGGTACACCTACCTCCTGGGCGGATGGATGCACAATGCCACCGGCACCAGAAGTCCCATCATTGGGCGCAACAGACGGTGACGGGACGGAAGGAGAAGAATTTGTCGCCGCCGAGATACGCTGAGCTCGGAGACGAGACACACCGAGGGTCCCGAACCCATTGTGAAGCCCCCGCTCGAAGGCCGTAGCCTGATCAGAAGGCTCCGGCAACGGGCTCGTTTGCCCCGGGCGCCCGTTCACAAGCTCAGGGTAGAGCTCGGAAAAACGGCGTCTGATGTCGTCGATCGATCGGCCGTGAAAGGCGAGCTCACGATCGGCCGCCACGCTTCTCCACCGTCTCATATGCTAAAGTAAAACCCCAGTTAGCAGGGTTCATGAATGAATAAAGTATAAGAGGAAAATAAGATGATACATACCTTGTGAAACGCTGTTGAGAGGTCAGCGTCCTCTTCGGGACTCCACTCGGTACCCTTCCTTTTTGTCACCTTTCGGCGACCACTCGCCGTCCTCACGTCGATGAGGACGGGTGCGGAAACCCTCGCAGGTTCCGCGGCAGCATCTTCGTCTTCTCTCCGCTTTGTCCTCCTCCGGTTGAGCCTCTTGTGACGGACCGCGGCATCATAGTCCAATTCTAAAAGAATTGGACGGTCCGCCGCGGAACCATCGCCCAACCTTGCTGCCGGGGTCCCAACGGCCGGAGGGGGCCCCATGCCACCCTTCACGGCATCGTTGTGCATCTTATACTCGTCGGGCCACATCGTTCGGAACCTGTCCTTCAGGTCGACAGGTTTTCGGTGGCCAAGACCGAACCTACGCATCATATATCAGCAAGTGAACGTGAAGTGCAAGTGGATAGAAAAGAGAGAGTTGCTTACTCTTCATCGGCCCGGATCCTGGCCCAAGACCCGATGCCGTATTTCTCGACACCTTTTACGAGACGCTTCGTCTCGTCGGAATCCCAGTTCCGGCGTGGTTTGTTCTTCCGCTTCTGAGTCCCGTTGGCCTGTCCGTCCTCATCAGCACCTGGAGATGCTGACTCGGGAGAGACCGCGTACTGATGAGAAGCGGCAACCAGAGCCGGGGGAGGGACATATAGCACCTGGGAAGGCGCTACAGAGGTCACCTCGACTGACATACCCCTGCTTGGCAGGAGCAGCTGTCCCTGGTGACTCCCCGTACCCGAAGGCACTGCAAGAGTCGGGACGGCACTGCTCTGAACAGGGACCGTCGAGGCCGGAGGGCTCGGCAAGTAAAGCCGAGAACCGGTACTGGGAGCCTGGTGGGTATTAACCTGCGCAGGCGGAGCAGGGAGCAAGAGGGCAGAGACGGGCCGCTCTTCTGGGGGGGAGACTGGAGTCGTCACATAGCAGGACAAACCCTAGCGAAATAGACGTTAGCAATGGTTCAATTGAGGTAGATATGATGAGAAACGGCACAATTGAGAGCGATAGCGCGGACGACGGGTCCAATGGAGAGAAATAGGGATGTGGAGGAGCACGATACAGGTGGAAGGAGAGTTGAAGAAGGTACAGGAGGTACAGGAAGGAATCGAGGGAGGAAGCAGAGCAACGATGCAATTGGAGGAGGTGCAGGAAGGAATTGAGGAAGTAGGGAAGAGGATGAAGAAGCTGATGATAGGAGGTACTTACAAGTTCGTCCGCCAGAGGTGACTGAGGGTCCTCGAAGAGGTACCTCTCGTCGAACAAGTCATCCAGGTCGTCAAAACCTGGAGACGACATCGCCAGGAAGGAAGAAGCCAATGGCTTCGCACACCAAAGAACAGGAGGAGGAGAAGGAGGGAAAGGAGCAGGAATGACTCGATGAGTCTTGAGAAGTGAGCACGGAGAGAGAGCTGACGAGAATGATGATGGCTATAGCGATGGTGATGGTGATGATGTTCGTGGGAGTGAGAGAGGTTTGAGGATGGAAGATGGAGGATGGAGGAATTCGAGGAGTGGGGGAGAGAGGTTCTTGTAGCTGAGCGCAGCCGTCGACGAGGGAAGTTGCAGGTTGGAGTTGGAGTTGGAGTTGGATGGTGTTTATACCAAAATTATGGGTCATCGAGGCAACACAAAATATTTATTAATTTAATTTAATTTAATTCGAGCGCGCCATATACGGCAATAACATCCTGGAAGAGTCAATAGTAGTCAATTCAACCTCAGAACGAGACAAGAACAAGAACAAGCAGCGCCATGTGAGAGTGAGAGTGAGACACTATAATAATAATGGAGAATCGCAAGGCCTTCCGGCTGCGGCTCAATAACGTCGACACCTATCAGGCCACCCCCACCAGCCTCGACTATCCTGTTATCCTTAGTAAACCCACCCCGCCAGGCCAGAAAGTCAAGGCGACGCTGCCAATTCTGCGTGTCTTTGGCGCCACAGAGACCGGACAGAAGGTATGCGCCCACGTCCACGGCGCTTTTCCATATCTATACGTCGAGTACGAGGGTAGTCTTGCTCAGGATGATGGTAAGTAATTTTATTCTTTCTTTCTTTCATTCATCAGTTTTGTCAATATTATCATTTGCTAATATAATAGCGGGTAGTGGGCACTTACATATACCGGCTGCATGCCTCTCTCGACCATGCTCTGTGCAAGATATACCGTCGTAATCCCCACGACCCCAAAAACGTGTTCGTCGCACGGATAACTCTATGCAAAGGCGTCCCGTTCTTCGGCTTCCATGTCGGCTGGTCCTACTATCTTAAAATATATCTTCTGAACCCGTCTTTGACAACTCGAGTCTCAGACCTTCTCCGCTCCGGTGCAATTCTCAAAAAACAATTTCAACCGTACGAAGCCCATTTGCAGTATATCCCACAATGGATGATAGACTACAACCTCTACGGCTGCGGCTACATCAATTGCTCAAAAGTCTACTTCCGTCAACCGATCCCCACAGAGGAAGAAGCCGGGGAAGTACACATGTATAATGCCGAAACCATTTCAAAAGCCGACGTTTTAGACGACGTCGAATTCCCGAGGGTATCGCACTGCTCGCTAGAAATCGATATCCGAGTCTCGGATATCCTCAACCGATTGGACGTCGAACCGAGGGATTTGCACCATGACTTTTTGGAGCTTATGAATCCGATATCGGGGGATAACAAGCTTGTGCCGAGTATGGCGGAGCTGTGGCGGGATGAGGCGCGACGGAGGGGATTGAAGGATATCTCTGTCGAGTCTTTTGGCCAGCAGTTTTCAGCGGCGACAAGAAAGGTGCATGGTGGGTGGGTGCATGAGGAGGAGTATAGGGAGAGAGTCGAGCAGATTATCGACGCTGAAAATGCGAGGGCTACAGGGAGGAATATCGCATGGCAGGGATTCGTGCAAAACGATCCTAGAGGGGATGGGATCAAGACAGTTATGGAGACGCTGGAGGATTTCTACGATACTAAAGGGAAAAACGACAGTGTCAACCTTTCCATAGACGGATGGAAGAGCGAGGAAAGCGTAGATGTTGACGAAGAGGGAATATTCCAGGCCACGCAGGCGGAGCCCGTGAATCCAGACGAGCTAGGGGACAAGAACGGCGAGGAGGACGAAGAGACCGAAAACGACGGGGAGAATGAGGACGACGGTTCCCCAGACAAGAACGACAACTTTATGGATGATGCGGCTCTAGAGAAACTCGAAGACATCGAAAACCTCGAGACGATTTCACAAACGGTGATATCCACGGACGACCTCGAACTATTCGGCGTCCTCCGTCCGTCTTTGCTATGGATGTATTCACAACATGACTTTGTGATATCAGAAGACATGTTTAGCACTATCCGGCCGCCATCAAAGACCAATCCCGGAGGCATCCATGTCAACGGTGAACAAAGGCCCCTCAAGATTCGAAAGCTAAGCAATGGTGAATACGATATCCGCACTGCGAAATCCATCTCGAAGCTCGTCTTCCCCAAACCCACCCGGATGCCACAGACCCCCAGGAAATCACAGCCAATCCAAGATTTCCCTCTCACGCCCAGCAAGAAAGCGCTGGTCGAGGCAATGTTCAGTCCCCGCAAGAACGGCCTCTCCAGTTCACAACCTTCACAACCACTTCTAATATCATCCCAATCACACAACTCCCAATCCTTCGATGGTTCCTCTCAATCCCAGAATTCTCAATCCTTCCGCTCCCAAAACTCCAAAACTTCAACCCTCAAAGGCCTCAAATCCTCCTTCCCAGTAGTCAAAGACGCCCATGAGGAACCATTCCTCCGCCTCTCACAATCGCAATCCAAACTCCTCAGCTTCTCTAGATCCTCATTCAATAGAAGCACTACAGAAACCCAGGCCACGCAGACCAAATCCTTAACCGCAGAATTAGTAGCCGCCTTCCCACCCCACGGCCAACTAATATGCTACAATGCCTCCCCACCATCAACCGCCGACCTCCTCGAGTCGATGGACGACTTCTCCCTCCCCCATGTAATCTACCAAGACGCATACTACAGCAACGAAAAAGACGTCCCAGACCGCCCGCGCGAGTACGCAGGCAAAGAATTCAGACTCCAATCCAACACCGTCAACTACCTCCCAGCATTCAACCCAGACGGCCTCGACATCCCCACCTCCTCCAGCAAACCCAAGAAACAGCTTCCAAAAAGAACATCCATCAAAACCTGGGAATTTGCCAAACCCCCTCCTTCTCTAGCATCAATAGAACAATGGCTCGCCGAAGAAGAAGAATCAAAATACACCACTCTTATAGAAAACAGTCAAGCCCCAGTCGTCCCGCCCCCTCAGGGATATGCATCACAGATAGACCCCCCAACCCAACGTAACAAACACGGCGTCAAATTCTCCCAAAAGAAAAAATCAGGAAGCATAGAACACGAAGTCCAGCATATGTCCATAATGAGCCTTGAAATCCACGTCAACACCCGCGGAACCCTCCTTCCAGACCCAGCGGAAGACGAGGTCTCGATAATATTCTACTCCTTCCGCTCCACCGACGCAGAACAGGCAAGTCAGGGTCTCCAAGCAGGTTTACACACCGGTATCCTCCTCCTCTCAGAATCAGAATTCGAAGCGGATAAAATTCGAAAAATCTTCCCAGTGGAAGTAGACCGTGAAAGTAGCGAGTTAGATCTCCTCCTCTCTCTTGTCAGAGTCGTAAGAGAACTAGATCCAGACATAATAACCGGGTATGAAGTCCATAATTCGTCGTGGGGGTATTTAATCGAACGTGCGCGGCAAAAATACGACTTCAACCTCCCCGACGAACTCTCGCGGGTGAAAACACAAGCCCACGGACGATTTGGAAAGGAAGCAGATAGATGGGGCTTTACGCATACCTCCAGCATTCGCGTTACCGGGCGACATTTGATCAATATCTGGAGGGTAATGAGGGGCGAGTTAAACCTTCTGCAATATACGATGGAAAACGTAGCATTCCACCTCCTCGCCCGCAGGATACCACATTACTCGTATAAAGACCTAACACGTTGGTACTCTGGCGAAAAAGTCAACGCCTGGACCCGGGTCCTCAAATACTTCATCAACCGTGTAAAAACCGACCTAGAACTCCTCGACGCCCAGGAATTAGTAATGCGAACAAGCGAACAGGCCCGTCTTCTCGGCGTCGACTTCTTCAGTGTCTTCAGCAGAGGATCACAATTTAAAGTCGAATCCCTAATGTTTCGAATCGCAAAGCCCGAGAACTTCGTACTCATTTCCCCGAGTAGGAAACAAGTCGGCAGCCAAAACGCGCTGGAGTGTATCCCCCTCGTCATGGAACCACAAAGTAACTTCTACACCTCCCCGGTTTTGGTACTAGACTTCCAAAGTCTATACCCCTCCGTCATGATCGCATTTAACTACTGCTACTCCACCTGTCTAGGACGCATAGTCCAATGGAAAGGCGGAATCAACAAACTCGGCTTCACAGAATACAGACGCGAAAAGGGTCTTTTAGAACTAATGCGCGAACAAGTCAACATCGCCCCAAACGGGATGATGTACGTCAAACCCGAAGTTCGAAAATCCCTCCTCGCAAAAATGTTAGGAGAAATCCTAGAAACCCGAGTAATGGTAAAAGAAGGCATGAAAAAGGATAAAGAAGATAAAATGCTACAAGCACTGCTTAACAATCGACAATTGGCGTTGAAGTTGATTGCAAATGTAACGTACGGGTATACATCCGCTTCATTCTCTGGAAGAATGCCGTGCGCAGAGATTGCGGATAGTATTGTGCAAACGGGACGTGAGACGTTGGAGAAGGCTATTGAGATTATTCATGCTACGGAACGATGGGGTGCTGAGGTTGTATACGGCGATACGGACAGTTTGTTCGTTTATCTACCCGGACGGACGAAAGACGAGGCATTTGATATTGGCGCTGATATAGCGAGGACGGTGACGGAAGCAAACCCGCGGCCTATCAGGTTAAAATTCGAAAAAGTATACCTCCCCTGTGTGTTACTCGCCAAAAAACGGTACGTGGGGTATAAATACGAAAATAAATCCCAGACGACCCCAGAATTCGATGCCAAAGGCATAGAAACCGTGCGAAGGGATGGTACGCCAGCGGAACAAAAGATCGAAGAAGCAGCGTTGAAAACACTGTTCCGAACAAGCGATTTATCACAAGTCAAACAGTTTTTCCAAAGACAGTGCACAAAGATTATGGCTGAGAAGGTTTCGATCCAAGACTTTTGTTTTGCAAAGGAGGTTAGACTTGGGACATACAGTGAGAAGGGGATGTTACCCCCCGGAGCACTGATCTCAGCGAAGAAGATGTTGGAAGATCATAGAGCCGAACCGCAGTACGGCGAGCGGGTTCCGTACGTCGTTATCTCCGGAGCACCGGGGGCGAAGTTGGCGGATAGATGTGTGCCCCCTGAAGAGTTGTTGGAGAATAGTCAGAATAGACTCGACGCGGAGTATTACATTTCAAAGAATTTGATACCGCCGCTTGAGAGGATATTTAATCTTGTTGGAGCAAACGTGAGAGGATGGTACGATGAGATGCCAAAGATCCAGAGATTACGAAGAATCATTGAGCCGAATTTAACGGGCGAGGAACAACAACAGAGGAAGAAACATACTATCGAGTCATTTATGAAGGGGTCTGCTTGCATTGTCTGTTACACAAAGGATACGGAGAAAGGGATTTGTGAGCCTTGTTTAGAGGATATAGACGGGTCGATATATACACTAAGAAGCAGGATTACAAAGATGGAAAAGAAAAGCGAAGGGTTGAAGAAGATATGTAGGAGTTGTGCGGACGTGAGTATGGGCGAGGAAGTCGGGTGCGATTCAAAGGATTGTCCGGTTTTTTACAGCAGAGCAAGGAATGATACAAATCTGAGGGCGGAGAGGGCAGCGGTCGAGCCGTTTGTCAAGCATTTGCAGGCGTTGGGGGGTGTGGATTGGTAATATTTAAGTGCTTACCTGTCGTTGGTACTGGTACGAAATGTATGTATATTTAGGAGTAGTTATTATGAGAAATGCGTTGAGTGTGTGGTATTTTGTTCGGCGTTCTTTCGGCGAGAATCTGCGCAGTCGGATTGGTAATATCCTCACTGCGGGCATGGATATTACCATAGTATTAGCCCATGGATAATACTCCGGCATGGGGGATCCATAGCCATGCAGGTCATCCGTGTAGCCATCGGCGTCATACTAGCAGGGGGGGAAATATTGGGGGGATGGAAAAGTGGTTCTCCCAACCGGCAACATTCGGTCCCTCGGTTCTGATTCGGCCCAGGCCAGAAAATTTGGTTGAAAACTAGCGCTAGTTAGGGCCGGTCTTATAAATACGGGTTTTACACTTCGCAATGCCAAATGGTCACGATACCCGCTGTAGACGGATCTGTTATTTTGTTTGCGGGGATTGGAGGGTTTTTGTTTCCGCTCGCCCGACTTTATAATTATTTTATATTCCCCCCCATATTTAACTTAACCCGTCGCTGCAGGAGAGTTCAACTGTTTCAACGACAAACGATCGTAGACGTACGAGGACAGCAGCTGTAGGATAGGTATACAGCATTGGGTATCCTACACATGGCACAGCGCACCTTCCCTTTTGTCCATCCACTCCCACTGCCGTGAAAAGCGGGTAAGTTTATGCGATATCATTTTTCTTTCCTCTTTCTGCGGTTGGTCGCTTGCCTTGCAGGAATGGCTGTCGTGCGGGAACCCTGTCTTAAAAAAAGTGCCCCAATGCCCTTTTCCCCGTATTTTCAGCGCTGGAACGAGAGCTCTCCCCCCATGGATAGCTGCGCTTGGCCCGCATCGTATTTTACAAAAAGGATAGAGCTAATGATGGTAGCTGCGACGATTATATAGATGATACATACCTCCTCCTAATCCCCCCTTCTTTCCTTTAACTTTCAAACCCACACCAACATCGGTATACCAACCATCTCAACCGGTCAACAATGGACCCCCCATCATCCCGCCCACTCGCTGGCCGAGTCCGCAAGAACACAAACATCGACTCCACGATCGTTCATCCCGGTATATAACTTCCTTTCCCCCTTTATGGCCGGTATGCACTGTCACGCGGACTAATACCGTTTATAACCGCACAGGCACAATCCGAATCAACGTCTCTGGCGCCTTCATAGTCGACGAGGAAGCCGGGTCGCCGCCTAAAGCGTTAAAACCCAGTGGGACGAATGATATCAGATTACCCCATCACAGTAGCGAGGTGTCGCATATCGCCGTCGATGTATGAAAACCCGTCGCTAATTGCTATATCCCATAGCTAGAGTCATAGTTGGGAGTAGGACGCTAATAATAGTGGGAACAGATCGGTGGCTCCCTCGCCAAACTCGTCTACTTCACCCGCGACCCACATACAACCGGCGGCCGCCTGAACTTCGTAAACTTCGAAACAGACAATATAGACGACTGCATCGCCTACATGGGGATCCTAATAAACGGCCAACGATCCCTCCTCTCCAACAGTCTCAACAACGGTGGGAAACGCGGGAGACCAAGTGATCTATGCGTTATGGCCACCGGTGGAGGAGCACATAAATACTATGAAAAGATCAGCGAGGCGTTAGATGGCGTTACGGTTTATAGAGAAGATGAGATGGAGTGTTTGATTGTTGGGTTGGATTTCTTTTTGAAGGAGATTCCTGAAGAGGTTTTTGTTTATAGTGATGAGGAGGGGATGAGGTTTGTGGAGCCCGGGGAGGAGGGGGATATTTATCCTTACCTTGTAAGTGCCTTTACTTACTACCTACTTTCCAGTGGGTGAGTGATACTAATGATGGTATTTTAGCTGGTAAACATCGGCTCGGGTGTCAGCATGATCAAAGTCTCAGGCCCCCAAAAGTTCGAACGCATAGGCGGTACCTCTCTCGGCGGCGGAACACTATGGGGATTACTATCCCTATTAACGGATGCAAGGTCGTTCGATGAGATGCTGAAGCTGGCGGATAAGGGCGATAATACTAGCGTTGATATGTTAGTTGGAGATATCTATGGAACAGATTATGGAAGGATTGGGTTGAAGAGCACAACGATTGCGAGTACGTTTGGAAAGGTGTTTAAGAAAAGTGTTAGTGAAGCGCCGGTGGAAAATGGGACGAATGGAACTAATGGGGTGGTTCATGCGGAGACTAATGGAGAGGTTAATGGGAGTGCGGTTGTGGATGATGATGATGAGGAAGAGGTTACTGTGAACGGTGACGGGAGAAGTCTACCGGAGCCAAAAGTCGAGAGTATCAAAAATCAAAAAATGAAGAACTTCAAGGCGGAGGATATTAGCAGAAGTCTTCTTTACGCTATAAGGTATGTCTTTCTCCAAACTCTAATCTCTACAAGCGGTCTGATACTAATATATCGCGTTTCGTAACAGTAATAACATCGGCCAAATATCCTACCTCCAGGCGCAACACCACAACCTCGGAAGAATATACTTTGGAGGCTCCTTCATCAGAGGCCACAGGCAAACGATGAATACGCTTGCTTATGCGATCAAGTTCTGGTCGAAGGGAGATAAACAGGCGTACTTTTTGAGGCATGAAGGCTATCTCGGCGCTGTTGGTGCGTTTTTGAGACGACAGCCGAGGGATTGGGGCAGGAGGAGAAGTAGCATTGGCTAAACTTCTTTTTTATTTGAAGTTTAGTTGACTTGCCCCTGAGCTCGAGACTAAGACTTAGTCCCGAGAGGCAGGTTATTGTTCTGTTTTTGATCAAAGCCCGGTGAAGCGGTTTATTCTATTTTCTAACGAATTCTCTTTTCGTCATTCGTTTGGCGTTTGAGTTTTTTTTATTGTTTCTTATATGCTTTGTAATGACGGATTGTAGGCTATACCTTTTATGTATTTTTAGACTAGATGGGAGCGGGTAGATTGATCAATTGTGATATGATGGACGATGATATTCACACCCTCTCTTCATTCCCGCCTCTAGAATATCGTTCCCAGAACTAAATTCTTTTATAAACAACCCAAAAACGCCGCAAATGCCTACGACCAAAAATATAATGAATGAAGAGAGAATGACTACACCAACTCCTTCAAAACCCCCTCAACAGTCCCATACCACTTCCCCACATTCTCCCGATTCGCCAACCCCCTCTGCCTCTCCTCCTCTCTCCGCTGCCTACTCTCCTCAGCGTTAGCACTAACCGCCTCAGCATTCGCTTCCAGCGGTTTCAACTCCCTATCCAAAACTTCTATACGTCTATTCTTCGCCGTGATGTTCCTGTTCGCGGCATCGATTTGGCGTTGTAGTTGGATTATTTCTGTGTCGGTTGCTTGTAGACGGTGGAGGGTTTCGCGGAGGGGGAGGTGTAAATCGAGGTCTGTGGATGGATCTGTGGTTTCTGGGGAGAAGTGGAGGAGGGAGGCGACTTCGGATTCTAAGGAGGCTATTGTTGCAGGGAGGGAGAGGATTTGGGATGTTGAGGATTTTAGGGATGCATATTCTAGTATATCTTATATTAGTATATATTTTGGAAGTAGAGGGTGGTAATGGGGAAGTACCATCGCAAACTTTCTTCCCCAGCTTTGATATCTCGGCGTTAATAGCGTTGACTTCGTCTTTACACTTCCGTAGGCCTTCTTTTTGCTGGGCGACTTTTATCTCTAGTTGCTCGATTTCTTCGGGTTCGACTAGTTCAGGGATATCAGCTGTGATGGCGTTTAGGAAGCGTTCTTTGGTGACTTGTTCGAGGTATTGGAAGCGGAGTTTGGAAAAGTATTCCTGATTTGTATAGTCCATATTAACTCCCACCCGCTAGATATCTATAGTAGACTAGAGGAGAAGGAACAGACCTTGTAACTGGTCAACTCGGCTTCCAGGATTGCACTCGACTGGGATGAGTCAGCGCCATCCCGCTGCTGGGCTTCCTTGAGGATCCTGAGGATCGAAAGGGGTTCCTTTTGGGTCTTTGCGAGGAGCTTGATGAGGTCTTCGGGAGACTTGGCGTCTGAGGCCTGGGGTTCTTTGGGTTCTTTGGATTTGGGAGGCATTTTTAAGTCTTTCGCAATTCCTATGTGCAATATTAACGTCATGCTCATTCCAACAGCTTCGAGAAGAAGAAGCAAGTACCTTGAAGCCGGTTACATATCAGAGTTTCAAGGAGATAGTAGATCTTGTTGTGCTGCTGTTGGTGTTGTTTGGCAGTCGCGACGTTGGAAGCGGGAATCGAGTCGCGTGGATTGTGGAGATGCGTGCCAAGGCTGCTAGTAGTAGACCCGGATCCCCGTTGACATTGCAGGATGGCAATTTAGGTTCGCAATGTCGGATTGCAGCGCGTTCTCAAAGACATCCTCCAAGATATATGATTCTAAGCGTGAATAAATTCAATGTTGAGGAATGAACTGTGGCGCTGTACACAGTTGCAGAATCTGTGGCACCGGTGGCTGGTGTTATCGGCTATCGCGGCTATAAGCGAGGGCTGCACGTCCCCCACACTTGCCAACACAAAACCGGATCCAACTTTCCGAGACTGTTGCATTGCCAGCTGTTCTCCGGCCTCGCATCGTCGAATGCATAGACGTCTGTCGGGTGCCTGCCAGTATTCCGTGTCGACAGATCGAGCTGTTCCCCGTTTCCGAGGTTTGTCCCGAGGAGATACTTAGTTTACCGGGCAAGCCTGCTTGAAACCCCGTTAGCAAAAGAAGACACGCAAACTCCTGAAAGTGTTGCTGCAGAAACAACGTTTTCCGTTCGCCTTTTTCCGTTCCCGCCCCCCCTCTTGAATTGAATTGCCGTGGTCTTTGGGATTCTTAGGATTTATTATTGGCCGTTCAGCTGAAGGCAAAAAGGAAGTCCTACGAGTTCTAGCCCTCCCCGGGTCGTTTTGTACCACCCCTCCATCTCTTTCCCGAAAGTGTATTCGATTGCAGCTAGTTGGGGTTTCGGGAGGGACAGTGACGACTGTTTTAGGGTGTTGTTTCACAGGGTTGGCTTATTCCGTTTTTTATCTGGCATTACATAGAGGAGATGGCAACCTTGTTACCGACGGTGCCGTATTGGGTGTTCTGTGTGTATGAGCCGGTGTCAATGTGAGCCTTTTTTCCTTTGATATTTCGCCCCAAAGTATCTTTTATGGGAGTTATAATGGTGATTTGAGAGGATAATAGATTTGCCGGATTTGCATTTGCAATTCTTCAGCCTGAGCAGTTTGTAGCGCAACAGCTGCCGGGCACCGAATTGGCAGAACTCACGCCGTCCGGGAAGTTGATAGCATGGCAGACGGGGAATCTGTTCGGAATCATGGCGATGATGGGGATCGCGATCTTGTTTGCTACTACGGAGGTGGCTGTGGTGAAGAGGTATCTGGTGGTGTTGTTGCTGGGGGATCTTGGACATCTGTGAGTACTCTATATATAGTCCTATGAGCTTCATAATATATTTTATGAAAGGGGGTTATGGGGGATGCTGATTGAGTTAGGATTGCGGTGTGGTGGATGATGGGGTCGTATGAGTTCTTTGCGGCTCATCGGTGGAGTGGGTTTACGTGGGGGAATGTTGGGATGACGGTTAGTATTCTCCGATTGAGTAAATATACGAAGGAGATGCTGATGGGAGGTAGATGTTCCTGGCTCTGACAAGAATTGGCACGTTGGTGGGTTTATTCGGTGCTATCAAGCCTCAACCGTCGACGGTTGGGAAGGTGAAGAGTAAGTGAGTATGTACAGGATTCATTGTACTGTTGTAGTATATGGGATGTGTATATGTATGTGACAATTTGTAAATAAAACGACGCGGCTTCAGATGGTATCGTCGCAAGAATGGGCATTTTGACGGGTGGTTATAAATGATATAAGTACTTTGCCCGTCTCCGTTGTATGGAAAAAGGTTGGAACCAAAAAATGGCGATATCACCGCCAACCACGGAATTTGCCTCATAGTGGAAAATGTGTTGTAGTCACCTATACATTTTGCAACAATGTGATATTTTGAAAGAGTTGAATTTGAGGTGGAAATGCTTTATATTGGAGTGTTAGGGGGCTTATATTCGACATATCTTGGTCACAGAGCTTGATTTTGGGAGTTGTAGGACGGAGGGAGGCGGGGAGAGCGTGGGAGGGAGCCAACGCTTGAGGGGGGCAATGCGACCGTGAGGTTGGGGATGTTTATGATATCACATTTGTTCAACGACGTAGATTATACCTATAACTACTATTGAAAAGGTGTTTATATTGAAAGATTTAGTATTTGGGGAGAGGAAATTGGATATTGTTGGATATAACGTCATGGAGTATTGTATGCGGGGGAAGGATCCGGCAATGGGGATTGTTAGTATACTGTTCGAGGCTAATAGCATGTATGATATAGACAGATCTTATCAGATTACACGCAGTCGAAGCAATTCGATATAGTATCATGGAAAGGAAGTAAGAGCATAGTATGACAGTGAGATTTGATATGGTAGAGAGTGATTGCTTTGATGAGTATTCGAGTATGACAGAGTACATACATCCAACATGAGATCATCCCATGCATAACGGTTGATGCTAACATGAATAATGTGTCACCGTCTATAACTTTCTAATAAGAATTGGATCTTTCAGACGGTGGTTGAATGGAAGGCAGCTCGCCTGTTTTGCCCACCTTTTTATAGTCGGTGTGGAGGCAGTTGCTGTCTTCGGGTTCCATTTGGGTCTGGCTGGTGGTCTTTTTTGCCGCATCCATCAATCAATCAGCCATCAACATCCATCCATCATCCTCCTCCATCCATCCATCCCATCCCATCCCCATACCATCCTCTTTCCATCAACCATCAAACCTCCACCTTTCTTCCGAGGAGTACACTTCTCCCGGATACTTTTTGTGGTGTCTGCTTGCATGAAATAATACACGAAGGTGGCATTGCACTGCACTGGCAAAACTGTATTACACCCGGTGTGGGAGGTACCAATATATACGTACCGTACCCCCATCACGGGCAAATCCTCATCATCTATCATCTCTCCTCCTCTCCTATAATCATCGTCTCTCCCCTCTCCTACCCTATCCTATCATATCAATACCCAGGGCAATCTCGGTATTGGAACTGAATAGCCATCGTGCCGTCCCGGAGGAGTCGTGCACTGACGGAAACATCCCTGACTGCTGTGCTGGGTCAATCAAGTTGGTTAATATTATCAACACGCCCGGCTGATAAATAACACGCACAAAATCCAACGCCAACTTGCACTTGTTTCCTTTTCCATTTCCCTTTTCCTCTCTTTCCAACAACATCTAACACACAAACAACAAATTTCTCCCCCATTTCTGGCCTCCCCCCATCAACTCTCATCTTCTCCCCCCTTCATCCCCGTCGCTTTTTGTGGCCTCCCTCCTCAACCACATCGCTTCTGGACCTCAAACCCCTCTCAGATCGCGCGTCTCTTCGTGCTCTTTCTTCTCATACCGCTTTTATTCGCGTATCTTAATTATTCCCAGACTTTGTTTTTCCCATCTCACCTGCCGCTCTCCCATTTATTTCACGCATCCGAGCAACGTTTTCGTCCAGAATTCCTATAACACTCAACCACACCGCCCAAAAATCAAATAAGGCTAGATGTCCTCGCGAAGAAGACAGTCCGCTGCCTCCGTCACTCCCTCCCTCTCCGCCACCGGTGCTGGAACCCCTGCTGAATCCGTCCGGTCTGGACGAAGCGCTCGAAATCGCGTGACCGTGCACGGTAAAGACGTGGACATGGCCAGCGACGGTGATGCTGAAGCCTCCTCCGTCGAAGAACAACCCTCCCGGACCCTCAGGAAGCGCAATTCTGCCGCCGCTCTTATGCAATCTACCTCCCGATCTACACCTTCCAAACAATCCGATACATCCTCCTCCCGTCGCCATTCCACTCGTATCGATACTGTCGCTGCGGTTAAAAAGGACAAGGCTCCCATCACTCCCCAACCAACACGTGGGTCTCAAACCCGCCGCTACATGGAAGCTGCCGAGAAAGCCAGGAGCGCTGCCGCCAAACTACCAACTCAAAAGATGAACAATGGCAAACAACAAACACCGGCTTCCACCAGGAAGGGCCGAGATGACTTTGAGCTCTCTGACTCCGAGGAATCTAATGGTGATCCAATGGACATATCGGATAACGAAAAAGCCTCATCCCGTGGGTCGGACCGCCAGATCATCGTTCCTGCCATCAAGCGTAAGAAGTGGGCCGCCCACGGAATGTATACCGGACAGGATACTCAGATCGTGGGCAAGAGCACTCTCAAGTCGAAGCGGGGACAAGAGGCTCTCCGGAAGAATGCACTGCCGTTGCCAATGTACAAGGGCCTGTCGACCATGGAATCCGAGCGTGACTTCGTCCTCCCTTACACCATCTTCAACCTCGACCCTTGGGTCTACCCCAAGCCTCCTGGATGGAAAAGTCTCAAGAGGAGTACGCACTATCTCACCTCTGCTATTTCCATCATTATATGCTAACTAGTTTGTAGACATCTTCGTTGGGGAAGCCGCCGAACTATATAAACAACAGAAGAACAGTCGTAAGAACGCTTATCAGAGCACTATGTGCAATTGTACACCTGAAGCAGGTGGCTGTGGCCCTGGCTGTCTTAACCGGGTTATGTACTACGAATGCGACAAGAACAACTGCAGCCTCAAGGACTGTCAGAATCGGCCTTTCCGAGACCTGGCGATTCGCGTTGAGAACGATACTTGGTTCGACGACGGCATAGAAATTATCCTGGTCAGTATTGTTGGCTTGAGCTTAGGGAGCTGCCTTTACTGATTAGAGAGTGTTTTAGACCCAAGACAAGGGATATGGTCTCCGAGCATGTCGCTCCTTTGGACCTAACCAGATCATTGTCGAGTACATTGGAGAGATCATCACTCAGGATGAGTGCGAAGAGCGCCTTCACGGACCTTACAAGGACAACGAGGTAGGTTTGGGCTGTTCAATGAGGATTGGACTGTACTAATCTAGGTATAGAGCTACTACCTTATGGAGTTCGACAACTCCTTGATCATTGATGCCACTCGTGGCTCATTGGCTCGTTTTGTCAACCACAGCTGCTCTCCTAACTGCAAGATGGAGAAGTGGTGAGTAAACATACGTTTTTATGGCGTAGTAAGAGTACTCGCTAATTTTATGCAGGATGGTTGCTGGTCAGCCTCGCATGGCCTTATTCGCCGGTGACGAAGGTATTGAAGTCGGTGAAGAATTGACCTACGACTACAATTTCAGGTAGGATTTTTATATTTCGGGGAAATTTCTAAACTTATGCTAATAAATCTGTAGCTGGTTCTCTGGTGGAAGCACTCAGCTCTGCAGGTGTGGTACCGAGCAATGCAGAGGTTTGGTTGGCAAACGCAACGAACGCCGTATTTCGACACCAATCCCAGAGCCAGCACCCAAGCCCGTTAAGCGAACCAGAACCGTTAAACCACCACCAAAACCCGTCAAACGTGAGATCCGTAAGAAGGTCGTCAAAGCTTCGAACGCACGGGTTGTTAAGACGAAGAAGGGACCTGCTGGAAAAGCCACTGCTGCTGGACCTAAAGGACGCAAGGCTGCCCCCAAGAAGGTTGCTGTTAAGCCCAAACCGGCTGCGAGGATTCTTGCGAAGAAGGCAGTTGCGAAGAAAGCGGCAGCGGCAGCGACGAAGAAGGCGGGCGCCAAACGGGTCGCTAGGAAGGCTGTTGGTGTCAAAGCCAAGATTGTCAGGGCTACGAAGACTACGAAGACTACTACTACCAGAGCGGTTAAGGGCAAGGGCAAAGCTACGACCGTCAAGAAGACTACAAAGACGACTACCAAGGCTACTAGGGCAGTGAAGTCTGGGAAGGGCGCCGGAAAGGGATCCAAGCCTAGAAAGGTCCGCGCTTCTTTGGCTGCAGATGGCGAGCAGCCTCAGGATGTTCTGCCGGAAGGCGTTGAGGGCGCACCTATCGAGGGCGAAATCAAAGAAGGAGATGAAGAAACTCCAAATGTTCTGAAGAAGCCAAAGGAAAAGACCCACCGTGTTACCAAGCCGAAGCCACCACCGAAACCGAAGCCAGCGCCTGAGCAACAGGTCGTTAAGCGTCTCAAGTGGGTTGATGGTCAGCTCCGTGCTGTTGAGATGCGTTTGACACAAGCACCACCTGTTCAGAAGTCTCCAGCTACCACCCTCGGAAGAAGGAGGTTGGAGAAGAAGTTGGGCGAAGGCCAGTTGGACGACAGTCTCCTTGGAACCCCAATGGGCCAGAAGATGCAGCTCAAGAAGATCCAGGGCCGAGGATTGTCGCCCGGATCGGCGGCTATCGATCCTGCGCTTGTTGGTGGAACTGTCGGAGATGGAGACGAATACGTTATTCCAGACTCCCAATCCCCTGAGCCGGAAGTTCCAGAGATGGATGAGTACGACTCCGAGGAAGACGACTACGCCAATGACCTTAACTTCGTCAAATGGCCATCTGCAGTTGCTCGCGCATATGGCATTTCGGACAACGCGATTGGATTGACGACTTACCGCAAAATCACCGGTTATTATACCAAGATTACCGAATTTGACCAAGGCCCGCTTCCAGACGAGCCATCGTCCAAGTATACTTATGTCAAGGTTCCCCGAACTATCCGAGTTCAGCAGCAGTCGCAGTGGGAGTCCGACCCGGAACAGGAAATCGAGAAGGCGACCGCTGGACCACCTCAATACGTCCGCATTGGTCAGTCCTACGTGCTCTACACCAAGGAAGTGGCACTTGGGAAACTCGGCAAGGCGAGAACATTGTACATGAGGCAGCACGGCCGTTACAAGCCGTGGAAAGCTGACGGACCCCTTCCACGTAAGACCTTGAAGGAGAAACTCAAGCTGAAGCAGAAGAGGCTGCCAAAGCCACCACCAAGAGATGGCTCCATGGGCCGTGGTCATCACTTGGGTCCTGCTCCGCCGGGTATTCTGCATCCCGATTACACATTTACCACCCATGGCACGCCCGGTATTTACGAGCGCCCCGATTACCGCCCTGGTTTCCGATCACCGAATGCTTTCTTGAGCGCGGCGAACTTTGAATACAACACCCTCCAGACGCCTTTCGCGGAATCCAGCGACGATATGAATACCGACCCCTCGCTCAAGCGGAAGTTTAATATTGGAAACATCCTTAATGAGGGTGACCTGGAATCTCATCACCAGAAGCGTCAGAGATACATCAATCCAGACGAGGATAGAGCAACCTATGCTCCAAATCCATTCAATACTTTCACTACCCACGGCGATGTCACTTTCACAGAGGCATCTGCACCACATCTAGTTGCTCCTGTCACGGACCCAGAGCTCTTGGATAGCAATGCCAACATTGAGCCTTCTTTCACAAACGGATTTGACGCTACTGGTGGGTTCGGTACATCGAGCGCCAACCCCGAGGACCCTGGGTCTCCGAGCCGAGCGGGACCGGACTTTTCGCAGTTCGTTGGAGTGTGGCCACCACCATCGGCGCCGCCAAATGTTCGTGATGAGGCTTCTCCCCAGCCTGAAGTCGATCCAGCGGTCAAGGCGAGCGAGGTTCCACGTGTAGAACCTTTGCTTTAATGCCATGGGATAGGATATATAGCCGATGATTTCACTTCAGCAAGCTCTTCGATACCGAGGTTTTAATTTCCTGTACAGTATGGTTCTGCTTTTGTATCTTTTTTTTTTTTTTTACGCATCGTTTTTACGTCGTTACTGCAGTGGATGCCTTGGTTTAATGCTTCTCCTTTTATCGACCGATCCGCCACGAACTTCGACCTCTACCTCGACCTTCATACCTTCGGCTCATTACTCGTTTCTTACGTGGCTTGCTTTTATGGAGGATGCTGGTTGTTTTTCACTTTTCTATCTTCCTATTCTTTCACTTTTTTCGTGTGACCTAGTTCTTTTTTTATTCTTTAACTAATGAGATGTAATTCTTTTTCTATAAATGTGTCGTTTGGGTTCGAATTCGTAGGGTCAAAGGATGCGGTATGGTTCTGGGTGCGTGGTTAATGGTCGATGCATGCATAACTGTATTGCCTTTTCATTATGAGTTCAGATTGAATGGGGGATGATGGATAGATTAGGATGCATGTATGTACGTATGCTCTAAAATGTGTTAATGTAATTCTTTTCTGTTTCATGGAAAATGAATCGAGTACAGCTTGCCATAGTGATGCGTTAAATATTTTGAGACGACATGTGTAATGCTATATCTAGTGAACGCTCCAATTCTAGCTTTTCTAACGCTACCCTTTTAAATCTACGGATCCCAATCTATGTATACATCTATACACCACCTATATACCCTGTTTAAGAGACCAACTCTTCAACTTCATCCTGCGTAAACCCGAACAAATATAGCACGTCCCTCAACGTCCTCGAATTAACATGACTGGGCGCCTCCTCCTGCACCTTCGGTTTCGCATTAAACGCAACTCCAAACCCTGCTTCCCTCATCATAACCAAATCATTAGCCCCATCGCCCACCGCAACAACCTGTCTCAAATCCACCCCTTCCTTCTCCGCAATCTGCTTAAGCAACAAAGCCTTCCTCTCAGCGTTTACAATATCGCCAAGAACTACTCCCGTAAGACTTTCCCCATCTGCCGAAACTTCCAGAGTATTCGCGTATGCATAGTCAAGTTGTAATGAGGATTTTACCCATTCGGCGAGGGGTTGGAAACCGCCGCTTAGGACTGCTAGTTTACAACCTAGTTTTTTGAGGGCTTTGCAGAGTTCGTGGGCGCCTGGGGTGAAGGTTATTGTACCGTTGGATTTTAGGGTTGTGAAGACGGTCGATGGGACGCCGTTTAATAATGCGGCCCGGGAGCGGAGGGACGCTGTGAAGTCGAGCTCGCCGCGCATGGCGGATTCGGTTATTGCCTATAAATATCAACTGTTAGCGATGAAGATATCTAGCATTTTTAGTAAAGGGGGGGTATTACAGCGACTTTATCCTTCACCCCGACAAAAGCGGCAAGTTCATCAATAACCTCCTGTTCAATCAACGTAGAATCCATATCAAACACCACCAGCCGTTTATTCCTCCTAAAAACACTATCCCTCTGCAACGCCACATCTACATTATAAATATATTCAAACTCTTTAAGGTCTGAACAACCCTTTAGCGCACGGATTTGTATGCCCGAGGAAGTCGGGTCGAGGATTGTGACTTCTACGGTTGTCGCTGTGTCTAAAGAGGAAGTGGAGAGAGGTTTCCAGGTGTCGAGGAGGAGGTTTAGGTAGACTTTTGTGCAGAGGGCGCTGAAAGCATCGCGGATTTCGGGGGTTATGTGGCTGCTATCGATCGTGGATGGGGGAGGGGTGGTTGGCGGGGTGCTGCTGCGCGGGGTGGAGGAGAGGAGGAGGGTTGCTATGTAGTTTGACATCCTTAAGTATACTACTATATTATATAGGAATTAAGGTGGATGTAGAAGGATATAGTGAGTGTATAAACCGGGAATGGAATGAAATCGAGACTTTGACATCGTGAAAGTAAATTGTGGAGGGAGGAAAAAGAAGGGTGAGTGGAAGCGAAGGGGGGATATATTAACAGCCCATTCGCAAATGCGTTGGGAATTGTTGCGATGTCGGGGATCTAATCTTGATAAGATTAGATTGATCTTTACCCCAGAATTTAAAGATCTTATCTTTACAAAGCGAACCTGAAACACATGGCCTAACTCTCAGGCAACCTTGGATTTATACACACACCCACCTTCGCGCTTCGATCAGATCTACTTACTTTCTACCTCCTCCTCCCCTCTTTCACCGACAAAAAAGGGAAGCGGCGGGACCGCTTAACGGGTTATCGAGATTTTCGTACAAATGTTTACGAAAGCAGAGCTATTGGGGATATTACAGGCGTTACAAACAATCGAATCTGCTACGGTTATTCCCGTAAAGTCCGGGAGTGGAGTGTGTTCTCGCGCATATGTTGTTAAAGGGTTGAATGAGCTTATTGATAATGGGAAAGGTGGGCTTTTTATTTTTATTTTTATTTCAGCCAATAAATGCAGTCTTCTTATGCATGCTGTGTAGTGTTTGTTTTGGGGATTGGTTTAGCTAATTGGTTGAGGATATGGTAGATAGGATTACGTTCAACGAAGCGTCTAAACGGCTCGATGTGGACGATAAATATGTTTCAGCGATAATAGCTACGTTACCGGAAGATGAGTGGGGTATTAACGGAAGAGAAATAATACCAAAGTACGAATAACACACACTCGCGGGCGATCAATAAAAAGGTCGAAACTAAGTTATTATAGACAACCCTTCGCACAACTTGAAAATACGCTTCGAAACCATCTAGCTTCTAAAGTTATTACGGTGATAACGTATAACCGCGAACAAGACATCTCTATCGAATTTTTGAAAAAGTTGGTGGGGTATTTGGAGCGTGAGTGGGATGTGAAGGTTCATTGGTTAGGTGGGGAGAGGTATATCTACTCTCAAAGGTTTTTTGAAGAAGTTGTTGAGGAGGTTAAAGAGGAAGTTCAAGATGTGGAGATTCCGGTGGAGTTTGAGGAGATTGCGGTTGTGAAGGGGGGAAATTGGCCGGTAGAGTTTGGGCAGAGGGTTCTGGCGGGGGTTGGGAAGGATGAAGATGTTGATGGAGTGTGGATGGGGAGTACTTTTGTGCCGACGGTTTATAAGATTAGAAGGCAGGATGAAGTTGTGGAGATGTTGAAGCGGGATGGGGTTGTAGGAGTGAAAGTGGTCAAGAGGGGGTATATTGATAAAGCGGAGGAGTTTTTGAAGGAGAGGGTTGGGGATGTTTTACTGTTGAAGGAGAATTATGTGACGAACGAATGGCTTGAGGGAATTGAGAAGACCGCGGAGAAGGAAGTGGAGGATATGGGGGTTGTGAACTTCAAGGTATGTATTGCTTTCTCATCGATTTGTAGTATATACTTTTTATATTTTCATGATGCTAATGATTACGTTTAGGAACTGGCGAGTAAATTAACGCCGGAAGAACAGACGAATGTTCAAGAACAGTTTAGGAAGAAACAGACGAGGAGGTTACAAGAGCATGGAGGATGTCTGGTGGCGAAGGAACTGACCGATACGCTGCTAAAGGCTGGTTTAGTATATGCAGAAGAAGAAGCAGAGCAAGCGTGGGCGGCGACTGAGAAGGGAAGGCCTATGGCATTAGCTTCCGGGCTTTCGTGGAGAAGCGTATGTTGGAATGCCCATATGCAGTCGTCTTCAAATGGAAGGAGCTAACATTAGTGAAAACAGCTCTCTATGTCTCTTGTGAAGGAGAATGCAGAGGTACCGCAGGCAGTGTTAGACTCGATTGCTCAAAGTATACTGCCAAAAGTATCTGTCAAGTATGCGGAACGGGTCGGCGAGCTAAGGGAAACGGCAAACGCGGCTGCGAGGGTGTACTTTGTGGACAAAGTATATCTTAGGTTTGTGGTCAATAGCGCAGCTATCGAGAAGATACAAGGTAGGTTTAAACTTCCTCGAAAGACTCGTTACGAGACTATTACAGTCTGGTCATATTTTCGTGATACTTGGGGAACTAAAAATGTGACATAGATGCCGGAGTTCAAGAGAAACTAGCACAGGATCTTGCAGTGTACTACCAGAAGATCATCGGAGACGGACTGACGAAGCTGCGCGATCGAGTCGCGGATACGCAGAGCCAGCGAATGAACGAGCGGATCGAAGACGCCATATCCAGCGTTAAGAACGTCTTCAGTTCAGATGACATCAAGCCAATGGCAGGGTTGCATGTTATCCAACAGGAATTGGAAAGTCTGATGAAAGATATCGGAGTCAACCGACCAACCGAGGAAGAAGGACAAGAAGCTGTGACAGCAAAAATAGCAGAAATGCGGAGGGAACTTAAGACACAGCTGGAGAAGGCCTCGGACCTCTCGTTGATGCTGCTGGTCGTGTTGATTTTGTTGTTTTCCGAGCACGAGGGTGGGATTTTGCGGGCTACGGGGTAAGTACCATGGACCATGTCCAGTTAAAATCGATTGCAGTGCATGGGTTTGATATGATAATACAATCATATGCATCCCGCGCACATCCTGAGCTGAAGATTTGTGACTAATGAGATGCTTACTACTTGTGCTTTTTTATATGGATAGGAAATATGCACCTAAGATCCTGAAGCAGCTCAGGCACAGGCTGACGGATGCGGATTACGAGTTTTTGAGCTCTGTGAAGGGAGCCGTCATTGCGAGGTCATCGATGGGCGGGGAGGACGTGGAGAGGCTTCGGGGCGTGGGGATGGCCGTTCCCTCTGCCTCGCCATGAGTCGTACATACATACCTCCACAGTATACATATAGTACATTCATACCCATGCAATGTACCGTTTACTGTCATCGAAATACCGCAATGATAATTAGAGGGAGTACACGGCACTGGACCCGAAAAAGCCAGATACGAAACCCCGCGGTGTTGACGGGATTATTGCTTCTTCTTCTGGCCAATTTCTAAGCAGACCAGAAAAATTTTGAGGTTGACCAGGCGAAGGGGTCTCTGCTCTGATTGGCCGAATATTGCGTGATGGATGTTGCCATCCTCTCGGCCAATCAGGGAAGGGATTGGCACCAGACAACACTTTTGCTCTGCAACAGTCAGTCCCCCGGTGAACCCGATATAGGAGTCCCCATTATATTATGGGGATGCGGATGACAGTTCTGTTGCTTGGGGAAGAAAAGAAAAAGAACTTGATTAGGAATACTTCTTCTGTCTCTTTCTTTCTCTCTTCCTTCCTTCCTCTTCCTTCTTTCATCCTATATATATTTGGGGGAAACACACGTTAACATTACGTCTACTAAGTATATAAGTATATACATACATACCATCCACCGTCTCAGCCCTACACACCACCACTACTGTACTTACTGTCCATTCCATGGTCAGATATTGCGACATACTTGCAGCCATCATCTCATACACCCTTTAGCCTCTTCCCTCATCTTCTCCACATTTTCTAAATTTTTTTTTTTTCTATTATCTTTTTACATATTTTATTATTATCACTTTACAGGGTATTCATCATACCACGTACTTACATACATTATCATCCACAATGTCGTCTGCTCAATCTCCCATAACTCCAAAGTCCGAATTCGCAGACAATGAATCCGGTTACTCGAGTGGAAGCGGCTCCGAGGAGCTGCCAGAGGTCTATTTCACTGCACCTCATCTCAAGCATATCAATGCCATGTTGGCCAAGCTTGAACCACTAGGTAGGATTCAGACACATACCCTCGTATATTAAAAACATTATGTATGGAATATATTCTAATCAGTATGGTATATTATTGTAGATGTCATCCGATGGAGCATGATCACTTTCCCAGGTCTCTACCAGACCACAGCCTTCGGCCTCACAGGCCTCGTCACTCTCGACATGATCTCTAAGATCGCTCTCGAACAAAACATCGACCATCCCGTCGACCTCATCTTCCTCGACACCCTCTTCCACTTCAAGGAAACCCACGACCTCGTCGAAACCTGCCAGATGTACTACCCTACCGCTAAATTCCACATCTACAAACCCTCGGGCCTCGAAACCGCTGAAGAATTCAACAAACTTCACGGCGATAAACTCTGGGAAACAAACGATAACCTCTATGACTACCTTGCCAAAGTTGAACCTGCTCAACGGGCTTATGCTGAGTTGAAGGTTAAAGCCGTCTTCACCGGTCGACGAAAGAGTCAGGGTGGAAAGAGAGGATCCTTGGATGTGGTTGAGGTTGATGAAGCTGGGTTGATCAAGATTAACCCGTTGGCGAACTGGACCTTCCCACAAGTTAAGGCCTATATTGATGCCAACGGTGTTCCGTACAATACCTTGTTGGACCAGGGATATAAGAGTGTTGGTGACTGGCATTCTACAAGGTATTTAACCTTTTTTCCTATTTAGATATCAGGATCTGTACTAACTTATTATTTGTAGCCCGGTCAAGGAAGGCGAGGATGAGAGAGCAGGACGATGGAAGGGACAACAAAAGACCGAGTGTGGAATCCACAACCCTCGATCGAAGTATGCACAGTTCTTGCAAGAACAGGAGCAGAAGAAACAACAGCAGGCGCTTGAGGAGGCTTTGCAGAATGTTCAACTATCTGCTCAGTCATAGACTTCTTTCTCTGTAAAAATTTTCACTTTCTTTCTAATGTCTTTTTCTTTGAATACCCCCGGCGATGTATTTTTAATCGCCCCGCAGCGCCTTTTCCTTCTTGTACCACAACTTTTTCTTATGATTTGGGCACTTTGGTTAGAGCGGCGTTCAGGCTGGTAATTTTTACTTTTCTGGCATGTTTTTCTTGCATTTACTTTACCTTTTACCGTCTTCAGGATGTTGCATGTTGGACAAGGCACGAACGGACAGACAGGCACGAGATGGTGTTTGCTGTTTGTATTGTAATTGTATGTACGTATCCATCAAATCAGACGGCTATGCATCCTGCTGTGTAACTGGCATCATCCATGTCCTGCCTGCTGTTTGCTTGGCTTTGACGTCTACCGGACTTCAGGCATCGTATTCGTAGAAGGGGTGGTTAGTACGAGGGAAAAACTTCATATAAAGTCTGCTTTGGACTATTTTACTTTTCTCCACCAACATTCAACGTCTAGACTGTGCATGTTGTATACGGCTCTCAATTCATCATTCTTCCGTCCTCTCATCTCACCGTTTCGCTCTATCGTCTTCATCATCCGTTCAAAATGTTCAGACGAATCAAACCGATCGAACATCGCGAGGAGGTTAACTTCCCAGCTGACTTGAAGAAGCTCGGGTAATTGTTTTTAACACTCCCAACACATGTCACTTTAACGTCTGCGGCAAATAGCTAATGCGCATTTTGAAAGCTACTTCATCAACTCTCAAGACCAGATTCGTCAGATTGCGAAGCCATCTGAAGGGTTTGATTACTATGTTCACAAAGTTGAACGCGTCAATGAGCGGAGAAGGGAGGCTATTGATGGTATATTACATTATCCTCCTTCACATGCACACCCAATACTTTAAAAACCTATAGCGACTAAAACTATTTCTTTGTATTGAATAGAATGCATCCGTGGCGTCCTAGACACCCGTTTCACCGCCGAGGGTCTTGAAAAGCACTTCCTCCCCCCAGGAAGTAACCCATCAACCGACCCATGCGTTCCAATCCTCATGAGCGATGACCTAGACGATGCCGAGAAGGTCCTCATTATCATCGGGAATACGTACGATGATTTGGGGGTTTGGAGTGTTAGGGAGATGGAGGGCCCTGGTATTAACGTATGTATAAACTTCCATATCTGTAGTTGTTTTTTGTAGAGCGGATGCTGATGGGTGTATTATAAAGCATGGTTCCATGATCGATACGATCCGCACTGCCAAAGAAGAGGGATTCAGACTGGTGATCCTTAACTGTGGACAAAACGTCTATTCTCCGGAACTTGGACGGGCGGTGACCTACCGTTCCTGGAAGGCGGCTACCAAGTCATCTCCGCATATCGATGAAGTTAAAAATCGAGTTCCGGGACATGAAAATGCCCAAAAGCATGTTGAAAGCGTTTTGGAAGAGGTTAAGAGCCGAATTCTTGGGAAGGATGGACAGAAGAGTAATAAAAAGAGGGTGTATTTCTTGACGTATGGGTGGGGGTGTTGGGGACTGGTTAAGTATTTGGATGAGAATTGTATGGTCTCTCCGTTATCTAACAGGTTACAAATACTAACAGAAATGGTAATGGTATATTATAGTCGCGGAATGGAAACCAAACCTAGAGGCCCTCATTGCCGTTGAATCAACTCATACAGCGGCAGATGTCACCTCCTCGGACCTCCGCCACTTCCTCACTACCCGTGCCCGCGCATACATCGTTCACTCTGACCCTCCAGGAACATTCATCCCCGATAAAAGGTTCATCTGTCAAACTTTCTCTACTGCGCAAATATTCTCGGAAACGATCATTCCGAATGCATGGGAGAAGGTAATGTTACCGTGGTTTAAACGGGTTGAAGAGGATCCTGAGGGTTGTAACCCCGTCATGTTGGTTGATTGGGAGAGCGTTGAGAGGTTGAAGGAGGAGTGGGGTGGATATAATAAGTCCTTGGCCAGACCTAACGATGGTGATGACCCCGACAAATGGGCCTTTGAAGATGAATCAGACGATCACGAAGAGAAACTTCGAGAAGGCGAAGCGTTTGGTCAAGAAGGGTTGGAGGATATGGTAGACTTGAGAGATGCTGAGCAAGCTGCTAGGGCTAATAAAGCTTTACAGGAGAACGAGAGACCTGGGACGGCGGGGAGTGATGGGTTGAAGGAGATGGGAGTTGGTAAGGCTGCTCCGTCTGCCTGATTTCACACACACACCCCATCTTTTTCTTCTTTTGCCTTTGCTCGTTCGTCCATCTTCTTAGTCCTGGGTGTGCGGTTTATAACTCTTCTTTTCTTTTATGATCCTTCCGGGCGGGCGAATCTCTTAGTCTACGGCGCTTTACGTATCTTATAGTCCCGGATAAATCTGGCGTCATCTGGAAGCGGTGTTATGGAGCGGTGGATGGATAAAAATGATGGCGCTATTACTAGGTGCGAAATGATATCCTTGAATGAAAATGAACTAAATTCATTTCCAAAATGCCTCAAGATTCTGAATTCTCAGTAGTATGGGGTTCAGATTCGCCCAAAGGCCAGTGGTGAAACCCCCGTATATATGGTGTAAAATACAAATCGTAAATATTATAGTATACAATCTATAACCCCAAGCATCAAGGTAAACTCCCCCAAAATGTCCCAATTAAACAAGGTCATTATTACAAATCATCACTCCTCCATATCCCCGCCTTCCGGCCCACTAGCCTTCATCTTCTCAGCTTTCTCTTTATCAACATCCATAACCCACTTCGTATGCTCCTCCCACGTCTGTTTATGAACCTCATTCAGCCGCTTATACCGCTCCTTCATCGCCGCCAACTCCTTTTCAAGCGTTTCAATCTTTTCTGCGTCTTCAGCGTTTTTGATAGATTCTGTTATTGTTATTTGATCGCCTGTTGGGAGTGGCGTTGTGGATGTATTGGAGGAGAATGAGGAAGAGTTGAAGTATGCTATTCCTCGTTTTATAGCTTCGGCGTCTGAAGCCGATGAAAATGGGACCGCTGCAGAGTTCAGGGTGCTGTGGAATTGTAGTGACATGGGAGGTAGGGAAGTGTCAACGTCTACTAAACTTCCTGAAGACGCTTTAACGGCTTCGTGGTAGCGTGGTGGAACAACGGCTAGTTGTGAGGTTACGGTTGTGTCATCGCTAAATCCTGTTGGTGGGAGGATTTTGACATTTGATATCGGTGCTACGGATTACTTCGTCAGTACAAACGTAATAGTCGATGTTAGAGAGTAATATGGAAGTACCTTTGTAAGTCGTCAACGTACGAAACAATTGTCCCGTCGCCACATCCCAGATATTCACACTCCCGCTCTCGGTACCAGCAATCAAGTAGTTTCCTTCAAATACCACATCAATAGCAGTTACCGCGTTATCATGTCCTTCCGCCGACCACCTATTCCCACTATTATTCGCGGCAATAGGAATATGCCGTTCATCAGCACGGTATAACGGGGAATCATATGACCTCTCTCCATCCCCACCACCACCATTTTCAGTCGGTGAAGTAGTAGAACCCCCATTGACCCCCAACCCAACCGTTCTATTCCCCACTTTTGAAAACTCAACCATTTGAATCCCACCATCTCCAAAGCCCACAAAGAATCCTCGGTCTACAGGGTCTAATGCCAGACATATCGGTACACTGCCTAACGAAAAAGTACGTAGTAAACTTCCATCTTGGTAGTTCCATACGATTACGCTTGAATCTGCGGCTGCTGAGACGGCGAGAGCTGATGGTCCTGTTCCACGGCCGCAGAGGATGGAGATTATGGGTTGCTGGTGGTATTCTAGTGTTCGCAATGGTTGTTTTTTGGAGTTTGGAAGGAGGAGGTGTGGGAGGGACCAGACGAGGATGTTGGTGTCTAGCGAGCCAGTTAGGAGGAAGGTTGAGGTTGGGTCTATTGTTATGCACGTTATTTTTTGGAGATGGGAGAGTGGTGTGGAAGTATAACGGCCTGATGAAGTCTACTAGTCCCGTATAAAGAGAAGTGATTAGTTATATAAAGACTTGATACAGTTTTTCGATAGCCAAACTAACCTCCCAAATGTTAACCCGCCCACTACTAGTCCCCATCGCCACAATCCCGCCATTGTGAGAACATGTTACGGCAGTAAGTTGTTCCGGTAAAGGGATTGTAGTTTCCAATGAGTTTTTAGAGCGGTTATAGACGTTTAACACAGATTTATCGGATTGGGCGGCGAAGATGTGGGTTGGAGAGATGGCGAGGGAGTTGGGAGGTGTGCATGACTTTTTGAACGTGGAGGTTTGAGTGAAGGAGTGGATATCGTGGAGGGAGATGTAGGCTTCTGGGGAGGAGGAGGCGCCAGAGGAGGAGGGGGGGTGCGAGGCGATGGCGATGAGTTCGGTGAGGGTCATTGTGGAGGTTTCTGGAGGAGCGAAGCCGCGATAGCTAAAATAATTTCTATGTTGTGGTATATAGTTCTGGGGTGTTTGACGCGTTTCACCCCTGTTTATTTCCTTAAGTGGCTTTTGTTTGTTGTGTTGTGCTGTGTTGTATGCAGTCTGAGGTAACACAAAACTAACCCAATTCCTAACTCGGACAACACACTCGACGTTGGGACAACATTAAGCTTTGCGCATGCATGGCATCGACTACGTTGGACAATTTGGGTCGTGACCTTGATCTGGCATTTCAACCCTCCTTGGCTATCCTACTAGTTTAAGAGAGTAGAGTAGGTTGCATTTCGGACGGTAGAAGATGGCAAGGGCCTCTGGGCTTTAATTGGCTATGCCCTCATTGTCGACTCTTTGCCCGTCCATCAGATTTATCGATTTTGTTAACATGTTGTGCCGTGATGATGATGCGCGTCAACAGTGTCAGTATGATACACATACACGGATTGGTTGTAGCTTCGGTAATATGCAAAGCCTTTATCCCGGATCCATGCCTATGCTGATGTACAGTTGGCGTTCTCTTCGCGGTCATCGATCGGGTCGAGGCCTGCATCAATCGAAATTACCCAGGCCAGGCAAGAATCAACGCAACGTTCGAGAAAACCGTGGGCTTTTTGGAGTACAGATCCGAGCCGGGGTTAGCACGCGGCGGAGCTATATAACGACAAATAATAGCCCAAAAACACTTATATTCGTTAGCGATTATGATAAAAGGGTTTGTGATGTATAACAGCTTTTAAGCTTTTGCGGGACGGTATCCGATGTTGGAGGCTATTCGATCAGCTCAGGGTAGCAAATTCCGCTCCAAACTTCTAGATATTCTACGGTCCTAAACGCTTAGGATTCAGATGAATACTTGCCTACGGGATATCCATTCCATCCAATCAATCTACTGCTACATTTTGCAGATATAGTCTCATCCGATACCCCATCTTTTTACCTTTATTCTTTCCTATTCGCCAATTTATGGATATATCCTTGCCGTTGTGTATCTAGGGAACCAAATGCGATATAAATCCAATCAACATGTTTTACCTACACCCAACCATCAATTTTCGCTGACGGGTTGTAAACTAATTAGGCATATCTGTTTCAGGCCGGTGGTTGCGACTCTCGCATAGTTTATCCCTCTAGATTGTCGCAGACCCTACGCACCAAGACTGTCCCAGTTTTCGTGAACGCTTTATTCATTTCAACTCGTTGATTGCTACGCACCGCCAGTTTCGGAGATCCAAGCTTCCTTTTTCACCAAAGATTATTTAAAGGGAGGGTTGCCTCCCAGGCTACCGACATACTCTTCAAAGCTTCACTAACGAACTAGCAGAGTGAAACTTATTTACCTCTGTCTTTCTTGTCACTCTCTGAATACGCTCGTTATTGATTCGTAGTACCATTGAACATCTCATATCTTCCCTGGGACCTTCTGTCCAGTAGACTGTCGTTTACAGACAATATTAATACGGAGCCGGAAGTTATCAAGCTTGTAATCAAAATTTGAACGAGATGAAACTTTCAATCACTCTCTTTTCTCTCTTATTTGGAAGGTGAGGATCTGGATAATCCCCATATATGCCTCTGTGCTAGTTGCTCATCTATATCCAATTGCGTTATAGCACTATTCCCTTGGCCTTGGCCTATGGGTATGAACGCGAACGCGCACCAAGCTGCAAAAATACGGTCTATAAAACGAAAGTCGAAAGAGTCACGTATACTAAATACGTAACCGTCGTCAAATCCGCAGCCGCGGCAAGCTGCAAACGCCCTTCAGTATCTATCCGGACTGAAACTGAAACCGTAACTGTGACCGCAACGCCTGAGGTTGAGAAACCAAAGGAAGAAGACGACGGCTGTCCGCCCTCAGTTTATGTCACGGTGACGACGGCTTGCCCCGACATCAAACCTGAGTGTTCCAACATCGCCTGCGGCCAACCGATCACACAGGCTAACGGGTGTTGTACCCTCAAGCCCCCAAAAACTACAACTATCGCAAAGGCATGTCCACATCAATGTTGTGGGAATGTGAGGCCGCGAATTGTCTGGTATACTCCCAAAGAGTGCGCCCAAGCGAAAGCTTAAATCTTAGACGGTTGTGTTTCCGCTCGTTCGAATAGCCGGGTGATCCGCTGCCAATCATTTTTTGGCGGCACGAACCACGAATTTCTTTTCTTCGATAGAAGCAATTCGGCGGAGAACGGGTATACAGACAAAGGGTGCTTTTTCTCGTCATTTTTTGGTATTTAGCTAGACAGATAGAGACCGTTTCAACTAAAGGCAGAGTTTACATCAACCGTTAGGTTGCTGTAAGGATCATATATATCATAAGATTTGCTTTGAGGTTCAGACGGGAATCGCAGAATGCATACTACAAGTATTATAAGATGGCATAGATAGGTGCATAGATCATAGCCCGGCATAGCATAGCATAGATAGATAACTTACCACCGCCTGTAGACTTACTTTTGGAGTACATCATCATTCACACATACGTGCCCTACGCCTTATAAAGTATGATATAAATTCTTTTATAAGATAGGAGGCCTCGAGGGTAGCGAAATAAGACTTGCGATTGCTATGCTAAGACACCTCTGTACCATTAGGACGGGCACTACAAAAACGGCCAAATTCCTCTTAAAGTATGGAGCTGTAAAGTTCCTGAAATATAACGTATATCCAAGTCATGACATGGGAACATGCATGGTTTCAAAATAAAAGGCGCCCAAGGCTCAGTAGCTCGGCTCAGATACAATTTATCAACCCTTTACAATGTGCTACACGCTAAAGCAACGAAAAAATAATTCTATTTAAACAAATGTGGTGTAATTTAACTCCTACATTCCATTGGCGACCCTCGTGATATCAGCTTGGACGCTCCGTTGTAAATCGTCGGCTTGCATGAATGCCGGCAGATCTAGATGGCTGGTCTTGAGCTCGTCGGCACCAGACAACACAAGGTCCACGAGGTAGTCCAGATGATGACTGTCAACCTGACTGTCAAGATAAGTTTTTATACCTTCCTCCCTAGCCTTGATTTCAATTTGTAGAGCAGTCTCGAACTCTTTTGTAATAGCAGAAATTGGGCGCGAGGAGGCAAAGATATTGGCTCCAGTTGCTGCTTGAATATTGAGGATCTCCGAGAGGAACTTCGAACGACCTTCATCCGAGACTTGGCATTCGTCGAGTGCATCGATAACCAAAAATACTCTTTGATAACCCATAATTGTGGATTGTAGAAGTTGTGATAGCTCACTAAAGGACGGCCTAGTTTGTTTCTTCTTATGAGATTTGTAAAGGAGCTTCATACTTTCCGGCAAGAGCGCTTGTGATGATATCAACTGCCTCAAAAGGCTTGCAAGAAGGTCAGCAGGCTTCTGTTCATCCTGGCGTCTGTGATTACAGAACAAGTATGCAATACAGACGTTATCGTGTCGATATTTTGTTTCGAGATTATCGATGATGACAGATGCTATAATCGTCCTGCCGGCTCCAGGTATACCTGGACAGAACAAAGTTTGCTTCTTCTGGCTTACCCACCTCTTGAACTGGTCCGAGTTCAATAGCCAGTCGCCTGTTCCTTCTTGTCGTTTGTCCAAGAGATCGCTTTGTTGGAGTCCATACGTAACTGGAGTGAGCCAATCAAGGACCTTATCCTTTTCATTTTCATCTATAGCTGCGCTCAGCTCAGATACATGCACTGCAATTCCGGCAACAGTTTCAGAAACTACTTGTAACCATTAGGACAAACCGGCCGTTAATTAGGATCATATTGAAGAATTGCAAACCTTGGTTAAACGCATCGAGCAGATCCTTTGCTTTTGGTTCTCTTTCGATAGCTTTCGGTTCCACGTGCTCGAGAAATTCTTTGGCACAAGCCGCAGCCGTAGCGGCGGCATACGGAACCCATTGGTCGTTTTTATGCGAATCTGCATAGTTGGATATGCCACGGATAACGATACATGGGAAATTATTCATCAATCCTGCTGCTTCCATCTCCAAACACACGGCTCGGTGTCTCCGTCTGATCTCTTCTCTAGTTGGAGTATACTTGATCACTTTACTGCCAGTTGCGATGACTCCGTAATGGATTACTGAATCTGTATCCACCCGAGTTGGTCGACTGACTGTTTTGGCTTGGTCACATTTCGAACATAATCTTCCGGGTACATGATGATACTCTGGTCGGAATAGTCTGTCTGCGTCCTCCCCTGGATAGAAAAATCCCTTCTCCTTCATAGTAGGACATTTCTCCAGCATTTCGCTAACATACCGAGATATCTTGTTCCCGCGCATATGATGCTCCGCATCGAATTTGGAGAGAGCAGTACGCAATGATAGCGGTGGCCGATCCAAAATGGAAATGCTCCTAAACGAACCGTCTCCAAGTTCCTTCCCGAAATCATACACAACGACGCCGCCATTTTCCCTGTCACTGCTGATCACCACGTCCCCAAGGCGTATATCTCGGACTCCCTCCTCCTCATCATCACCATCGTAGTCAGGAATACCGCCGCCGATTCCCACCGAGAGCCCGACACGGATATTGGGAAAAGTGAAAAGCATGTCCCTTGCCACGGCAGCCGCTGAGCTAGATCCGAACCCACTTTTTGGTAGACATGCAATGACAACTTTGAATTTGCCTATCTGACCTAGAACATATGTGTTTCGGTCCGGCTCTTGTGGTGGAGTTTTTGGGTATCCATGCTCTTCATCCAACATACCCTTCGCAGCGGCCATCTCGATAGGAAGTGCTGAGATCCATCCAACTGTATATTCTTCATTCGGATATATGAGATTCTCCGGAATAGTAGAAGCGGAAGTCCAATCATCTACGGATTGCTGTTGGTTTTCTATTCTGGACATTGTGGTCTGTGCCGTTTCGATGGCCCTTTGGATGGTGTTTACTTTGAGGAGACAAGGAAATTATTTAGAATAAGGTGGGTTTACCACCATTTTATAGAGAGGGACTAAGCCGGCGCAAACGTGTTGGACAAAGCCCGTCCCGCCAAGTACAAGTTGGAACCAAAGCAGGGGTATGCATTGCGGTGGTACAGCAGTGAGAGCAGCTGCAGGATCCGGCGAAGGATTGGGTTTACATGTATGTACAGGGAATACTTCCACTCCGAGTTGAAATCAAACGGCTTTGGTACTGGATTTCTCATACGGATAGATTGCCTTTTGCGGTTTCTAAAATATATCAATTTTGGTCGTAGAATTGTGTGCTGGCTGCTCGAAGAATAGCTTAAGATTTCCCTTTCAAGTCTTTCCATCTGAACTGGGCAGCACAGTATCCACGTTGATACTAGAATTATTATGCATGTTCTAATAAAACACCGACGAAAGTTTACACATTTTTACTAAATACATGGTCTCGTATACCAGCCTCCACGAACTAAATACAGGTTCGTCAGACGGAAACTAACGAAATTTAATTGAAAGTACTTTAACCAGGTAAAATTCCAATCTCGTTGTTATAATCACGCACGTTGTGTCCTGCTTCCTCGCGATTAATATCTATCCGATCCGTCTCTCTCCGCTGCTGGGAAACCAGCTCAGCCTCTGCCTCCGTTCTATACTCCCCGATGGGGAACCCGCGGATCTTCTGGGCTATACTGTGAAACCCTTCTTTCTCAGCGACGTCTGCAGCTTGAAACCTTTTAATTCTTGCTCCTGCCTTCAGCAAGATATCTACCGTGTCAGTTCTACCCATTCCTGCTGCTTGGTCGAGCGCCGTAAACCCGTATTTATTAGTACCATTCACGTTAGCACCGTACCGAAGCAAAAGAAGGACCATTTTTTCGTCGCCATGATGCGCAGCGCATTGCAAAGGATTAACGACTCGCATCTCGGGATCATTCCATATTCCTTCGTATCCAATCGTGGCAGTCACGGGGATAGATCTTTTTGAAAGTCTCATATTCGAAAACCACGTTCCTATGTCGTGCTCTGCATTTGTACAGTATTTCAAGAATTTCGACGCGCCGTGCTTTAGGAGTATTTCGGTCATTTTGTAGTCTTCTTCCCGAACCGAAGTATACAAAATTGTTAAACAACCAATATTGTCATCTTTGATAATGGCCGATGTTTCCACTCTGGCCCCCAACTTGATTAAAGATTCTAAGAAAGTGGGTGCGTCATATAATTCTTGAGACTGGGATCCTTTAGTGCCATCACTAGCCAGTTCATATGTATCATCGTGACTCCAAGCATATGAAAGTTGGTACTTGGACATGGTGGCATATGTAATTAGTGAGCAGCCTGCAATATCCCGTGCATTTATGTTCCAGCCGAGGCGTATGAGGGTTTCTAGATTTTTTAAGAGTTGATAAGACTTTCCGTCATGATGCAGGACTGATCGTGCATCTGAAACTACCATCGAATGTAGCTCTGGAACGCTGTCAAAGACGCTATAGGATGCCATAGTTGACAGGTGACTAGGATCCAAATACACTACAACTAAGTCCTTGAGTAATTCTAAAAAGCCCTGGTGCATCTGTGGATGGAGTTCGTATCGCACGAGGATATGAACTATCGGTCTCATGATGTGAAGAATTTGGCAGCCTGGTGGGATATCGGAAGAAAGGGTTTTTAAGGATTGGAGAATAGGTATAAATAGTCGTATTCTCCGACTCAAAAATTGCATCTGTTCCTCGAGATTATTTGGTCTTCCGGCCTGTAGATAGCCAGAAACCCCCTCGGTCAGCATTTGGAATCCAACACCACCAAACTTCCTTATAATCAACAACCCCAGGCTCTCGAGCGTTCTCAATTGCCTGCGGCTAAAAAGGTTCGCAATGATAAATAGCAAGACATCAGGTCTAAAACTAGATTCGGTATTGTCTTCTAGAGATCTCGTCGCCCGAGGATTTGTGGCCTTCAGATTTAAAACTTTCTCTAGGTATGTAGTCCGCTGCTCGGGCGATAATGATTCCATTGCTGGGGGGAAGTTCCGGAAAAACAGCGACTTCAGCGAAAGCGGATCTGGCTTTGAGAGAGCGTCTGCGATTCTTGCCATATGTGACGAGGCGATATCGTCTTCGTCGAGACCGTGCGGAACAGAACTGGGAAGGAGGTTCAATGACCCTTGGTCCTGAGATCTAACCATTGAGTGGTAGATATATAAGGGGACTTTTCTATGACGTTTCCCTATTATCATCTTTACTATCTCAACTTGTTTGTAATAGATGGCTTCCAAGAGAAGTCTATCACAATTTAGGGCCTCGAGTAGAGAAGACGGATAAGTTTGAGTAAGAGCCTCGAAGACTTTGTGGTTTGGGTACCCGGGTAGCATGGTTGTACCAATTGATAGTAGTAATACATCCTCTAGGTTTTCAAGATGTAAACGTTCTTCGAGGATCCAGTCTAAAATCTTTTCCCCATCTTGGATTTGAAGCACTCCCCAAAAGGCGCTACTGAAAAGCGGCAAAGGAAGAGGGTATCGGGAGCAGAAGCAGTTGTCTACTCCGCAGTGGATATCAGTTTGAGATCGAGGCGCTAACTTGCACATGCGGCAGATTCCGCTATCGAAGGAATCTTGAGAATCTATGCAAGGAACGTGACACCAAAGGAAACATGGACGAGCGGCGTAATATATATTGCCTGAGGGCTGTAGGTCCACCCTTGGTTCAAGAGAAGTAAAGGTCCCAAGATTAAACTCCTGGTAAGCATCGTTGACGATTACGATCCCCTGTTCAAAAGAAAAGCGTTTTTCCTGTCTGCTGAAAACACTAGATAGAGTGGTAAATGGACGGGGGCGTATCCATCTATCAGAATAACTGACGGAGTACTCGATGCGGGCGTTTATATTAGTGCCTTTGCTAACCCAAAGCTTAATCGTGGGGATATCGACGTTCTTCCATTTGATAACCTCCCAAAATGTTCGTGGGTTTCTAAATGCGACGCAGTTTGCACTTAAGAAGTCTGCAATACTTGTACAGTTTGCTTTTAATGCGGCCAGAAACAACTGAGTTCCAAGGGTACCCTGGTGGTTAGATTTATTATCGAGGAAATCGTCCCGGTAGGCGTTGAGGGCGTCAATTTTAACGAGTTCGCGGTCGAGCAGTAGTTGGAACTTGCGAACAAAAAATTCAGAATGTCCCCCATTTAGGCATTCTGGATTTGGTAATTGGACGGGCCCTTTGAAGTATGGGATAATAGCCATCAAGGTCACTTGAGAGCTCTTGAGTAGTACTTGAGTGAAGATCGAGGCAAGTTCTGGGGAAATTTTGTTTTCGCCATGATCCTCGACCAGAATCCTAAGCAACTGGACTTTGGATTTCCTGATTGCAAATTCAAGAAGCCTTTCCTTGAATTGCCGCGCTCCTTCGCTTTTTAAGGCCATGACTTTTCTAAACAAACTTCCAAGTTGCTCATAAGCGCTAACGAGCTGATAAATCCCTTCCATTTCACTTTCTGGTATCAGATTGTTGTTGATCAGGTAAGTAGTGCGGAAGAGAAACTGTCCAAGAAAATTAACGTTGGTTCGGATATGTAATCCCGTGCAGCTTTTGCCTAGGGCATATATGGAGTTTGTTGTTTCAAGTCTATTCATTCGAATTGCTTGATCGATGACTTTTTCGTCTAGCCTCGTGATGACGTTCTCCCCTAGAGCGTCGACTTCCTCATAATACGCCGGAATTTCGAGTAGATACGGAGAGATATCGGATATATGGACACATAGAACTTCATTGGATATTCCATCAGTGGGGGAAGGAAGTTGCGGAGTTGAGACTGTTTCTTATTCTGATGTTAGAGCCTTTAGAAATTTGGCGCATACTCGGGCGCTTCGTGAATTTGCTTAAATTCTATGATAGATTTACTTACCATCCTCTCGCAAAAGCCCAGCGATTTGTTTAGCAAGATTTATTGTAGGGGTCGAGAGTAAAAGCTGATGAAGATATTCATTGGAGAAACTCTGGCCGGTAGTGAACATTTCCACATTAACCGTAGGTATATCTCCCGGTGTGTCACCTACTAGTGGAATTCTGTCTCCCCTATCCAAGGAATATCTTGAAATTCCTCTTGCAAATTTTTCCATCCGATGCTGCACACCGTTAAACATGATAGTGAAAGTATTATCTTCTAGCTGTTCGGCTTTCCGTTTGCGAATGAGACCGTTACTATTGGCCACTACTGCTGTGTAGTCGTTTTTACACAGGTTCTTCTTCATCTTCCACATTTCAGTTAACCTGTATTCAAGTTGACGCTCACTTGTCCCGTTGTTATATCCTTAGCACAATAGATTTATTCAAGGGGGATACATATTACTCCAACGCAGATATGCACATACGTAACGTAAAAGCCGTGATGCTTAGCTAGATATTCGCAAACTTCAGTTTGCTTGTATCCTTGGTGGATATAGAGATTCTCGATGAGAAGTTTGTGCGCCGCCCATTGCTTACTGGATGGCCCTCGAGGCATTCTTGAGAGACTAGATAGTCTGCAATGTGATGAGTATAGGCCAAATCAATTGGAATTATTATAAGATACGTAGTGCTAGTGGTGGAAAGGTCAGTACTGGGGCTGTGCGCAGCTGCTCTTCTTCTGCGTTCTCGAGCTAGAGGTATCGTTGGGATTTTATAAACTTTCAGCCTGCTCTACATCTAGGTTGGTATCTGAACCGAAGGCCGTTATTACTTGCAAGTACTTGTAGTAGATGGAGGAAAAAGAAAGCATGAGAAAACCACATTCCCGAAAGACTTCTGATTGGCTTAAGCCCGTGCAGCTGCGACCCGTGCGTAACGTACCGCGAATACCATTGGCTAACTGGAATGATAGAAACCAACACAGCCGACCCGAGTATACTACGTACTGAAGGATGCCCAAAACGAACTATTCAAGCGATTTGGGATTCATGAATCCAATGTCACAAATTCATTCAGACTGGGAAATCACGCGCCCGAACAAGGTGAAGATAGTAGGAGGATGCACATCGTAAAAGGGACTTCCTCCGATTGGAGAATTCAGAATCCCGAAACCCAAAACGCTGATATTCTCTATACTGAGATCGAGCTCGAGACGTACAATGGATGATGTTTTGGCTGTTCTGAACATAAAGCTATGGCTGAAGTGTTCCCGAGTAAACCAGCCTCCGCGAAGTACGCATAATTAATAAAACACATGCCCTCATTTTTAAATGTAGTCAACTGTGCTCTACCTCATATTCAAGCTCAACTATCTAGCCACTCTACATATAAAGCTGGCTGGATTCCCAAGCAACCGCCGGCTCCATGGATCCAGAGTCTCTACGAAAACCAATCTGCAAACCAATTCTACAAATATATGAATAATCGCACACGGGGCCCGACTATCATATGATCATTACTTCGAAGATATCATATCACAAATCCGCTAAAGCCTAAATATCTACATAACACGATCAAGGATGTTAAGCGACGACGCAATCATCGCTCTCGTCTCACTTATCATCTCCCTCATCTCCCTCATCATATCCATGGTAGATAGAATCGGCCAGCTCCACAAGGGATATAAAACGGAAAGACGAGAAATTAGAGAAGACTCCATGGAACTATGAATGTAAGACGTTTGAACTACCAGTTGAAAATCTTAGAATCCCCTAGTAACTCTCCTCCAACACAGGCTCCGGAGCTCCTAGATGTTCAACGAGTATACCGTCTTAGCTTTGAGACACCTGGGCTATATAGCCGACATACATTCATAAATCTTTGGGTAATGCGGCCTCAATAATGACACCCCTATCTATTCTTTTATTTGTCGTCCATTCCATGTCGACGTGTCGAACCTTGAAGTACTAGCCATTCTAATCGGTTACAAGATAGAAAGGCCTAGGTACCTATTCTTCGCACAATTATTCACCAACGCTATAACACCGCCAGCTTGCGTATCCGGCTTAAGTTTGTCTCTATTTTATTTTCAACTACTTTTGTAATTGATCATAGTTTTAATTAGTCCTCCATTGATCAAGACTTCTGTATTAAAATTACAACATAATCAACACATTTTGCTCTATCAGCGCCGCCAGCGTGAAGTATACAGTATTATCCTCGACATTCGGGTGGGATTAGTAGCTAGCCCTGAATATTTGAATACTAACCTCTTCAGAATGTGAGTAATACTTTACGCTATTCTTAATAGGGGATGTCTTCAGGGAGGAGAAGGAGTAGAGTTCCGTGGATCCGGCCTAGTTGTACACAGGTAGCCGGTAGTACTTTCCCCACATATTCATCGCATGAATCTGTTTCCGTGATGCTCCCTGAATTTACAGTTAGCTCAGACTCTATCACATGATACTTTCCAGCTCCAGAATTGTTGAAAACTTCAACTCGGACTAGGCTGGTCCGGAAGTTGGCCGGTTTGTATGGAAGCTTTTTAAAACTTCACCACAAAATAGATCCTCCAAATATTTCAAATCACATGACATTTTTGAGCCCCCAAAATGGGCCATCCATCATCTATTATTTTATTAGATTGGGCAATAACTTTCCACCTTTCCAACCGTCCACCAAATACCAAATCACATGATTACTTTGAACTTCAAAACCTGTCGGAGAGAAGCGACCTTCCTATCGGCAAACTGCTCCCTCAACTTCCGACAGGAAGGTTGCTTTTTCCCGACAGGAAGGTCGCTTTTTTCCGACAGGTTCTAAAGCCCAAAGTCGTCATGTGATGACGAACGGCGTGTTGAGTTTTTACAGAAATTTCGAAAATAACTTGTCTAGTGCCGAGACTGGCTACTATACAAATAATTCAATTCGGTTTTTTACCTATTTATTTTGCAGTCGAAAAGTGTCATGTGACTTGACCGCTTTAGCTCTTTCATCTTGACATCGGAGCTAACGGCTGCAACTGGGCAACTAGGCCCGCGCGAGTTCTAAAGCTGAACGGTTCTATGTGACATACTAGATGTATAAAGGGCGTCATTGGCTATGTCTTTAAGAATTTCCGAGGCCAAATGCATCTGGGCCACATTCAGCCTTCAATGCTGAAATTCTCAGTGCTCATGTGTGCGGCGCCAGTAAAATCATCAACCAGATGCGTACTTAACTATGAAGTTACTTAGACTGTAGACACGCACGCAGCTACAGCCCTGGTGACCTAGACAAAGGATCTCATTCTCACCCCTAATTTCAGCTTAAGTCTTTACTCGCATTTTAGGATCCACAATTGCGCACTGTGATAGCCCAATTAAATGTCGCTATTTGACAACCTAAGCTAATTCGATACATGCGAGCTAAACCTTTGGCGCAGAACTAGTACAGTTAGCCACATGCACAAGGGCTTGTAAGATGTACTAGCCTTTTCCAGTCCCAATGAGAGCTCGCAATACTTAAGGTAAAGGAATTTTTCGTCTCGTTTCTGGAGGATCAATTGCAATACTAACTCACCCCAGGCTGCTACGTTTACTGAGCTGAGGAGCTTGGGTATCAACACAAATAATACAACAGCAATTAGTCTATCCCTAATATCGCTAAGCGCCCAATTACGCGCCTGGGCTCGTAGTATTACGCACCCTGAATCCAGATGTGGATTCCACGAATCAAATTGTAACAGCAATTTCTTCAGCTGTCCTTCTCCTTGAAGCCTCTGTCGGTGCGTCCGGTGATGGTATTCATGTATACGCGTAAAACGGACGCTTCTACGATTCCTTCTTTGCGAAAAATATTAGGTCTTGATCCTTCCGCCCGTATAAGGATTCGGACCAAGGCAGAACGGTCCAAAAATTGCGAAAGCTGCATATTTGAGCATCCTTACTTCGTAGTTTTAGACAATGTTTCAACAAACACGGGCTACCCCGCTTTTCAGGGGTATCGAAGTATAAATATTTCTTGGTAGAGACCCTAAAAGGCCGCCTTTTGTACGATATTCGGCACCGCGTATCGCGCGATTATTTACCCGTAGCTGCCTTTAAATTGACTAATCCGTAGAGTTGTTGGAAAATCTTCGACAAAGATGAGCCAAGGTTCAGTTAAGAGTTACAGACCGAATGGTAGCCAAACGGACTTGCGGGCGTCTCTCCTGCCAGTTGAAGTGTTGGAGCCGTCAAGTACAGGTACTATTCACTTGCAACAACTAATTTCAGCCTCAAGATCTTCCATATGTAAACTTTGGCTGACGCATTCGAATAGATCACGGCTGGGATCGTAGAAAGTCTGGTATAGAAGAAATTCTAGACGATGGTATGATACACTAAATTTTAAATTTTCAAGCATTTAGAATTATTTTTACTAATCCGAAGTGTTACTTATTGCGTGTTATAGGCAGAGATCGCCCAACTTTTGTGTGAGGAAAAGTTGCAGTGCACATGCACAAATAGGTTGATATAGGATTCAGTATGCTGATAGTTAAATGGGTAGATTCGCATCATCCGAAGTTCTCGAGGGCAGCGGCCTAGGCGTATTGGAACTCCGAAGCAGGCTTGAGAACTACTACGGCATGCCAAATCATATTTGGTCTAATACGCAATGGGAATCGAATGGATTCTTCGGGTGCGCCGGCGATGAACGAATCCGCCACAGTAAGTGTGATTCCTTATACCAAATGCATTGTCAAATCTAAACATCTAACTCACTACTTCCATTATTAGAAACCTGGTTTCGCTTTCTTGTCAAGGTAGTCAGGCTCGCTAGCGGACACAGTAATTCAGCGAAACCGGCTGCTCTTGTACACACCCCGGATTCTTATGACTATGTTTGGCACAAAATGGGATTCTTTAGCACGTGGTCTCCAAAAGGGCAACGAAGTATACTCTGCCTGAACTGCCCGCCGGGTTTCATAAATCACGTACATGAATCTCTGGTTCATACTAGCGGCGAGACCTTTCAGGTTGACCCGTACTGTTTCCACCCACACATCGTTGGTGGAGTAGTCAGCATCTTCGATACGTCGATCTGGCTGCTTCGTGATCTCATTCGGCATACTGAAAAGGTAAAATTGTGCCCATAATCCAACACAGTTCTACACTATATACATTATTGAGTGTGGGCTAACTTTAATTCCTAGAACCGGCCAACAATATCGATGAAGGCTGAATTCGACTACCTTCTAGATCTTCACGAACTTTCTAGACATGTGGTGCATTACACTGAAATCTTGACCGTGGCAACCGAGATCATGTCGAAAATGGTCAATAGACATGGAGGTTTTGTGTCCCGTATGAGCGGCTCATCTGAGCAAGAAGAATCTTTGATGCAGGTCGGCGACAATCTCGATTATTATCAGGGTTTGTTGTTTGGTTTTAGATGCCGGTGCGAGTCTATGGTGCAGCGACACCAAAGCGAGATCTCATTGGTAATTTTGAACCGTATATATTATATTAGACCTATGGCTAACCTAATACTTTTAGGCCCAAAGCCACGCTGTGGCCGTCGATGCGGCAGCTATGAAAGCAATAGCAGGGTTGACGATTGTGTTCTTGCCAGCGACATTCGTTTCCGTAAGCCCATATACATCCTCCGTGATTCCACCAATTTATCTTTCAGTTTGGCTGATATTCCCCCGTGTAATCGCACTCCAATAGGCCATATTCAGCATGAGTTTCTTCGATAATGGGGAGCAGTGGGGTCTCTCCCCAAAGGTTTGGATCTACTTTGTTATTGCCGTCCCAATCACCATTATCACGGTGCTTCTATTGCGTCGAGGACCTAGGGGTAGTATCATGAGATTTTTCACTTTTTAAACCCCGCGAAAAATCCTTCCGATTTCTAGAATGGCGAATTTTCGGGAAACTTCAAGCTATACGGGAATCCGGAAGGCATATCGAGATCGACGAATTTTTGGTATACCACCCTGTCGCCATCTTAGCCAGCCTGTAATCTTTTTATTCCTCTTAATAGACGCAATTGTACAACATAAACAGACTGTGAATATATATAGATATATATAATTTTCATTGTATTCTAGATACTCAGGTACTTGACTACTATAAATTCAGATCTGTGCTACCCAATTCCTCCCAAGTATATTTATCAAGGATCCCCAAGTCACCTAATATACCTTGACTTCGTTTATCGGCTTGAGCGCAGAGGTGGAAGTATCCATCCATCAATATCCCAGTGGCTTCTGAAAACGTCTCAATGTACATTTAATCAGTACATACCATATCCCAGTGCATACCGTATTCTGACGCCTGATGCCTGACCAATAGGTAACGAGACCAGGTTCCAACTCACAAGGGAGACCCCTGTTGATAGACAACCCCCCACCCCCGCCAAGTTATCGATATATGATTCTGAGTACTAGTACTCAAATTTTTTGTTTAGAAAGTATTCACTTTCGCAATTAGAAAAAAGCTTACGTTGACTACATGTAGGGCCTAGCACAAATGCATCCATGATCGACGTTAAACCAGATCCAATCCTAGTAGGGTTGCTAAAATGTATTACTTTTCGTTATGTGCCGCTTGTATTCTTACAATATGCTGAAGTTATACTTAGAAGTGACATAGGTGAGCCAATACTATCCCATCGGCCAATGCAAAGTAGGAATCGTAAAGGTGAGATCAAACATATGGTTACGGCACAGATACATGTCCGTGCAGCGACCAGGCTGCAGGATCAAAGGAACTATATCCATGGATCTAAGATGATTGAGAGCTCATACCAATTCCTGGATCAACCATGATGAGAAGTCTCTCTTGAAAGTTTATAGGAACTCGCTAAACGCAATACCAAGGGCGAACCGAATACTACACTGTAGTAGTCGCATAAAGTCTCACACGGCAAGCTTCACTCTAAGAGATGACGATTCGTTCGCCAACCCCGGTACATGCGACTCTTCTGTCCAAAATCCCTAAGACGATGTCTTAGTGTAACCATACTTTGATGTAAGCCATGGCCAGTAGCCATCCATTAGCCAGGCCTTAAGATGCTCGATTGTCCTCACAAGGCGAAACGCCTCCTCGAACGATCAGGTCGAACCAATCCTAAATAGTCCGAGCATAACCTTAATAGTCGTTAGCAATTGTTGCTGCCTCGTACTATCTAGACGCTTGGGGCTTACAATAACGTCAGCGCTTTCCCAGTACATCCAATGAAGATTCCAGTCGAAACCAATAACTGAGATACTAGGGATGGCAATTGACATTCTAACCAAGAATCAACCACGGCCGGTATTGGTACGGACTCGCCTGTAGTGTTGGGTTTCGACCCTGGGTTGCTTGTTGTATTAAGACGTAGACGCTCCATTGCAGCGAACGAAGTTATAGCTAGTTCGATTAGAGCCTCCAAATACACCCCCCTCCTCTGATCTAACGTCTACGACGCACCCCAGTATTGAGTAGGAAGTTATGCCGTCAACAATCAGAGAAAGTTGAACCGAAACTGGGGACGCTCGGATCTTGTTAAAGAAATCGACGTATGGCGGACCATATCTATCATAGCGTAAGATATAATCGGCGCGGCAGGGTGGGAGTCAACGCCAAACTGTCAAATTACCAACTTGGGACGTCCCTGGAGGTGTTCACACCCTCCAGGGAGTTCAACCATGATACTATCCTCTGATCGCACATTCGCGACTAGGGTCGAGTTTGGTTTAGATATTAGGTTGATATATGTGACGTTGGCGATATAACAACTCGCCGCCACAAGAGTTCCTGTTTGTTGGTTCGCCAAGGGAACTGAAGATCTCACCAGCTTCAACCTGTCAGCACCCTGTGAACTCGACTCCTTTAATAGCTAATCCGACAGTTTCAACGATGGCAAGATCTAGCGAAAGGATTTGGCCGCCCCTAGACTAGATTTAGCCCATTGGTAACCAATTGGTCAATCGGTAGCTGTATCGATAGCTTCCAGTTTCTCTGCAAGTTGGGATTGGTAACTAGTTTAGAATCCAGCCCGATGTCTCGCTAAACCTCACGCAAGGACACAGTCGAGATGCAACCCGAAGGAATATCAAACTTGCCATGAATTGCGAAAAACTTTAGGATCCGCAAAAAATATGCAAGGGAAGTAATCGCCATCACGGCTGCACAACCTGCGGGGCGAGTACGTATCCCTCGAGCTCGTTTAGCAAACGGCGAATGGGGTCTCAAAGAAAAATCTTGACCCTTTGCATGCTCTGCCTCTGCTGCATGCAGGCGAGGCGCTGATGCAAGGGACTGCTAACCTTTAACGGAGCTGGAGGGACTACCTGCATATGCTATCCTTCCCCCGCGCCACCAATGTAAGCTGTTACGGCCTCCTGCGGTCTCAAGCTATGTTAACTACCGATAGCAAGGAATTACCAAAGGAGAGCAGAGAAAAAAATTCGAATGCTGCATGTACGCCAAAATTGCGTAACTGGCGGCTGATAGATGGATGGTCTAGACAATCCTTAGATACCCAACGTTAGCCCCTCTGCATGGCCTACAGGCGGTTGCTAGCCCTCTTGTCATGTTAGAATTTCTCAGCCCTTTGACAACCGACATATTCTTGACTAAGTTGCATTCACAAGCGCCTGTGTATTAATAGTTGCGGATTGCGAAGTTGGGTATATTCGGACCCGAAAATCAAGCTAACATTACCGAACCCAAGTTCGAGTTATTATTTTCATGCCAGTCGACTAGTCATTATGACTATGCGAAGGTGATTTTCGGTAGCACGTAGGTTGGACGGATGGTATGCCGAAAATACTTGTGTTAAATGAAAAAATGTGATGGAACAGATCGAATTGTTCTGCAGATGCAACGCGGCCGGAGCAAAGGGATATCGGATCGAGGGGGGACAGCTGCTGGCAATCGAGGGGGGACAGCTGCTGGCAATCGAGGGGCGCCACAGGTCAAGAGAGTTAGTCAAGAGCACAAATGCAAACCATTGAATCGTTAGCCGACCGGTTTCGTGTCAACCTGCTCGTCTTTCTTTGACCTCCCATCATGCCGTGCACAGGAGGCGTCATTTTTATTTTATTTTTTCTCTCGATGTCTCTTTTTTCTAGCCCATGACCATGTGGAACTTTATGGTGGCGCCTCATCATGCACGCCCTTTCCTTTTGAAAGAAAAAAATATTTCAAACCCTTTTTTGACAATTCACCTATTAAAATAACTGCAATCGGTACCGGACCAATGCAGCCGATTGGAAATGCAGGAGGAAAGAGAACCGCGTGCCCGCCGACCTCGCGTGAAGTCTCCAACCGCTCGACTATGGATCATGCAGAAGTCGAGACTGAGACCAACGGTTCCTGGGGAGCTTATGCGGTTAGATTGTATAGGTGTGGAGTTGATAAGATCGGCTTGTATAGCCCCTTCATGTCCTGGTACTTCATCATCGAGAGACAAATGTATATGTCGGAGATCTTATCAAATAAAACATTCAAAGCGATTGGTACTAATGCATTAGGATCGAGATACGTATTATCGGTTGTTGCCGTAAATAACCTGGTAGTACCATGGCGAATTGACGGTTTGAAGCTCCAACAGAAACAGCTAATAATTGATTCGTAGCCGACCCGGAATTAGCCATTCTTTGGGCCCCTGCTAACTAACTTGGGAGTGTTGGGTTCAGATATTCTATTCATGAATTCAAGCCTCAATATTGCAATTGATCTGAAGAGCGATATTTTCTGCAGGAGTGGTTACCAACATGCACACAACCTTCTTTTCGCAGCTAACACCGCCGACGGAACATCTGTGTGACCATCGGGCTTCGGATTATGTAGGCATCCAGAATGGTCGGTTTCCTGCTCCGCGAGACTTATTTGCTGGGGGTTGGTGTTGCTTCCGTTCCCTGTCGACGAAAGCACAGCATGTCGTACCGCCCAACGTTGTGTGACTCTCAAAATAATAGGCATCTCCGTTGGATTTATAACATGTTAAATTGATACGGTGAATGAACAATCAATTGGGGACAAAACAAGATTTCTACGACCGTTTGGATTGATCACGGGTGGGGGTTATGATGCAGTTGGTCGTACAAAATCTCGGGCGTAGGACCGTGTACATGTATATTAAAAAGAGGCCCATAGCAGTAGCATGTCGAAACATTTAATTTGAAAGGACCACCGAACCCGTCGGGTTGAAGAAACTGTCTCTTCTGCTTTCCGGTGTTGGATTTTTAAATTTTTTTAATATTTTCCCGTCGTCATGTTTTAATATCTTGCACTATCACATACTCGATCTACCGATACCCGTCAATATCATGTTGACCAAGTACACAAAGAAAAAACTCGCCGTCACGAACGAGTAATTGCAGTGCCCCGACACTGCATGCGTCCCTGAGCCAGAAAAACAAATCTCAATGCAAATGCAATTGAACTTCCAGATATGAAATAAAGGGTCGCAGAAACTGTCGGTTGCTATTTCTTGAGGTCTCCACTGGTATCCCGCCGCTTCGCGGATTCGTGGCCTTGAATTTTGTGCTTGGCTGGGGGTTAACCGCAGGAACACCAGCTGCTCCACCCAGATTATCTAGCTAGGTGAATTAAATGTCCGATCGAGTACGACGTCAAATAATACAAAAGAACGGAGCGGGCACTGAAAAATATTATATCGATCGGTCCTGAATTAATTCATTCTGTGTCCCTCATTCTGGTTCCTCAGGACCACCAACAATTATACCGTCGCATTCTTTCACCATTCCACCATTATCCCTCGATATCCCAACAACCCATGATCAATTAAACAAATTCACCAAGATTCGAAACTTGTTCTACGACAAGACCGGACTTTCCTCTACAGGCCAAACCCGACATAGAAGGGCCCAATTGACCGTCCCGTCGTTCCGACGTTTGAGAAAATAGTTCTAAAAAGTCTAGCCGACACGGAAACGAAGGAACAACTGCCCACCCACTCCAAAAAGTGACAGGTCTGGGTACCAGGGAAAGCGAAGAGGTCAAGCAAGGGATATCCCACCTTAAACTGCGCTGGGCAGGCGTCACTCGCATAGCTTCCACCACCATTTTCAAGACTGAGTTCCCCATACCCATACCCATACCAGTCAGCCAGGACTCGAACCCGGTTCAATTAGCCTTCGAAGCCAGGGGGTGTCCAAACTACCACCACCACCACCACAAGCTCGTCCGAAGCGAAACGAAAAAAAAAGCATAGCTAGACACGCGGGACAGTGCAGCAGGACACTCAAAGACATCCGTGTGCAGCCCACCGGAGGGGGAAGCTAAGCTCGTGAATCGAACGCTTCCCTCCTGGCTTTCTTTTTCGCCTACCTGCTTTTACATTCATAAACTCCTGGCAGAGGGGGGTGGACATATATACAGTCGCCCGCCCCATATCTTCGGCCACGTTTTTATATTTTTTAATTAGCACATTGACACGCTGATCCAAGCCCGGTCTTTGGTCCTGAATACTTTCCTCGAAGCTTTCCCCTGCATATCAAATAAGTTTCAAGCCTCAGCGGGCAGGACCATAATATTTAGGACATCTTCTTGGTGGTGATATATATATCGTCGACGACCCCAGTTGTCAAAACATCTCGAAACCATCTCTTCATTCTGGTTACATTCTGAATTCTTTCATCAAACAGAGTATTCGATATTCGCATATTCTGGTACTTTCTCCGGTAGAAAAAAAATATAGTTTGACGATCTTACGATAGTAGCATATCGTCTACCATACTTCGTATACCTTCTTTGTTCTCTTTTTCTTATCTGGACATTTTTTCACCATGCCTAGCAAGTGGCATCGACGTTTCACCTCGCAACGGGCCCAGCAACGCAAGATGCACAAGCGCCGGTCCTCATCGATATCAGTTTCGAATTCCATTTCCACGAAGACACCCATAATGGGCCTGTTTGATGAGTACGGTCATTCAATTGGCCTCCTGGTGGATTGTTATCTCGAAATCCAAGTTGTGGGGCTGCGAAGCTGTGTCAGTTTGAGGATATTATTCAGGAATAGGTCTGGTCCGAGCGTGCAGAATGCTGTCTTTAGGGCTAGGACGGCGATGGGTGCTACTGTAACGTCGGCAGAATGCTATGTGGATGTTGATGGGAAGACTGGGTTAGAGTTCCGGGATATTGTGGATTTTTGCCATCAGGGTTCGACGTTCGAGTGTGATGTTGGATCAATTTCGTCGAATAGGGATTGTGTGGTATTTTTGAGGTAGGCTATAACATCCTTTGATGTGATATATCTTTTGCTAATTGGTGTGCAGATATGAACATGACCTTGTCACAGAAAATGATACAACTGTGCTACGGTTCCCACTACCTGGTCGTCGTGGCGAGAAGTTGATTGCCCGACAGAAAACCCAACCGGCGTTATGGAACGCCTCACAGATGTTCTCGTTCATTGCGTTGGATGTTCAGGTCATGAACTTCCCTGCAAAGATTACGAACGTCTCATCTTCACATTCTGTCTACGCTTCGATAAGTGATGAATCGAATGCCGCTATCGAAATCGATGATTACATGTTCCAGGGCCAGGATGAAGTTATGATTCGCATCCTGTCAGAGCCACTGTCGAGCAGACCAACATCTTTCCACGCTCTTACTTCCTCGGATACAATGTCTGAAAATATTCCCGTTATCAACGTTGTTGACGAAACAACGAGTGATTACAATTCTTCTATTGTGTCAGGTACAGAAGGTAAGCGTTATAACATCCCAAAGGAATCTGTCATTAAAATCCCGGCACGTTGGAATGTGCATTGTAAACACGTTATGGCCGTGGGTCCCATCCCTGGTTCTACGCATTCTTGGAATGATTTGTTCCAACATTGCACGTGGGAGTCCAACCACGGTTCATCAAAAATCCAACATTTCAAAGGATTGATAATATTAAATTTTTGAATAGAAATATATACTAACCCCCTTTTGTTGCCTCTTACAGCCCTTAACTTCGACTTCGAAGGAACAAGAAGTATAGCCCCTTCAAGACCCACAACACCCAGTGGTGCCCCTCCAACTATCGAAATTGAAAGACTGTACTCCGACATCTGGGAAGTCAACACCGCGCGGTTATCGTACAGTAGTTCTGGTGAAGAGAGTATATCGTCCACTCGTAGTGAACGGTTAAGGAGAAGGAAGACGACTGTGCATAAGAAGCACAATTCAAATGTTTCATCGACAAATACGGATCTCTCCGAGATGTCGTGGTTAGATGATCCGTCGGATGATGAGGTCAACGATGAGGCAGAGAGAATCTTTGAAGAGTATTCGTTGGCGCCGCCGAAGGTGGTGATCAGGGATAGCATTGCTATTACGGATGAGTTTGATGTTGAGGTAAGTCTACTGCTACTGCAGGTTCGATTGCGTGGACATTGTGGCTAACAATCTTTCTAGGAGTGCAAGAGCATCAGGATAGTCCGTCCGCATCGACCAAAGTTGGTCACAATCCAATCGATGGATATTCCAATGTTGTCGCTAGAAAACTTCACTCCACCATCCAGCCCCACTAGGTCCATGGACCACGGTTCTCAGGATCTGCTAAGAGAAATTGAAACTCTATTCGACAACCTCAACGAACTAGTCGAATGGTCACCGACCTCTTACATTCAACTTGACGAGAAGTTCGCCGATGTTCTCGGTCTTCAACTCGGGCCGCTAAGAAATCACCGAGGCGCACAAGCGTTCAATCTACCGGATACACCATCTTGGGTTAGGGAGGGTATCTGGGCGAATGCTATTACTCTACAGTTTCTCCGCTGCGTAATGGATTCATCGTTTTTCAAGACTTTGAACGAGGAGATTAGATCAGAGTATAAGCTCCTCTATACTCTCATCGAGCTCCCATTCTCTAGCCATATTCAACATCTCTCTCCAGAAGCCTCACTAAACAGGTTTTCTGAAGATGAGCTAATGGAGCTCGCAGCGGAGGTTATCCAAGACCAATTAATTGAGGGTGAAGAATCCGCTTCAGCGCCATCTTCAAATGCAGGTGAAAGGGTTAAGAAAGTTCCTTCTGCAGGAACATACGAAGACCCATTCGTCTGCCGTCCCATTTCTCCACCAAAGACTCCTGATGATGAAGATAGGAAGTACGCAGACCTTGAATCTTTTGTGGACTGTTTCGAGTTTTGAGACAGTCGCGCATATGCACGCTCCTTCGCGTCGTCTAGCGGTCCGAACCTTGACGGAGGGTTCTTTGACCTTCCTGATAGCAACTGCGGGCTTTTGAGGGAAAGATCTTCAGGGTCTGCTTCTAAGCTTCGATACTAACGACTTTCTTTTTGTACTTTTATATTTCTTTTGTTAGTGTTTTTTTTGGTTTTGCAAAGCGGGCGCTTGATGGTTTTTTCTTCTTCTTTTCTACCTAATGATGTCCTGGTTATGACACTTTCTTTTCACTTCTGCTTAACTCCGAGCTACGGTTCTCTTTTTACTTCGGTCTTTACGGTACAAGGCCATTTCTTCTTCTTTCCTTTCTTTCTTTTTAGATATTTCCTTTTTATATTTTCTATCTTTATACCTCGACAGGTAGTTCCGATATTTTGGTTTGGGAATTTTTATCGGGGAGCTGTGGCTCGCGCTTTTCTAGGCGTTCTTTTGACGATATTTTCATTCATTCATATCCATTGGTGGCATTTGGGATTGTATTACTAGGAAATAAATGTACTTAGCTCAGAGCTATAGAATAATACCACAGAGATCATATCAATAAGACCCGTTCAATCAAGTAGCTCTGTGTACCAGTTCATGTAGAAACCTTGAGGATGCAGCAATGTGTGGTATTTTGGAAGACCAACACAAATAATTATTTCGTTTCAAATGAAAAAGATCATCAGCGACCCTGGTTGCTTTGAGAGATGCGGTCGACGCTCAAGACTACGGTTTTTGGTATGTTGTGTATCTTAACATCTGGGAACCTCATCTCATCTTTATCTTTCACGATTGATGACATTCCCACTTTTATCTACCATCACCGATCCCTCAATCAATCAATCCACAACTTTCCACCCTCAATGAATTGCATTCATACAATACTTCTTTCCTTCCTACGATATATTACAAAACCCCAATATGAGTAATAAAAGAGCAAGAGCTCATAGCAATTCTAGTCCAGATTCTCAACCACTCATAAAAGATTATCTCGCACGGCGTGGAAACCTAGCTGTCGATGTCCCACAAACACCGAGTAAACGACGAAGAAAAGCTCAAACTGCTCCACCAGATATGAACCCTCCGGCGAGTCGATTTACTCCTATCAATGTTGCGGCTCTGCCCCGTGATGCGGATATTACTCCAATTGATCTTTCGGGAACGGGGGATCGACAAGGAGGAGGAGGAGGCGGGGATTTATCTTCTCTACCTTCTGCGGCTGTTGAATATTCACATCAAACGGTTGATTTTACGAGGGTGGGCAATAATGGAAACAGGGATCCGTCACAATTCTAAGATAGCACCCAGGATATACCGTTTAGCTCCAACCCGTGGAATAACAATGCACCGGTATACGAAGAACAGTTTGAACATCAGGCAGTTGATTACCAACCCGCGGTGAACTATGCGCTTCCTCCTCAACCACAAGAACAATATCCTAGCAAACCTAACGAAAATGCATCTCAACGCCAACCTTATTATGACGACTCGGGGTACAAACAGAACTTACGAGGGGTGGCCGTGAAAGAATGGGGGATGTCAGATCTTGCCCGGAAAATTATGGAAGCGTGCGAAAGGGTGGAGGAATCTATGCTGGACAGTGTAGCCTTCCTTAGTCGGATCCCTCGATACACCGATGACGGGCCGGTCTTACAGGACCCTTGGACTATGGCCGAGAATGGGGTTATTAAATCATCCGAGTTACTTCCATCGAAAGACAAAGCGAACGAAGGGGTCATCAGTGTCGTTCCAGTTAGACATTTTGGGTGGGGAGAAGTAATTGGACAGATGCAGGATCTAGCGGAAAGGGTCTGTACGATTGATGAGGCCGGCTTACTAGATCGTGAAGAGCAGGTTACTGCTGCAAATAAATTGAGAGATATAAGTAAGTGGCTAGATGGGATCGATGTGGCGATGGGGAAGTTTCACGGATGGAAGGTGAGGAGTGGGAATGGAGGTCTTGGAAATTCTGACAGAGAGTGAGTATTATGACGACACGGTTTCCTTTTAAACATGAAGATGCATGTCTATATACTAATTCAAACGTAGGACACAACGATTTCAAGCCGAGCTTCAGCGATGTCGAGGGCTGAACCAAGTACTGTCGGACTCTCGAGATGGTCCTCAAGCTATTTCCTGGCCGGCTTACAACAGGTTGAGAGAGTGGCAGCCAACCAGCGTCACCATTCCCTCGAGACTAAAAACCTTTTGGAAACTTGACCGTGAGTACTCTGGACTTCTTTTACAGATGGCTATTCCACTAGTATACACAGAGGCATGCTAATGAGTAAGGTATGATCCGAGTACTATCCAGGGTTGACATGCTGTGACATCTATAAGAAGTTAAGGGAGTTCGCGGGGAGCCCGATCGAAATGGCAGATGGGGAGAGGTTTCACTGGGACTGGCATGGACTTTTGGCGGATTATATCGGATTAGGCTCTGGGAAGATTTGGAGGACGCAGGATGGGCCTGGTGCTGACCCCACTGCAGTCGACGAGACTGACGAGACTGCAGATGCTTGATCGAGGCTGCGCTACATATGCATACTAATATAGGCTTGACAATGCGAGATATTTGATTGGCTGAAACCGCTGCAGCTTACCAAGCTTGTTGTGCTTGTTGATGAATACTATCTCGGACTCGGGCCGACTGAGAGTTTTTATATATGAATTGATCCGGGCTCGCGAGCTGCCGTTGTCAAATGGTGTCGTTGGATTGCCACAAAATTTTGAGCTCTCAAATTTAAACCCGGCCCCCAACCTCAACCATCATCTTCTCCCCCCGCCGCATTTACTATCACCGCTTCCCATCACTGCGCGATACCCGGGATCAATAGTAGACATCACAATGATCACATCGCGATCTGTCCTCGCCGCCGCATCAAGGACCGGGCAGTCCTTTATCTGTCCGCAATGCATCTACGCATCAACCCGGCTACCGGCTGCAGCCGCTTCAAGTAGCAGCAGCAGAAGAACCTACGCCACCACTCCATCCCCCGCGCCGCTCACAAACCCCTCCAAGAAACCCACCGCCTTCACCGATAAGCTCAATTCCGGCCCATCCTTCTCGGACTTCCTGTCCACGCCCGAACCGCCGCTCTCAATCTCCGAATCCCTCGAACTAAACAAAAAACCGCTTACACCCGGCCAACTGAACAAAGCCAACCACGTCCGCCTCCCGACATGGCTCAAAACCTCGGTCCCAATCGGTACAAACTACAATAAAATAAAATCCGACCTGCGCGGTCTAAACCTCCACACCGTCTGCGAAGAAGCACGATGTCCCAATATCGGTGATTGTTGGGGTGGATCTGATAAATCTGCTGCTACGGCGACGATTATGTTGATGGGTGATACTTGTACTAGAGGTTGTAGGTTTTGTAGTGTTAAGACTAATAGACGGCCGCCGCCTTTGGACCCCCATGAGCCCGAGCATACGGCTGAGGCGTTGAAGAGGTGGGGGTTGGGGTATGTGGTGCTTACCTCTGTTGATCGCGATGATTTGGCGGATGGAGGGGCGGCGCATTTTAGAGAGACTATTGTGAAGATTAAGCAGAAGTATGTCTTTTCCATCCCTTTCTTATGGTGGCAGTTGCTAATTGGAGTTTGTAGAGCACCACATATCCTCGTGGAAGCCCTAACCGGCGATTTTGCAGGAAACCTAGAAATGGTATCCCGTGTGGCAACCTCTGGTCTAGACGTCTACGCCCACAACATCGAAACCGTCGAAGCTCTAACCCCCTACGTCCGCGACCGTCGCGCAACCTTTCGACAATCCCTCTCCGTCCTCTCCCACGCCAAAAAATCACAACCCTCACTAATCACCAAAACCTCTATAATGCTGGGTCTAGGCGAACAAGATTCAGAAGTCCTAGACGCATTGAAGGAACTAAGAAATATCGATGTCGATGTGGTTACTTTTGGACAATATATGAGACCTACGAAGAGACATATGAAAGTTGAGGAGTATATTACTCCCGAGAAGTTTGAATATTGGAAAGGAAAAGCGGTTGAGATGGGGTTTTTGTATGTGGCTAGTGGACCCCTTGTTAGGAGTTCTTATAAAGCTGGGGAGGCGTTTATTGAGAATGTGCTGAAGAAGAGGAGGGGTGGGGTTGTTGCTGGGGAAGGGAAGTTGAATAGTGTGGAGAAGATTGAGGAGTTGAGGGGGGAGAAAGTAGTATAACCAATCCCTTCTTCCTGTTTCAAGGAAGGGGTAGATATGGATGGATCGCGATTTAACATTGCGATAGGATGGGATTTGGCGTTTCTTTTATAGTTTATACTTTATAATGGGTAAACGGGTAGGTAGCTTGTAATAATGCGGCATTCAACATAAGCAATTGATCATGATAACGGCGTTTGTTCTGAAGTAAAGAGATCGATGGCAATCTGGTTATTCTTTCCTGTCTTGTACTATAGACTATAAACTACTTATCATAAGGGTTCACCTTCCAATAAAGAAGTTGAATCGGAAAAAAGAAATAAAGAATCAAAAGATATCTCCGCCAAATATATCAAAGGGCTAGGCCGATGAATAATCAATCCTTTTTGCGCAGAACAGCCGGTAGAAGAGGAATAAAGAGAAAGGGCATGCAACGCTAAGTAAAACTGGGTCATGAAAAGTGCAAGCGCGCGGCGGGGGGGAATCATGATATCACGCACAAGACACCATGTGCTAACGTAAGTTTAAACGCAATTAAAAACTTTCAGAAAAGCAAGCGCGATGTAGAAAGCAGAAAGATGGTTAACGAATAGGCCGGGATAAATGGTGTATATCCTCATAGTCGTCGCATGCAAATTACTGTTTTTTTCGTCGTTTGTGTGTGTAACCGTATCCAGAATACCAGGTCGTGGTGGGCGAGCAGTCGGGTCTGTAAGTGGGTATCGTCTGATGGGGGATCTTGCGTCTTTCCTTCTTTCTTCTTTCTTTTCTTTCCTTATACTTTGTAGTATGTCGAGGCCATGGTAGCAGGCCTACCACTCCACCTGCGCCAGATCTTCCTCCACCAGCTTCCCCTCATTTCAGATGTACGTCGAACGGTCCCAGTTAGGGTCTACCCACCAGTCAGCATATGATCCCTCATTCGAAAATCAAGAAAACAAGCGAAAAAGAACTAACCCTGAACGAAGCTAGCCAAAACTTTACTCCCCGTCTGCAGAAGCGGATGCCCAACCACAATCTGTAAAAACCTCTGCAACCCTTCCCGTCGATGCTCAATCACATCGTCCGAAAACCTGTTGGTAAACACTTTCCCGGGTAATGGAGGGATAGTGACTCTTGTCGACTCGCGCTCGAGGATGTCGCGGAAGTGTTCGAAGTCGGAGTACCGTCTGCGAACGGTGGATTGTTTTAGTTTGAAGGCGGGAATGTTAGTCTATTAAATTTTTTCCAATTATAGGTATTGATGTTAGCGGCGGGGTTGATGTTGGAGGGGTGGGTTATTAAGGGGGGTCTTTGAGGAAAGGGAAGCTTACACGGCAGACGACTTCGTAGTCCGTATACATCTTCCGGCCAAAGCCGTGAGTTTGAGGGTTTTTAACCTGTTTAATAGCATATATTAGCTATGTCCTACCGCTATGTATTGAAGCATGTGACATCGGAGTTTGTTGTCAAAGCTTCAATAGCTTTGGCGATAGGTTTGGAGTAAAACACACCTCAATTTCCAGGAAATTCTCGGGAGGGCCGTATATTTCGTCGAACGTCTGTTCGCGGGGTGTAGACAGCGGAGCCTGCATAGTTGCTAAACTGCAGACAGGAGGAAGGAGGGAATTGGAGCGCGGGAGATCAGCGGCGGAATTGGGGGGGAATGGCGACGACTGGTTTATCGGTCCGTGCGAGGAAGGATAGATGGAAGGAAGCCCTGCGACTGGTACGAATGGGCGAAAAAAGGCGGGGCGATGAGGGTATTCGACAAAGACGATTTGGTGATGAATGAGGAGATGAAGAAGAAAGAGCGGAGGTGTGAAAGAGGGAAGGTTTCGTTTCAGGGAGGTCTGCTTTAGTTTGGTGTGCGCCTTTGGCCCTTTTGCTTAGCTCTTAGCTCAGAACTAGAACGAACCATGGAATAAAGAAAAAAGATAAAAATTTTGCAACCTCAACGGCACGATTGTACAGGTTTAGCTAATGAATTACTAAAAGGACCGAGAAAGATATTCCTTTTTCCTCGGTACTTTGCTCCCGCGGACTAAAGTCTACGTATGTACACGTTATGTCCATGGCTTCGAACTAGTGCATCTTGCAGGGTATCTGCATTGGCGCCAACGTCTACACATATGCACATTTATGATATTCCCAGAGACGATATATCAAGTTTCAATGCCCACCGGAACCCCTCGCAAAAATTCTAACTCCAGCATCACTTTCATAATACAGCATCTCCTTTTCTTCTACTACCCCTGCAGCAGTCTCGTTTCCTAGATTTCCGGCCCCTCTAGTAACTTTCAGCACCCCACTAATATCCTTTGCCACCCCTGTATCCAGCAGTCGAAGTGATAATATAGCATCCGCGGTATGTCCTAACGATATTACCAGATTTGCATGCGACAATTCAAGCGGTGTAGACGACGGTGATGTTTGTATTAGCACTGAATCCGACGGTAGAAGTATTGTCGTTGTTGATGTCATCTATACTCAACATTAATACCATAAATCATTACAATAAAATAGCATCTTGAACGGTGGAGCAAGAAATACACATACCTCCCGTAAATCATACACCAAATCCTCAACCCGTCCCACATCAACCCCAGCTGCCGCCATAAGTACTTCCAACCCTTCAATAACTAATTTAGGCTTCATGCCACCCGACGTAGCCGTCTGTATCGCTGATTTTATAACATCCAATTGCCTTAATGTCGTAGGAGACGGTGAAGGTCCTAATGTTATATACTTTATCGGGTCTGCTGGAGTAGCAGCTGCAGTTTGAGGTATCTGTCGAGGTGTTATAGGTCCTCCTCGGGGCGGTATTACTCCCACTCGAGATTGGGGAGCTGCGAGCGGTATCGGCGGTACAGATTGGATGGCTGCAGGGGGTAGGAAGAGCTTAGAAAAGCCGTCGATGAAGGTGAAGGTGCCCTTTCTCAGGTGGGTGGGGAGGTCGAGGCCCTACAATATCAAATATCAACATCTACTATTCCATAAATCATAAGGATTCAATTGAATAGACGAAAAGGATTGTACGTACATGCCTCTTCCCCCCATCCCTAAAATACGCAAATTCATTGAGAAAAGAAACAAAAACGACGCTTTCACCGCTTGTGAGGGTGTTATGGAGTAGACTGTAGATTAGCCATGATGGGGATGTGCCCAGGACGGATGTTATGAGGAGGAGCTGGGATTCTTGGGGTAGGAGACGGAAGGAGGGACCGAGGACTTCGGTGGGGGTGGGGAGTTTGGACATTTTGGTATTGGCTGTGTTGAAGTTGCAGATATATTGGAATTGATAGTGGGATGAGGCTCTGCGCGCTGCACAGTATGTATTGATTAGTCAGCAATAGCGGATTACCACATAATCAACGCAGATATAAACATCTACACTATATCAATGAATGCACAATTATTGAAGATTGAAGATGGAGATCTTTGATGCCATTGATGACTTATGGGGTATCGAGGTGGCTGTGAACATACATAGGAGGTTGACTTGCCGGATTATGTGCACGTTGTACGTAGCGCATGCCGTTTCCATGAAGATATCTTGATTTAAGATACATACGACCTTTAAAGGTCAGGCATTTAGGGTAATGTAAGTTAGTGTAGGCCTATAATATACCATAGGGACCTTTGTAATACGGCTGTAGAAGAAATATCCGTATCAAAATCTCGGGTTTATGATATTGTATTCCCAATACCCGGTCCGATACCACCAGTTCCGATATCAAATCTCCATCCCATCCAGAATCGATGGAAAAAACCCTTCTATTGCATGTGGTTACCTCCCGGGTGTAAAGGGGTTGGATATTTCCCAAAATGGAGGGTAAAGTAATGGAGTATGTCGTCATCCCGTCGAAGCTCGGCTGTTCTTCCCTAGATACCCTCCCACCGCCTAGCACAGCAAAGAAGTTCATGAAGCCAATGATGTAATATCACCGCCACTTCCCGCCCCCTTCATCGATATTTCCTTCACCATCGACCGTCAAAACAATATACCCGAAATGGATCCCCAAATCCTTTGAATCTACAAAAAAAAGGATCCCTAATCCTTCCAGGAACTTCTTGAAGCCATCCTGAATCGAACTTGAAGCCTTCCACCCCCCCGTTTGATCCTATTCTCTCACTTCCACTAAAATAGTCTTCAAAAAAATTAAAAAATTTTGTAGTTGGTCCGCATGGCGGGCATATGTTTCCAAAAACTACCCCATGATCCACTCACCTTGGACCCATATCCCATACCACCCCGCATTCACCGCAGACCTTCATCGCGTCGAGAAACTCTCAGCGGTATGGTGGGCAGAAAGGGTTTGTGTTTTGGTGGCAGGGAACCCTAGGTGGTTTAGGCCTCCGAGTCTACAAAGTTGGAAGAGATGCTAACCAACTGAGCCAGGGAGGCCGGGGTTGGATATTTATAGATCGATGGGATATTTATGGGGGTCGGGAATGCGAGGTTTTGGTAGCTGGAGGCCGAGCTTGTCGAGGGGTGCAGGAGATCCGTAAACTTGTCTAGTGCTGAGACTGTAGATGTGGCTATGCATGTCTTGAGGCTGGATCCTGACATCTTTCAAGCCACCAGTATACTTGTCATTATTCTATGCATCATAGCTTAGATATTGCATATTTGATATTGTATTAGATCTTAGACTAGACTTAGCCTCGAATCCAGCTGCAGAGGACATTGGAATACAGTTCCTACCAAAACACCCCACCAGTACTCCATAATTCACATACATATCCACTGTAGCCAAATCTATAAATTCCTCCGGCAGTATAATATACAATCTAATCACCCCGTCGGCCTTTCTTCTCTCCAGCGGTTAAGTTTTATATACCGTATGTATATGGTTGAATGTGTGGCTGACTAAGCCACAGTTAACGTTGTGGCTTACGTCTATGCATGGCCATGACGTAGGTCTCTGCAATCCAGCGCAATATTAAATTATATCAGCCTTTACAGAGCTCTGCAGACCCATCCAGGTACCCCTCTCCCACCTCTCATACCATATCCATATCTATAATTCTAGATTCTAGAATAGCCTACTAATAGGAATACTGAGAGATATAGATAGAGTGCCAGTAAGCCACCCAGACCGTCCAGCACGGACCCGTCAATTCCAGCTGGTGAACGATGCGTACTATACACTGTCAGACGCGACCAGACGGCGGGATTACGATGCTACCAGGGCGTCTCAGCGGCCGAATAGATCTAGATATGAGAGTGCAGGGAGACCAAGCGGTGGACAGTGGGAGGATGAGCAGTTCGGCGAGTTCTTCGAGTATGCACTCTCTTAATACACAAATACAGCGATCATAGAAGGAATACTGGCTAATAAATGTATAATGGAAACAGAGAGATGATGGACCAAGAAGGACTACGAAACGAGGTCAGACAGGAAGTAGGCACTGGCAAGTTCTGGGCGATTATTGGAGCCATTGCCGGGGCGATATTGGGGTATATCATCTATAATTCCGCAGGACTGCTGGCGGGACTGTTGATAGGGAACCGGCTGGGGGCCATCAGAGACACTCGGGGGAAGAGCGTCTACGAGGTGTTCCAGGAGATGCCGCAGAGCGATAAGATGCGGATTCTGACGCAGCTGGCAGCCCGCGTGCTCGCCGGGATGACTTCTTAGAGTCCACTTACCCTAAATATGGATATGGATATGGATAATGGGATGTGTTGTGTTTATTTAGCCGAACGCGGTTCCCGAAAGCATCGCATCGCATCTTACTTTGTCCTGTCCTGTCCAATTTCACGACCTGACACACTGCTACTCCATACAAACCACCCCCCGCCATCGCATTATCGTGGTACCACTCAGTACTTCTACTGCTCGATACTCCCGCGATACATCACCGGTGCATACTAGCGTGCATATTATTCCTCTCGTTCCTTCTGTTCCGGGTGTGGGTCGTCCGCCCCCGTTAATGCTTTCCCCCCGTTTAATTCCCATCAATCATCTGCTACCGCTGCACTGCACCTGCACTTGCACTCGCACTTGCACTCTTTCTCTGCGAATAGTATAGCGTCTATCGGCTGGGTCTGGCAAAAAAACAATTCAGCCAATACAATACCGGCTTAGTTGCTTGCGAACGCGTTTGGAAGAAAAGGAAAAAATAATAATGTCTGGTGCCAGAGCTTCCTTTGTAAGTCACTTACTGACCTTACCATAACTTACCTTAACCCCATCCATTTTCTTATCGTGTGCCCCGGTCTGGGCTTTTCTCTCTCTCGCTCTCACGTCACTTTTTGCGCGCGCCCGAGGGTTTTTTTGGGTCTTGAATTTATTTTATTTATTATATTTATTTTAAAAGAAGAAGGCTGCCATTTTGAGGCGTTCTGTCGGCCATGGCTGTTCCGCTCGTATATACAAATATCCCCCTATATATATAAAAGTTACTTGATTTTTCATATGCTAATCCCCTGATCCTCCCCCAACAGTACCGCCCGACCGGCCAATCTCGCCGCACAGTCCGCAATCAACAGCAATTCGATCATGACGTCTTCGAAGGCCTCCCCATCCGTCGCTGGAACAAACAATGGATGTGGTTCGCAAAAAAGAACGTGCCCCCTCCACCTCCACCGGAACTCCCGCTCCCGAAGGAAACCCACCTCCTAACCCCCATGTCCCAAACCCTTCTAAAAGCCGCCAGAAACGGAACCTTAGGAAAACCCCAAGAAGAAGAATCTGAGAATTCAGCAGCGGAGAAAAAGACGGCGGCTAGTACGCGGTTGTTTATGACGAATAAATGGACTGTTATCCCGCGTGAGGAGGAACCTGCTGAACCGGAGTATTTGGGAAGACCGCCGGATACGTTTAGTAGACATAGTAGATTGGTTAGAAAAACGGTCAATGGGAAGGTTATGATTGTTGAGGAGGAGTTGGAGGATGTATACCCCGAAGTTTCGGTGCCTGGGATTGCGGTTGACGGGGTTATGGCTTCACCTGCCCAGCCGATTAAGAGGCGACCGCCGCCGCCGAAGAGGAAGCCTGGGAGGGGCAGGAAGCCGGGGTTTAAGAAGATGGTTACTTTCTCTGAGGATGGGAGGGCTTTGCCGACTGGTGAGGGGCACGCAACACCGAGTGGGGCGATTGGGAATGGGGGTGATGGTGGGGAGGTTGAAGGTGAAGGGGACGGAGAAGGTGAAGGTGAAGACGATGTTGAAATGGGGGATGCGGAGGATGGGACTCCTGACGATCAGGATAATGATGGCGAAGATGGGGAAGGGGAGAATGATATTGAGGCTACTCCTATGGAAAAGACGGCGACTCCTGAGGTTACTGCCGCTCAAGTCAAGAAGGAAGGAACGGTCGAACCGATGGACGTAGCGTCGCCGACTCCGGCTGCTGCTACAATTCCACCGATCGCTGAGGCTGTCGAGGAGAAGATCAAGTCTCCTACTCCCGCGGCCCCTGCGGTCATCGAAGAACCCACCCCAGAACAACCCGCCCCGGCGCAAGTCGCTGAAGGACCCTCTGACACCGTCCCGGAACCTGCGCCTGCTCCTGTCGTGGAAGTGGAAGCCCCCGCATCTATCGTTAAGAGCCCGACGCCCCAACCTTCCACCGTCGAAGAAGAAAACACAGCAAGCCCATCCGTCAACCCTCTAAAACGCAAATCCCCATCAGACGAAGGCGAAGGCGAACTAATCGACGCAGACCTCGTAAACCACGAAGTCTCAATCGCGGCTGCCGTCGCAGAGCGAGAAAGCCACGACGAGACATTATCTCCAGCACCTCCCGCACCTCCCGCGTCGACCTAGGTGGTAGAAAAGATGTTATATTTGAGTATTTGATGCGTTTGGTTTATTTATAGCTAGACATATCTGGCCACGAGATTGGCGAGATATACTCTTTTTGGCAAGTTCCTTTTTGGATTTTCTTGTCTGTTATACTTATACTTATACTTATATTGGTGGCGATGGTTGCGTTTATTGTTTATTTTGTATAGCGAGGGATGCGAATCCAGGGCGTGTGCTCGTTTTATACTTCTGTCTTTTTATTCTTTCTTTTGATATTTTGGTATAGATGGACTGGGGAGGGCTGTCTTGTACGATTTTTCCCATGATATACGGAGGACACTTAGTCTAGATACGGGAGGAAACTTTGGGGGGAACAAAAAATAGATATTTGTATGGAATGATATGATGGGATTCTCATACTCGGTTCGATATTTAAACTAATGCGATGAATAATTATATAAAACTCGTTCCCGGTGAACCCACACCTATCACAGTTTCTGGACTTCTACTAGACTCGAAGTCGGATTTGCCTTGGTCACTTCGTGGAGGCTGGTTTACGAGACCAGATTTGCCCAAAAACCCAGTGGTGCAATGATATATGTGAATTTCAAGGTCTCAAATTTCCCCCGTAATACTCCAATTATCAACCCGCTCTTTCTAGAAAAATCCCAATATAAACCACTACTTTTAGTAAAGTAATAGCTGTCTAGCTCCCAAATGATATCATACAAAGAAACGAAAGAATAAACCCCGCATACAAATACAAAACCCTCTTTCCTTCCAAGGCTCCAATATCGGCACAGCAAACAGTTTGGTATTAAACTGTCCAATAACGTAGCCTTGCAATCCAGGCCCTTAAGGCGAAAGCCAGAAATGTGGCCTCGCAATTCAAGGCGCTTGCATAAAAAAAAGCTCACTCTACTGACAGCTCCCGCACTCCGGCGCCCTAACCGAATCGACAGTTCCCAATCGTCTACCGGGTCCACGAGGATCGGGTCTTCCGGCGCTACCACCGAAACCTGTGGTGCCGTTTCCGCGAGAACCGCTACCTTGGAGGGCGGCGTTGTTTTGGGTTGCGAAGGAGGAGGATTCGGCGGAGGCGTAGGAGTCGAACTATTCTCTTTTGTTAGTATTTTGCTATATAACTATTTAAAATGTAGAAGGGGTATGAAGCGTACGGAGAGGAGGGAGACGAAGTAGAGGCCGATGAATTGGATTGCGGATTCGGAGAAGCGGGTGATTCTGGCGGTGAGCGGTGGGCTGTTTACGCAGTATATGATGTCAGTGCTGAAGTTATTCAAGTTGTAGATGGATAGATAAAGAACTGACCTCTGCATCACCTGGCCGTTGGAGAGGTATTGTTTCTGTGGGGTTGACATCTTGAGCGCTGTTGTTCTGAAGTCTTGAAGTTGAAGTGCGATGAGGTTGATTGGAGATGATGGTTGGAGATGGGAAGTTAACGGTGGCCTGTTATATAAGCTGTCTTTGTCGCAAACAACTTCCACGCGCCACCAACCAACATTTCCCAGGCAAGTTCTCCACTCCACTCCACCACCAACCACATCGCGATTCTTAACTAATTAACTAACTATCTTGATATCAATAGCTTCAAGGTCAATTGGCTATTTGATAGTATACCACAGAACGAACCATGGAAGCTGCCCATCGATAGTACCAGCTAGTTATATAGCAGCAACAGCAGCAAGATGCAGAACCACAGCGGTGCGGCCACCCGCCCGGCTCGAGACCCCACCACCGGCCGCTATCTGACCCCGGGCAAGCTGGCCCTCCTCGCCCTCATTGCTCTCTACACTGAAAACCGTATTCCATCTCCCTCCATCATTCCAGTTCTCACCTTCGTCCTTCAGCATCTCATAGCCAACCGCGGGCAGCTCTCTACTCAAAACTCCCCTCCACCTGCAGCTATAAGCCTCGAAGCCCTCCAGAAGCTCACAGTCCAAGAACCATCCGCCATAACCGGCCGTACAATCTACGACCTCCTCCTTCGAAAGCTGTGGGAGCTAAACTCCTACGACGCCCTCCACGACTTCGTCGTCAACCTCGAAACCTACCTCGCCGACCCCAAACAAGCTGAAAAAACCTACATCCGCAGCGATGGCGAACGCAGCTTCTTCACCCGCAACAGCGTCATCGGCGCCTTCATCCGCCGTGCAACCCTCGAATTCTCCCGTATGCCCTTCGCAGAAGCGGTCCAACTCTGGCAGGGCTTCATAGCCTACCGCGAACCCACCCTCCCACAGTGGAAGAAAAGAAACCTATCTCTCGCCCACTCGACGGGTATAATAAGCACGATGGACACCTACAACGATAAATTCCTAGCAGGTCTACCATCCGACCACCCACTCGTCCGCCACCTCTACGGCGTAGTAGACGACATGAAACTCCAGGGTGAAAAAGCACACGGCATGGTCTCCGTCGACGACGTGGAAAAGCTCCTCGAATTCCAGGTAGACTGCATGCAACGCCTCGGCACCCGTGTTCCGGAAACAATGCAAAACCAACTAAAGGCGATCCTGGACAGTAGAGCTTCCAAACCAAACCTTCAATACTACGTTGAATTCCTAAACGCCTGGCGATCAGGCGATTATCAGGGCTCATTCGAGTGTTTACATCAATACTTCGATTATACGATGCACACCCGCGAACGGACGTTCTATCAGTATGCACTCCTGAATTTGGCGATATTACAGGCGGATTTTGGGTGTAATAGGGAATCGATACTAGCCATGCAGGAAACCGTGAATACTGCTCGCGAAAATAAAGATGTCGCGTGTTTGAATTTCGCGCTGTCGTGGTTATATCATTTCCACAAGGCACACCCGCAGGATTGTCCTGAAGTCATCGCTGCAAGAATGGAAAGAGAATCACTGAGCTTTTTGAAAGTTAAAGCGAAGGAAAGTGGGATGCATCATTTACAATCTATGGCGCATTTATCGGAAGCTAAACAGGCGCTTGCGGGGGCCGAGTCGCTGGGGTTTGCGTTTGAAAGTATTCTTAGAAGTTCGCATTTGAATGTGTCGAAGGGGATTCAAAACGCTTTTGGGTCACAGATGATATTACAGTCGTCGGTTTGGACGAGGTTGGGGGTTAATTACGCTGCCATGCTAGGTTGTGAATTGTTTGTGACGAAGTATTGGAAGAATGCACCCGTTGAGGATTTGGTGAAGGCGCAGTGTAGGACTGCGTTTTTGATAGCGCAGAAGGGGAGGTTCGAAGAGGCGTTGGAGAAGTTGGAGAATATTGATGTGGAGAGTTTGAGGACTTTGAAGTATTATCAGTATTGGGCGACGTATGGGGGGTTGATCCGGCTGAAGAGGGAGCTATTCCGGTATTTCCATCTTCTACCCTTTTGGTATAGACAGTTCTAATAATGGTGTTTTACAGCGGCGACTTCGCAGCAGCGGAGTACAACCTCCAACAACTCCTCGCGGCCACAAGTACAGAACCAGACTGCATCGTTGAAATCCAACTATGCAAAGTCCAACTCCACATGCGGCGTCACAACTTCTCAGAAGCCCTGGATTTACTAAACACCTACGCTGAAGACATGGAACGTGATAAAGCGGACATGGGATCTCGGCTTCGCGTTATGTTACATAAAGCGCAGGTACTCGCCAAATGCGGACGTGCTATCAAGGCGTTAAGCGTAACGCTTCGAGCTGCGGCTATCGCTTGGAGAGCGAAGTTGTTGCCCGTTTTATACCTTGCTAACGCTGTGTTGGCGAATATATTGATACAGATGCATGAATACTCTGTTGCTTATGCGCTGTTAGACTCTATTATGCCGCAGATATTGGAGTGTGAGGATGCGCAGCTTAACGGGATCTGTCTGAGTATTTTGGCAGATGCGCAGGTGGGGATGGCGGGGAGGGAAGTTAATGATAAGAAGAAACGGGCGGAGTTTTTGGGGAGAGGGTTGGAGATGTTGGATAAGTGTTTTGTGGAGTATGGGAAGCTGGGGGATAAGGTTTCGCAGGCGGAGGTGATGAATAAGAAGGCGAGGGTGCATAATATTTTGGAGAATAAGGAGCTGAGGAATGAGGCGGCGGCGACTTGTATTCAGTTGAAGAAGGGTTAACCCCATACACCAGACAGGATCACCTTGACGTTGTGGCTATAGAGGGAGAGCATTTACGGGCGTTTCATTCTTGTGTGCATTTGAGCGGGTGTCTTTATTGAAATATTAACGAGCGCGATATACACTTCCTCTTTTACTTCCTTGTTTTTTATAAAACGGCACCAACAGTATTGCTACGTTGACGTTGTAGTTAAGAGGCACACTATTTAGCTCACAGACTCGGAGTAGTACTCCGTACTTGTAAACCTAGAGCTAGATGTTTTTTCGAAGCATGGAAGGCTGTTAATTGAAGTCACTTGTTTCGTTTTCAATTAGATGCTCATTGCATTCATTCCAGCAATAATAATCGGTCTATACCAATAGTACTAAGAATTATACTGCATTGATACTTTACTTTTGTTGCGTGTAGCCGCCGGTTAACGTTGACCAGTAAACCCAGCCTGTGAATATCAATTTTTGGGATAATCTGTGAACTTTCAGCCTGTGCACTACCGGCCGGTGCACTGAGTACGTCAGTATTTCCTCCGAGGTGGACCCCTAGGATCCTATTTGACGAGATGGTGCCCTGCAGTAGTTTGAGACAATTAGATGACCAACATCAACTGACTACTCAATACCCTTTCATACATGGTTTCGAGATTATTCCGGAGCGCGGGAAGTTGTTTACAAGAGTCGCTCGCTTAAGTTGAGACTCCCCGAAGATGCACTAACTCCTTCAAAATCTCGCGACATGTCGAGGTTAGATTTTTTTTTCTCAAGCTGCCCAGAGACTGGATTCGAGAGTATCACGAAACATACTAAGATACCACTAAAAGCCTACGTAGTCACTAGTCTCGTAAATAGAATTTGCTGTGCAGACTGGTCTAGAACTTAAGATGGGTGTGAGTTGAGTAGACCAAAAATGATCATGAAATATAAAGTTTTTGTGTTGGAAACTTGAAAATACCACACGCTCACAAGCTGACCTGACCTGGAAAATTATGGTTCTGTGAACTGAGTAGGAGTTCCGCAAAGACTATAAAGAAACAAGGAGTTTAGTATTTGGAAGTTCGAACTTTCACATTCGATGCATTCCGTGCCCTTTAACTTGTCCACCTGCTTCTTACGTAGTATTCAATACCATGCACTATATACATGCGTAGTTAAGCACGACATTTTTCGAGGCTCTTAACCACCTTTTCAAAGTAGGCTAATTTCAAGTCTTTAGAGTTTTGACTATCACTCCCTCTTGATATTGAGCCATCTAGACACGCCCGTGTAGCCGTGCCGTAGTGACTATCTATACGGAATACCAGATCCGCCATCTTAGTCTCAAGGATCTTCTTGACAAATCCTGCTTGTGTTAAGTGGGGATTTTTCCTAACAAATTTATCGTGGTAATACGATAAATTACGCCATTTAGCAATCTTGAATAGTAGCAAACTAATACTGAATATGTCGAATTTTAATTTGAAATCTGTGGTGGGATCGCTTTGGTAATCAGGGTGGTGATACAGGTTGTATTTGATGTTTCTTGTTGGCTTATCTGAAATTCCAGCATGGTTGTTTGGGCGTCAATGTGTGAAACCGAGTATTCGGGGATTCGAGATGGATGGTTGCAGATTATTCTGCTGTGGAAATATTATGTTATGGCTTCTGATCCCTTTATGAAGCCAGCCAAACTGGTGGAACTGTAGGAAGGCCGTTGTTATCTGTTGTGTTAATCTGAAATATGAACCAAGGTCTGGTTGGAAGTCATTGAAGTTTGTGGACATCAGGTATTCGTGGAGAGTGCAAAATGGTCTTTTGAGGCTGTAGTCGACGGGCAGCACGAAAACGATACCATATCTTGAGGGGGTGTGGTGTCTTTGGTTGATGTAGCCATGATAAGGGAGAATCCTGTAGTCATCCCTTGCGGTCTCAAGGGATTGGAACAAGGTCACAAGCTTTGCAGCCTGCTTCACAAGATTTCGACCATGTTCTGTGACGGATTCTTTTTTCCCAAAAGTTTTTTATTCTATTATAGCTTTACCATCAAACAAACCAATGTATGATTGATTTCTGTCAAAGTCTATAATCACCTTATGACTGATAGATAATAAAAATGTATGTTGATTTGGTTCCTTGGCCAATATTGGTGCCACTTTTTCCATCTCCAACTTGAAGCAGAGTTGTGTAACATGTGCTGGTAAAGATATAGATGGATATTGACTCTTTGTAGCCCCTTTTATAGCATGTAATATCTGGATCGGTTTGGACCAATCCTTACCCAGGAGTACAATTTTAATAGCCGCAAACTCCAAATCCAAGGTTGCCTGCTGACTTTCAGTCAACAATTTGTTTAACACATTAACATAGTCTGAGACGAGTGCAGTGAATTTGGTAGCTTTGCTCTCGTCCCAGACAGCCCACTGTATTTTCTTATAGACACTGGTCTTTCGCTTGAGCTTTTGAGTTATTGCCTTTTGTTTCTGGACTTCATCAAGCAACCTAGGGCTAGAGAGGATACCGGGGGCGTCGGGGGGAAGTCCCCCCACCGACGGCAGTGCTGGAGCCGGACCTTTTGGGTCACTTTTATCACTGTCTACTTGCTCGATACCATATAAAGTTTTCAGCTCCGCTACATCGTCAAGACTTCTAGAAATATTTCCGAGGATACTCAGGAGTAAATACTCAACAGGTATAAGGTTTTTATTCAGCCGGTCCTCAGCGAGACCAGAATTGCGCCCCCAGAGCAGCAACCGGGCCGTCTCTAGTTCGAGTCGAATGCGGAAGTCAAGCAGCGAAATGTTCGATGCTTGCGCTTTTGAGATCGCTTTTAGAGTGACGATGCAGCCGTTGAAAACCTGTACGGCAAGTGAAATACCACCAACGGCAGCGCTTGCGATACTTATGGGATCCGTCATCTTGAGTCCTTATTTGAATGCCTTGCATGCAAAAGCTTTGGAATATGGGAATTAAAGAGGATCCGATGCTGTCGAGCTTAAAGTTGTCTTTGGTATCGAAAATCCCGAAAATCCTCTGCCTGTAGAGGAACCCCACCTTTTATGCTTATAATGGAACAATAGTACATCCCCCAAGGCCGGAATTTCGCTATATTCCATTCTACGTGACTATGGGAAACATCACAGCCTTAGTATAGTAATGTATCAGCCTGGCACATCATGTGCGTTGTCTTACACGGAGCCTCATATGCGTACTTAAGTATTCATGGCTGGAATTTTTTCCGGAGCAGGAGCTCTCTTTGTTACTTCCTGTTGCTTGTCCTTCCGATAATAGCAATGACCAGAAAGTTAGCCACAGTATTGACTATAGTATAATACCACCAAAGAACAAATGCGTAGTTATCGTCCAGAAGAATATGATATTGTTATATTTCACTTCCTGTCCCGTCTCATCTCATTCCCCTTGCAAGTACGTTATATACAACAGCGGTAGTCCTATGTACTGGTGAATTCGAATATTTACATGATGAAGAGGTTTAGTTGATGGCTTATACCACACGTACAACACAAACTCCAGTCCCATCCGTTCAACCGTTGTAAACTTTCTGGTTACGAGACTGCGTTTTTTCTAATAACCCGCCATTTCGGCCGCCGTATGGTTGTATGGGACCACCGGAATGACCTCCTTATACGTTTGGGAGAGAACGTAAAGGGCGTGAGCTGCAGCCTTGGTGTTAATCTCCAAGTGCGTTACATTGGCGTTTGTAAGGTTATCGCAGGTCTGTTGCCAGCAGGCATCGTCAAGAAGACCGTCCCCACCGTGCAATCCACCCACGGGCTTTATCACATATTCCGGTGACATGAATGAAGAGTAGTCGCTGTCACCGTGCCAATGAACAGGCCTGACGGGAAGTCCCATGCTGGTGAAGTAGTCCACGAAGAGTTTTTCGATAATTTCGGAGCCCGGGTAACCGTAATAACCATATCTGCTGCCGTCTCCATCGTATACACCAAAGTGGCCTCTGCTGACCATATCGAAATTCAAGTAAAGGAGTATATTGTTGGCCTCTTTTTTGGTCAAATTTAGAACGTAATGCCCTGAACCGAGATTTAGATATTCCTGCCCGCCGGCCCACCATGCGAAACGGATCTTATTCTTCGGCTTGAATTTACCTTGATTGATAGCATCGAACAGAGCAAGTAAAAGAGCAGCGCCACTGGCGTTGTCATTGATTCCGGGACTGTTGTTGCCGCTGTCGAGGTGAGCGCCGAGTAAAATAACCTTGTTCGGGTCGCCAGCTTTTGTTTCCGTGATCACATTTTGACTTACAATCTTGACCGGAGACGTTTTGAATTGAAATCGTGCGATGAGCTCCTCACCGGCGTGGAGACGGGTGGTTAGCTCGATTCCGTCGGCCCGGCTCATAGATATGAAGCTAAATGGATGTTGTTCCCTCTTCACCATATTGGATATTGATCTCTTGGTAACACCCAACGGCTCATAGTTGTCTTCGTAGAAAATGTACCCGAGCGCGCTGGAGCTCATGTCCACGTGGGGACTGTGATGGCCCGGGTTATGACAGTTCACCCATCGCATCAGAACAATTTTACCGGTTGTGTCGGTATTATTGTTGTAATATGGGTGTTCGCAAGTCCCGGGAGAGCCCCAATCAAGTACGGCTAGAGGAGCGGTAATATCCAAGTCCCGCGCTTCCCCCCCCGCCCAACCTAGTGGCATCTTAACTTTATAGCTTTTGCCGTTGACGGTGACACTCAAGAGCTCTATGTTGGACGAAGCAGTGTCAAATTCTTGGGTCCAGGACTTGAATCTGCTTGATTTGTCGAGGCGGGACTTGACATGGTTGACTGATGCAACGTAGCCGGGTTCACCAAAAGCACGGTTTCCATTGTTGTTCGAAGCGATTTGATCGAAAGCTCTGAGATCGGATAGCAAACTGAATGATGAAGTGTTTTTTCATTAATTAGTTAATTAAACTCCTTGTTGAATGTTGAGAATTGTGACGCACCTTTTCTGAGAGATTAGGGATTGGAATTTTTCAGACGTAAAACTCGCCGGATGGGCACTTGCTACAACTGCACAAAGCAAGATTGCGGTAGAGTGTGAGACCTTCATCTTTGGCCTTTATTTTCCGGAAATTTTGAATTGCCAGTGATATTGGATTATTGATTCCCAGAATCTTGTTTTAAAAAAGGTTCGAAGAAAGAGGCGTAGAGCTGTGGTATATATATCCGATCTGATTGATACAGTTCATAACAAAATTCCTTAAGTTGAATATTTGCTGTAAGGACGGCGACGGCCGTTGATGTGACACAAGTCCATATCATCAGGTGGTCTATGAAAGCCGGTAAGAGCGGTTAATTATTGGCCGGATATTGTTAGAAATCCTCTACCGATAAACTTGCTTTAACTTCTCTAATCGGTTGGTAGAATTGCATTATATTCGATCTGGGCGACCATTTAGGAAGGAGCCTACATCCAAACATTTCTAGAAAGCAAATGCTAATGATTCAATATAATGATAATCGCTTAATGCGGGAGGCGATATCGACTGAAAGTCGGGTGGCACAAAGTGTGGGGGACTGGGACTGGGTACGAGACAAGGTATCACGAAATGAGCCTCGTAGGTCTAGGATCACCGAGGTATCCCAAAGTCCCCCACGGAGGATAGCGCAGAGTCCCTTCAAGGCTAGCTCTTAAACTCTGGAAGGAGAATCCAACACAAATAACGCATGATACTACCATCGGAAGGACGATAGATCACTTTCCTCCAAAGTAAGAATGTTGGGAATTATCTCGTTGGGGGGGAGTACTCTGATGTAAATCTAAAGTTTCTTTTTTATCCTTACTTCAAATGAAAGATCCGCTTTGGACGAGCAAAATATCAGTAGCGTTTTGATGGGCGGAGTACGCCGGTATGCGTGCCAGAGCTTCTATAGACTCTAACATACACAAGAGCTCTAAGTTTTTGACCTTGTACGCAGTTTAGGCAACTGCAGTAATAAAGGTTGGTTTCGCAGTATATCCTTTCAAATCTGACATAATTATAATCAAATTTTTAAATACAAATAATAATCTAAGTATACTTACTATATAATAATTTTTAATTGTAGGAGCAAGAAATGTTTATAATTATGGAAAATAGTGGGTAGGTCAATGAAAAGGTTTTGTAGTATGGCGGGCCAAAATGAAAAAAAATTGTTTATATACTCAAATTGACTGTATACACTCAAATTAACATTAGTTATGGTTGTATACATTCAAATTTACACTAACCACACAATCTTTGGTTCCAACATACCCATAGTAAATCCAATTTAGAGAATTTCAAAACTTATATTTTTCTATTAGGCATGCTGGGTAGGCAGTTTATTAGCAAACAGTTTATTGATAAGCAATTCACTAGCAGGCAGTTTACTAATAAGCACACCAGCAGCTTATAAGCATGCCAATAATTCACTAACTAATTGGCAGGTATTAAAATAATTACTGGAATAACTACTGGAACAACTATTGGAATAGCTATTAAAATAGCTACGTGCCTATTAGCTTGGTTATGATTTTGGTGTATATGTATATTTACTAAATACTAGCTAAGCTAATAGGCAAGCCAGTAAGTAGGCTAGTAGGCAGGCAGACAAGCCAATAAGCAGGCCAGTAGGCAGGCCAGTAGGCAGGCCAGTAGGCAGGCCAGTAGGCAGGCCAGTAGGCAGGCCAGTAGGCAAGCTAGTAGGCAGGCAGGTAGGCAGGTAGATAGGCAGGCAAGAAGATATATGTTATGAAATTTTTTAAGTTGGATTTTGTAAGTGCACAAGCTATAGCCATAGCTATAGCCATAGAGAAGTTATGGCCTCTGGTACCGCTCAAGCTGTACATTTTATATACTGTTGTGGTTATGTGTTTATAACTATTGTTTTGTTATTATGACGTAATGGCTAATTTGTAATTTTTATATATTATCAATATTAAGCTATTGACGTGCTATTTGATCTCGCCCCGAAATACGGTCAAAATATCGAGTTCATAGTCGACCCCCCCCAAATGCAAACAGCCCTGCATTTCATCGCCTGCCAACCTCATACTGAGTGTGATCGGTCAATCAATCGGATATTGGGCCTTAAGCTGCTAAAACATTTTCCTGATGTAGCAGATATCAATAGGACTGATAGACACGGCGAAACAGCACTATCTCTTGCAGTAATGAATCTACAATATGATCTTATAGATATACTATTAGCGACAGGCGCATGCCCATATACCCAAGCAAGCTCTGGAAAAATTCACTTCAGTATCTCGAAGACCATTTCAAGGTTGAGAATCCCGAGACAAGCTTTAATTCTCAAGAGATACTCAGGGAGGCTCATTCCATAAAACGGTTGTTTGAGAGTTATGGGTTCGTACAAATTTCTGATACAACGATGATGGGTGAAGAGAGAAGGAAGAAGTGGCAATATTGCTATCTGCTCTAATGTCTTTTTGTAACTTTCTAACTTTGGTACATAACTTGCGGAGAATTAAGAGGCAATCAAAGTAGCTATACAGAGAGCAAGCGTAGGTATGTAGATAGTACTAGAATATACGTATATTAGCAAAACCTAACGCTTGCCCATGCATGGCATTCTTTCTAGTGTTTGGATAGAGTGCTGTGGTTATATATGCCCAAGTACCCGAGCCTAATACAATCGAAGAAGATGACGCTGTAATTTGCTTGAAAGCTTTGATAATTTAGACTGTCCTGTAAAGGGTAAACTAGTGTACTTACTTAAGTACTTGAGGATGCCTCGATCCTCCACAGTCCTGACATGAAAAATCATAAGGTGTCTGTATAGACCCAAAATTTCTGAAATTAGCCTTTTCTTTTTTTCTTGTTATATAAATATTCTGTTGGCTGTTGTATCTCAAGCCGGCCGCGTTGATTGGCACCCTTGGATTCAAAGAGCTTAGAGCTTGGGTGAACAAAGTGTATACTGGTATCAATTCCCGGTTGGCCTTACAAGTTAGACATTAGCGTATTTCAGTAGGAAAATTGGGCAAGCAGTAGCTAGCCTCGAATTCAGGCTTGGGGCTACTAGGAATATTAATGTAAATTCTTGACAAGGGAAGCGTGACCTTTCGAAACTTTCAATCTGATAATATCTGAGACGACATAATGTGTTGGTAGCTAATCCCAACCACAAGCTTAGTACAAGCAATATCAAATCTCCAACCAAACCCATCGAACCTCACTCCCACCATAAAAGATGAACGCCCTCTCCGGCTGCGTCGCCTCCCTCACCCTCTCCACCGAAACCCTGCAATCAACAATCGACGCCCTCTCCGCCGCCGTCGAAGACTACCCTCGCGTCTGCAAGATTCTCTCCTCCAATCGCGTATGCCGAATCCACACCCCTCCATAACTTCCATTAAGCAATAGCTAATAGGATTGTAAATTAATGGGATAGCACTTCGAATTAATCTCCGCCAAAGAACTAACAACCGCCCAATCCCTCCTCTCCTCCACAATCCAACCCGAAACCGACCGCCTACTAAAAGAAACCGAAAAAGCGATCCATAAACTCGCTTTAAAGGAGCGGAAATTGATCGCTGATGCGGAGTTATTGGAGACTCGGATTGCGAATAGTTTGAAAAAGGGTGCTGCTGCTGAAATTATACCTCTACCGCCTCCTCCGCCGGTGGTGAAGAATGAGGAGGAGGAAGATGAAGCGAAGAATGAAGAGATATTAAGGAAGTTGAAGGCGCAGAGGCAGCGTTTGGCGTATGCGGTTGAACGGTTGGAGTTGGAGAAACGGCAGAAGGAGATGTTGGTTAAGAAGAGTTTGAGTTATAACGTTTAGCTTTCGTTATAATAGAGGGTTATTGAGGAATAGAAAGCTATTGAGGGTGTGGAGAAGAGGCTTTGATGTTTTTTTGATGCGAGCATATGATACCCTTCCTTTTGCATTCGGGTTCTTTGTATTACATGTAAGGATATGATATGATAATAAAGACTTTTAACCGCTACGTATTATTATCTCGCAGGCCTGATTGTGTATTACTTAATACTTGATTTACTGTACGGGCTGTTATCAGATGGAAGGAAGAAACACCAGCATATCCATGAATTGATAGGGAACCCATAAGGACTAGAATGTACATGACAAGATAGCGGTAGCGGTAGACTGCTGTAGGACAATGTGCGGAATCCTAAGCTCATTATCTAGAGGAGTAAGGAGGAGGAGTGGGAGGCCACAAAGGGAGGCCCATGCCTTATTCCCATAAAACGTAGGAAAAGACTGAAGGGATGAGTAGTAATGGAGGAGGAAATAATGATCATGACGATCCTTGAAGTATCGGTATCATGCATTATAGTAATAATAGAGACAAGGTGAAAAAAAAAGTGATAAAAAAGGGAAACAAAGCGCCGGGAAATATCAAGTTTACTCCGCCTTAGCCTCAGGAGCACCAGTGTTGGTTGGTCCGCGGGCACCGTGTGGAGCACCGGTCTGGAAACCGTTCTTGAACCGTCTGCTGACGGTCTTGAGGTATCTCATTCTGCCGGTACCGGTGGTCTTTCTTCGCTTGGCCTTCTCTGACCAGTTGTCTATTCAATTAGATGAGGAGTTAGTATGTGACTTCGGAGATGGTTGTAGTTTGAAGGATAGGTGGTGGTAGCGGGTTCATGTCGTACACTTTCTTGTCTTAGCAGCTGGGTAACCGCATCTATTGTTAAAAATGTTAGAATATAGTGTCCAAATTTGATGAATTTCGAGATTTGAAGGAATTTGACATACGATGCGCAGGTGTGCTTCTGGATGTGAAGCGACCTTCGTCCGCAGCGACGGCACAGAGTGTGCGATTTGTTCTAATATCGACCCATCATCCATCAGCATTTCATTCCTAACTGTCGCTTTTCCTCTCTGCTTTCTCCAATTCCTCCCATGTAATCTTATTATGAATCTTCAAATGTAAACCCGACTCTTAAACCACCCATAACCTCGAGATAGATCCATTGGTTTTCCTTGGAGAAAGCAGAAACGGCATCGAACGGTGTGAATGTCGAGAAGAAAATACTAACGTGGCGCTTGCCGAAGGAGCTGGTTCCCTTGGTCATTTTGTCGGATTATGAGACGGGAAGAAATCTGGTAGAAAAGAGAATTTTGTCAGAGATCGATGTTGTTGGGATATCTTCGAGCAAGAGCAGTGGTTAACATACGGGAGTCGAAAGGGGGGAGGTTGTCGGTGATGTCGGGGGGATTTGTCGATGTCGGATAGGTTCCTTTCAAGGTCAAATTTGGGGTGTTGAGAACTTTCCCACACTTTTGCTGGGTTGGGTTGCTCGTTTGGTGGCAGCGCTTGCGTTTTTCATGCCCTAATGCTCACGTGACTGATAAGATAAGGGTATCGCTGGATCAACGCTTCGCCCTGTATTTAGACTATATTGGGAATTATCAGAATTACAAGCTTTTGAAATTTACGGATTTTCACAAGAATAGAAGTGATGGTTTATTGTTCATGTAATTTTCAGCCTGTGGTACTAATAGCAGGACTGTTTTTCGGTTGTCATTGACCTTCATATGGACATTAGGAACCGTATAATGCGGACCACCCGTTAAAAAAACCAGAATACCCCAGCATAAAAAAGGAGGAAGAAGAAGGAGGACTTCTAAAGGAAAAGATAAGGGTGTCTGTGAATTATGATATACATAGAAAAAACGAGGATAATGCTCGAGTAAGGACAGAAATGACAGCAAGAGGGTTGGGAGTTTATTCCTCATCCTCATCGCCATCAGCGTCACCACCCTCACCGGCCTTGCTCCTCTTTCTCTTGGTGCGACCAGGACGGCCACCACCAAGGGGCGAGGTCAAGGCGAAGTCGATGTGCTTCTGGGAGTCAAGACGGACGACGAAGGATGGGACATTGACGATTTGCTTGCCAACACTATAGAATTCTATTAGTAGCTGTGGTTATGAATATCCGTGCAGGAATAAGACATACCGGATGTGACGCTGACGGATGAGGACACGGGCATGATGTATCGACTTGGCCAAACCGAGCTGGTAGACCTGAGTTTGTAATCTTCGCTCCCTGTTCACACGATTTCAATTAATATTCCATTTACGGCAATATATTCATATATCGAGTGGGTCACACGTACAAGAAATCTTCAATCTTCAAGGCCAAGACGTAATCGAGCTTCATACGGGAGTCGTCAAGGATACCGGCACGGACCAGACGTCTGATCAAAGCGTTACCTTCGAACAGACGCTTGGGGTCCTTCTCATCGAGAGTAAGAAGCTGACGGGCAGCACGACGAATCTTGGACAAGGTCTATTGTTTTCGGACAGAGCGTTTTTCGTTAACCATTAAGTCATCATGATGCCATGAAGGCATAAGAGTGGACTGTATGGGCTGAGAAAGATTGTGATAAATCATATCTTCTCAGGGCGGGTCATTCAACGTACGAGTTGGACACGCCACACTTCACGCTTGTTTCTGAGACCGTATTCACCAACCTATTTGTCGAACTGTTAGCCATGTTTTTTTTCCTCGTGTAAGATGTAATATTGGAGAAGTAGAAATTGGATATGAGGAGAGCCTCCGGGATCCGTTTCCTTGCGACGTACGATCTTCAATTCGGAGTCCAAACGAGCGGACTCGAAGGGACGACGGGGGACCTTGTAGGTCTTGGAGTAGGTGCGTCTGTGATGTATTCCGACGTTAACATTCCGGGTCCAATTCTGGCGGTTTTCGATGATGGCGGAACTTACGGTGCGCGAGGCATGTTGGATGGTTAGTAAAGAGCCTGGGGTAGCTGAAGCTCGGACGGGGAAGGGTCGATGGTCGTGGATGGGAGATGAGGTTGGAGGGAATCGATGTTGAAGATTTGGAGATGTTGAGTTCGCCTAACAAATTTTGTGTTTCCTTGCTGTGAGAGAAAAACAGCAGTCACTCGCTGCCCTGATCGGAGTGGCTGCTAATCCCAAAGGGGAATGGTCGCCAAGCCCGCACCACAATTTGTCGGCAACACCAAAATCGATTGTCAGTGCTGCACAGTCGAATTCAAACATCTCCAATCCATCCATCGACAACCATCGACACCGCCGTCACCCCCCGTTCTATCGAAATCTCCCGTCCCTCACGGCTCTCTAATCCGACACAATGGGTAAATCAGGTACGGACAGCTTTTCGCCGATATTACTTCAGTTTTTTCCCGGCTCTTCTAGAGAGAAAATGGGGATAGTTTGGACCTGTTGGTTGGAACTGGAAAGCTAAATGATGGATTTGTTCTACTTGAATAGGTGGTCTCCGCGCTGGTACTCGCTATGCCTTCTCCCGGGGCTTCAAGAAGACGGGAATGATCTCCCTGTCGACATACCTCCAGCAGTACAAGGTACATTCGACCGAATCTTACGACCAACCTTTGAAGGAAATGATGGAAGTCTGATTGTGGAATTTTGCGATATAGGTTGGAGATATTGTCGATATCAGGGCCAACGGTGCCCAACAGAAGGGGTTAGTCACACATCCTTCTCTCTGAATGGATTCGCTGTTGGATTACAGTCGAAGAAGAAGAATAAATCGCTGACTCCTTACTATAGTATGCCATACAAGGTCTACCACGGCAAGACCGGTATCGTCTACAACGTCACCAAGTCCTCCGTCGGTGTCATCGTCCACAAGAAGGTCGGCAACCGCTACATCGAGAAGCGAGTCAACATCCGTATCGAGCACATCCACCACTCCAAGTGCCGTGAAGAGTTCGTCCGACGAGTCAAGGAAAACGCTGCCAAGAGAAAAGCAGCTAAGGAGAGCGGCGAGCAAGTCCACTTGAAGAGACAGATCCCTCTCCCAAGGGAAGCCCACACAGTGAACGCAAAGGAAAACCTGCCTCAGACCATTGTTCCAATCCCATACGAAACAACAATTTAATTTTACCTTTCTCTCTCATTTTTTTGGGAAAGACTGTTGTTTCTTCGGCATTTTTATATACTATTACTTTTTTTACTCGTTCAGCTCTTTTTCTTTTCCTTTTCACGTGGTCATAACGGCGTTTCTTCTCTACGACTTTATATTCCTCCCTCCCTCATCCCTCCCGCCAATACCTTGAACCGCAATCAGACACCTCCTAGAACCTCTACTTCATCCTCTACCGTGCCTGTGTATATCCCCTGCACCTCCTGTCAATTATCTACGATACCGATAATGGATAGTCATGATACGACTCTCATGAAATATGCTGTGCTTTGTGTAAAACCCGTAATACTCTATATTCCGTAGATTATAAGACTAAATACAGTTGTAGAAATCGCAATTTTTTCGTCATTCCACGCCAAAAAACCATACTAAGCCAAGAATCTATCCAAACGAGCAGGCATCGTCGGAATCCAGCGAATAGGAACGCCTGGATTCATTTCGGGCTAACTGGATGTGGGGATGTTTCGAGTTTCTCCTCCAAAAATTTCGAAACCAAAAAATTCGGCCGCCCGACACAAAATTTTGCGAGACAGCTTCAACAGCGACCCAACTAAAAAAAATAAACGACCTCAAAAAAGGACCACATCTTCCATTCTCATACCCCTCCGAAAGATGATAGCAACAGTCTCAATCGCTCATCTATAATCCATCCTTCCCTCCATATACGCTTCCTCCTTTCGCAGCATCCGACCGTTCAAAGCGTCAATATCAACTTCGAACCACAGCTTTTCTGATTAAAACATTCAGCAGCAAAGTAGCAGCCATGGCTCTTGGACTGGCAAGCTCCGAACCTTCGGCGGTGATCCACGCGCCACCGCATCGTCACCACCACAGAGAATCCCACGAACCCCGAAACCTCTCCATCGATAGGGAGATCGGTGCTGCCCTTCCTCGTCCCGATGTCGAACCTACCAATACAACCAATCCGTTGGTCGGCAAGTCTTTTGCGCATTTTATTGCTGGAGGGTAGGTTTTTGCGACACACCCCCACTACGCCACTTTTTTTTTCAACCCCGCCGCGGGGTTGGTGGTACCTGAACAGAATGGGGCTAATTATATGAAATTAGGGCTGGAGGAATGAGTGCTGCGATTGTTACGTCGCCGCTGGATGTGCTGAAGACGAGGTTACAAGGCGATTTCTATAGAAGTCGAATTGCGGCCAGGAATGCCGCTATGGCCGGCCATGAGAGCGCTTTTGGAATGGGAGTACGACATTTTAAAGAAACATTTCAGTTATTGAAGTATGTTTAATCTATATCGGGATCTTCTCAACCGGTATAGAGAGCTAATACAGCTATTACAGTGAGGTTTACAAACTCGAAGGTTGGAGGGCTCTTTTCAAGGGACTAGGGCCGAACTTGATCGGTGTCGTTCCAGCACGGTACGTTCTTCATCCAACCTCTTCTCCACAGCCACCACCAGCTAAACAAATATCACTAGATCAATAAACTTCTGGACCTACGGCAACGGCAAGCGCATTCTAGCCGATAACTTCAACAACGGCCAAGAATCCACAGGCGTCCACCTCACCGCCGCCATAATCGCCGGTCTCGTAACCGGCACCGCTACAAACCCCATCTGGCTCGTCAAAACCCGTTTGCAATTAGACAAAGACACCGCTCTCGCAAAAACCGGAACCACATCCACCAGACAATACAAAAACTCATGGGACTGCATCAAGCAAACCGTCAGACACGAGGGCATTCGCGGATTATATAAAGGTCTAAGCGCAAGCTACCTCGGTGTCACGGAGTCAACGTTACAATGGGTCCTCTACGAACGGATGAAACTCGCCCTCGCACACCGTGAAGAGCGAAGAATAGCATTGGGTAGAGAAGAGAATCTGACAGATATCACTCTCGATTACGTTGGTAAAGGTGGTGCAGCCGGTATGGCGAAGCTGATCGCTACGGCGGTGACATATCCACACGAAGTCGTTAGAACAAGGTTACGTCAGGCGCCAATGAGTGATGGGAAGCCGAAGTATACGGGATTGGTACAGTGCTTCAAGTTGGTGTTGAAGGAAGAAGGAATGGCGTCGATGTATGGCGGATTAACTAGCCACGTTTTGAAGGTGGTGCCTAGTTCGATGATTATGTTTGGAATGTGAGTATATCATCCTAAAAGAGTGCTGTTGACATGATAGCTAACGGATGCGAATTATCTAGGTATGAAATCATACTTCGAATGTTGGGCACAGACTCGAACCTCTCGAAAGCTTAAGGCTAAGAACTGGCATATTTCACCTTGCAGCAACAATCTACGAACCACTCATGTTCCCATGTGTCTACATAAGACACAAAACACCCTACATTAACCGGCGTTAGGATACCCTATCTTTTAAATATTTCCTTCTTACGGCTCTAATACTCCTCTCTCCTCACTCCTCGATTCACTCCTTTTTTTGAACGAAATACACTCTACATCTGTACGATACCGAGTTGGAGAAACCCAAAAAGTCTTGCTTTATTGTCTAGGGGGAAGGTGCGGGAAATCAGGTTGGGGGAAAAAGGAAAAAAGGCAATAGAGAGACGGAAAGCTGTACATAGTTTTGAAGGACAACTGGATACGAGGTGCTACGAGGATAGACTCTGGCGGAGCTTGCTTTTTTCACTTGGGGGTGCTTTGCTTTTCTCTATTGGAAGGGGTTGTAGCCTTTGGATTTCTTTGTATATACTTGGATTTTTGATATAAAGGATAGATAAAAAATTCACCTTTTGCACCTTAATAACCCGAAGGGACAATATACTGCCTTTTATCCCAGACACATCCTATCTATACTATCTTGGGACCTATCTTATCTTTGCATTTCGTTTACAATTTTTACAGGGACAATGCACATCTATTTGCTTCCACGGCAAACCAGTCGTCCCCCTCCACGCCTTCCAATCCTCCAAAAACAAATGACTTACATCGATATCTACACTACGGTAATCCCCTTTCCCCCTCGCCCCTTTCTTAGGTTTCGCTTCCCTCTCAAAAACCATCTTCTTTACATCTTTAAACGTATTAATAACATCCCCCTTCCACCCTCTATAAATTGTTCCCTTTCCAAACATTTTCTTCCTCATACTATCAGTCCACGGAACCCCCCACTGATCCCTTGACGGATCGTAATTTAACGCCGAGGGGATATTTAACCCGTATTTCCACTGATACCATGTAGGTCCAGAAAGAGTATCAAACACCCCCCAACGCCAGCCGAGGATGCGGAGTTGGAATGTTACAGGTGGAGTGCGGGGTTTGTGACATATTTCGAGGGTTATGAATGATGGATTTGGATGGCGGGGGTTCATTGGGAATTCGAAGTATTCGCGGATATTTGGATTGATGGATGAGATGAGGAAGGCTTCGTGGGGGACATAGCGAGCTGGGAGGTCGGTGGGCAAGTCGCGGTACCATTCGTTTTCGGGAGGGGAGGGTGGTGGTTGGCAGACCATTTGGATTTTGGACTTTTTCTGAGTGGTTTGTATTGGACGGTTAGATGGGGAGTTTATGATGGCTTGCTTATAGACTCACGCCCGTCTAACCTCTAGAACATGGCTTATATATATTATATTTCTCGATAGTGCCAGAAGATATCATCGAGAATGTGGCTGTTTTTGGGATATTTGGCTGAAGGCATGGTAGATAATCGCGCTCATTGTATGGACACGTGGATGGGAGGGTCGTTCTTGGTATCATTTATAGGCTGTATATTCCCAATTATAAGAACAGAAAATAACCAGGTTATATAAAGATGCTAGCAGAGAGATTTTGATGTATATTCCAGCATGGATCCATGTATTACAAAAAGGCATCAATACAATCCGATCATATGTTGCATTTCGGGTGTTGGCGCTACCGCGACCGATTCGAATAGTTAAGCAGTATCGAATCGACAAACTATAAGCAATTCCGGTATCCATTGGATTATAAAGATTAAATACCATCAATATCACACATACAATAATTCAAAGGAGGGTATAACGATGGCCCAGGACTTTAATTACTCAGTGCCTATCTAAATCCATTTAAATACACAAAGGACGCCAAACTTCGCCGACAAGAGACTTCATACTTTTCCCACGTGCATCCGTAACGTTATACCACAGCGCTAGACCCAAAAGCACCAAAACAAACTTCCCCTCTTTTACTGAGGAGAATGGGTAACGGCCTCAACATTATTCCCAACTGGATCGGTAACAAAGCCTCCATAATAGGTTGGTCCATAATGGGGCCTAGGTCCAGGTGGACCATTGCAAGATCCTCCATTGCTAACTCCCTCCGCGTGGAACGCCTTAACTTGATCCTGCTTCACGGCGGTAAACGCAAAGTGGGTTCCGTCGCCAACGCTTGCGGAGTCTGGAACTTTGGTGAGCCAGAGGTCTGGGTATTTTTCACCCATACCAAGGACATTGCCGTCGAGGAAGGATGCGAGAACTTTGTAGCCTAGAGGGGCGAGAGCCTTTTCATAGAAGGCGGTAGTGGCAGCCCACTTTGCCTCGGGGATGCGGATTCCGAAGTGATCGATAGGCATTCTGAGGAGGGGGTAGGTGAAGTAGTGGGTTGAGAATGGGAGGATAGGAATCTTGAAGGTTTGAAAAGTTGATTTTATTAAATCTGTTTTTGATATAGAGATTGCGACTATTGCATGGGCAATTGAATCTTTGCTTGAGGAATGTGGATGATGAATGTAATGACAGAATAGCAAAAGACGGCGCGATGGAGCTTAATTTATAGACTTTCCACGTTCGAGGGGAAACGGCTGTAAAGGGGCACACGAGGTCACATGTATTCGCGGATTTTGGACCGTCAAAGTCTCCGTCTTAATTCCGCAACTTACTAACTTACTTACGTTTACCCATTCGCCGTTCCAGGCATCCTTTTGAAACTTCAGGAAAAGTTAACCTAAAGGATTCGCATAGCAACTGCCGTAGCTGCATTGGAATGTGGAGGTTTGTTGTTGCATGTTGCATCTCAGGGGCCTTAGTCAGCTCCTTGGCGTACCACCTGATGACTCATCATAGACGGATTATGTAACAGTCTATTGGTCTACGGAAGACGGGAAATGAAAGGCGTCGATGCACGGTTAGGGAAAACTTCCTGTTCCGCGGTCTATTCCGCGACGGTGGCTTCGAAACTGGTCTGCCTTGAAGTCTTCTTGGACCGGATTATGTAAGTCCCGTATCCCGATTTTACGGCTTAAATCGACTAGCATTCCGGAGCAAAAGTTTCGTGCGAATTGGTTCTCATGGATACGAGGTTTCTGGGATCAATTCAATGCAATGAGGCTGACGTAGTTTCACGTCTAGTATTCGTTGGTTGATGCTGGCGATATCAAATTAGCGCCGTAGCCTCGAGCAATATGGATATCAAAGCTATATACCTAGATCTCAAATGCAGATAGAAGCCCTAGCTTCTCGCTCCTCGCGCATGCCGTTAAAAAAAAAAAAAAAACTATACAAACAGTATGCCCGAATCCAAAAGACATACGCATAGATCAAGCCCAAAGAGGAAAAAACATGATGCTTAATCCCAATCGTCCTCATCATCATCAAACCCTCCCCCTCTCCTCCTAAACACGACTTTCCCTTCCTCCTTCTTCCCCTCTTGCCCACTGACACTCTCCAGCATACCCCTCAGCTCAGTATCCGTAATCCTTTGCCGTATCTGACCCGACCTCGCCATCATAATCAACCGGTTTTCAAGATCACGTGCTCGATCAGCTTTGACAAGTGCGATACGGCCGAGGCGGTCATTTGCTTCCGGGGTTAAGATCTGGGAGAGCATGGATTTGCGGGCTTCGGCTTCGGCTTCTCGTTGAGCACTGTGGGGTTGTATGGATTAGTTGAGTGTTTGTGATGTTAACTATGGGGATGGTGGGGGCGGGGTGATATTTTGGAGATGAGGTTTGTATGATCCATAACTTACCCCTGTTGGTCAGCCTGCCCACCTCCTGAGCCTCCTTGCTCCTGCTGGAGTTGCTGTAGGCGAGCTTGCCGGATCTTTTGGAGGTCGTCGTCGTCCATTGTAAATTGCTATTGTGGTTTTGGTTGAGACGGAACTCGCAGAAGTACTGAATTGAATTGTTGATACAGACTTCCTGCTGGCAAACGAAAGGTGTTCAGCTGTGTGTTGGGTTTGAGCATGTTTGACAGTTTGCTTAGAAGGTTATTACTGTGAATGGCAGGATCCTTTTGCAGCGTGTGTAACGTTCCTGATCCTGACAACACATCCGGCAAGCTCAACGCTTGACATTTAAGTCCCTTCTGCATAACAATGTAGTTGGGCAAATGTCGACTCCAGCCATGCTTCAGTCAGCACCCATAAATCTCCTCCCGGTGGAAAATTTCTTCCAAATACTATCGTATCTAGCTTTAAGAGACCTCAAAGCCTTCTCAACCTGCTCCAAATCATGCCGCTACTCTGTCATACCCATTCTGTTCCGAGAAATCACCATCCCCTTCGGTAGTGTTCATCTTGATACCCCCGAAGGAACTGGCGGAGAATACTCTGAACCATACCAACAATTGGTTAACCCGTCTGAAAACGAAACCGGTGCACTATATCTCGCCAGAAAGGATATCATCCATGCATCACTAGTCTGCCAGACCCTTGAAAGCCCATTCACTGTCGGGCGGATTGCTAAGTACTTTAAAGCCTGTGCAGTAGCCCTCACGGCTCTTCACAATCTTCAAACACTTGCAATTACCCTCATCTACCCAAACAAAATCTTGGATAGGATTCCAGATTTTCATGATCATGTGTTCAGTGGATTGTTCAAGTATTTATCTGCTCATTGCCCGAGCTACACGTCGCTGGCGGGGTTATCCATTAAACTTATCGTTGACTGTCACAAACTCGAAACTCCGGAAGAGGCAGAAAATTATTTTGGGGGTATAGATGACGAGGAAAATCAGCTATTTTTTAGCCTTGGTCCTACCTCTGGAGAGGATAGTGTGCGGGATACGCCCTACCCACCAAATCTCAAGAAGTTCGATATAAAAACCATGATTTGCATTGGACCTGGAGTACCTTTCCCGTGGAAGTTAGACAATTCCTTGTATGGGATGAGATGCGGTCTCTCGGCCATTCAGCCTTCAAGTGCTACACTCAATACTGTCCGTTTCAACTTCGATCTCAGGGGCCAGTTCTTCGGGCACTTAAGCCAGCCAGAAGCCCTACCGGAGCTTCCACACAAAACCAACTTCCCCTTAGTCAAAGCTATAACACTAGAGCCCAGGATTCTAAAGTGTATGAGGACCAGATACTACCCCGTTTTCAAGGACTTTCTTTCTCGATTCCCGAACGTCGAGGAACTAAACATCTCCTATCAAGACCCATTTTTTGATAGGTATATGGTTTACTCAGAGCTCGTAGGCCAGCCTCCCCTAGATGACGGAGATTATGCGGTCTATTTCCAACATCTGTCGGTGATGCCGAAGATTCGGAAACTCAAGATATTTTGGCCCCTTATTCCAGGGCAGTCTTCAAAACGGGAACTTATGAACGCCGGCGAGTTACAGCATCTAACAAAGTGTTTTTTGGAAATCTATGGGCTAGAGCGTCTTGAAGAAGTTGCTTTTATTCATGATAATACTCCTGATAGGCAGGGATTGATGGAGCGGAGAGAGAAATCCAGGGTGGCGACCTGTATTGTTAAAGACGACAGTGGGGGTATAGATATAAGAGTTGGACCGAAGTATGATGACATCTGACGACTATCCGACCGTTCTGGTTGACTTCTTTCCATTTGTATCCCAACTATTAAAACAGGTGTTTATCGTAAGCTATTCTTAGTGGACACCGCGCCACACAATATATTATTCAAAGACCGCCTTACGAAGGATCCAAATGCCATACGAAAGCCATTAGAGGCGGAAGATGTCAGGCTGGATAGTACAAAGAGCAGAGCGACCCAGGTGCATTTCGTCGATATCGACATATTGTGAGACCCTGACCATACGCACACAATGCGGATAATGACAAGGCATCAGTAGTGCCACTTAAAATCTCAGAGAGCCACTAAGGTACAGACTTAATTTACCGTTAGAGTGCGTGAATCTACAGCATTTAGTAATGCGTGCAGCTAAAATTATCAAACGGATCAAGATTAATTGGAGAGGTAGCCGCCCCGAAAACACTGTGCTTCTCCATGCATTTATGCATTAATATGCATTGACGCCATGACGTGGCACGGATAGGTATCGGTATCGATTTCCCCTTACAAGGCTGATAGATATGAAAGCAGGCCTAAACTATCTCAAGATATATATAATAGTATTCCTTGCTCGAGTTGAAGTTAGTTAACCGGGTAGTATATTCTCTAAACACACGATCTTCAGGTTCAAAATATTTAGCCTCTATTCTTGAAGGACTTTCCATCTTGCCTTTCGTCGAAATTCTAGTCCAAACTATCTACATAAGCACCTAGGTATTTATTTAGCTTAAAAGTAATAATTAGCACCCCATCGTTAACATGACCCTGCATTACTTGTAGTACCAACATCGGGAATTTCGGATCACAAGAACCACGCAGTATGGCTGCAATCCCAATCGGTATCGCAATCACTATCACAGAAGGGGGAGGAGTTGCGATCCTCGCTCCCACCCTAGCGTTCCTTGCCCCAGCAATCGTGGCCGCAGGTCTGGGTATGGTCGCAAAAGTTATAGTGGACGGAATGAACGCTGAAGAAGGTGGTCCTGCAAAAGCGCCTGGTAAGGGTATAGATTTAGGAGGAAGCGGTCCCGCAAGAGCGCCTGGCAAGACCAAAGAAAGCGATCCTGCGAAGGCACCTGGCAAGCCTACCAAGGAGGACGGGTTCTTAGAGCCAAAGAAGGACCGGGGTATGGTAAAACCACCAGGCGGCGGGAAGAAAGGGTGGCCGGATAAGAAGGGCAATGTTTGGACACCCACAGGCCCTGGAAGTGGAGATGGGACTAGACGGCCTCATGGTGGACCACATTGGGACGTTGAATCTCCAGGTGGCAACCACTGGAACGTTTATCCAGGCGGGCGCATTCGAGAGTGAAAAGAATTTGAAGTCTCATGAACCGGGCTTGGAAATTGGGTTATTCATTTCGTGGATGCTAGTGTACGAAAACCAGAATTGGATATTTACTTTAGTACTATAGTACTTACTTAAGTAGTCAGTAGCCGAGGAGTAATAGTTCTGTGTCGTTTCTTTCCATGTCTATTATCAGCATCAAGCAATCGAGTTTAAACGTTTGCGATCCTCATAATCTACCTTCTTCCTTTTCAATTTCCTCTTCTTCCTTCGTAGTCACCTCTTCTCCCTTTCTAGTTACACCTTCTGTTTCAATGATCTCTTCTTCCTTTCCGATTATCTCGACCACAACCTCGTAACTCACCCGTCCCGTCCCGATAAAACGACTTTCCCATATTTAATATCAACATTCCCATACTTAATCTCAACATATACCTCTACCGAATAAAATAAAGCAAAATGCGGCTCATCAAGACCTTGATCAATATCGCCTCATTCGGGTAGTCTATATACCATGATATCCCATCGTTCGCGATACCGCAGGACCGCTAACATAGACCTTATAGCTACACATACGCCAATTGTGCCAATCCCTTTCCAACCCCAACTAGTTATGAGATCATCACCGGCGAGCCCGAAACCGCACTCCCAACTCGAACATATATCGAAACATGCACGGAATTCTACACATACACGACAACCTATCCCCCTCCGTGTGAACCGTACACCACCACTTGGCACAAGTACACTATCGATTCCACCGTATTGATTGACTGCGACTGTGCCTTTACCCTCGTAGTCGAGCATGTTGGTGTCTCCAGGGCACCAGATGCAAGGACTATCGTCGAATCTGCTACAATGCCAGCTTTCATATGCGACTGGTCGCGCATTTGCTGGTGCAACAAACCCGACGATGTTCCCGATCTATCGACCTAAAACACTTCTATTTGGGCTTCGCCCACGAAGCCGAAGAAGTGTCTTTCCCTTTGTTTACACTCTACTACAATCCCCTTGACAAGCACTTTCACGTATCCACAGATTAATACTCGTATCGCAGTATTAATATCACCCCAATACTCCCTTTCACAACATAAACCCCCAAGTTTCAAGACAGAGAACAATCAAATGAGCACTCTCTTATAATTCTTCGGATTCATGACCACGTTTTCCCTAGTACCATCGACCATTTGTTAAATCATTCCAATCTCGACCAGCAACGTGTTGAGACTGTTGTATTATTCAATCTGGATGGATTGACCTCGCAAGCTAACGTAGATAACTAGAATACACATTGGGTATAAATGAGTATAGTATAGACAATTCCCCGGTTGAGATGGAAATATTGATATATAACCTTGAAATTGACCTCTGTGTATTGTGGAATACGTGCACTAGTGAAGAGAATGAGTGCACTTGTATCGACGTCTCAACTTTACAATTGCAATTCCGGTAGTTGCGTTATCCACTTTCACCAGAAGATACCTTGATCCCGTGGCCATTTTTAAACCATTAATTCATGGATTTTCAAATTTAGAACCAAAGTTGTAGAAAATTAATCAGGCATTCAAATGATCCTAAAATCATCCAATTTGGATAAAAATTGCGTTCTGTGGATGAGGTTCCTGTGGTGGTTGCGATGGCCGTGACATCGGTCGACTAACACCACTGCATCACGGTAGCCGCTCTACGTGATCATTTCTATCATCAAAGTTTGGACGATTTTTACACCGGATACCAAAATGAAGGAGCATAATCTAATTCTCACTTTAATCCAAAAATCAAGCCAATTGATGAAATATTCCTCTCACAATCACGATGAACGTGCAGCGTATAAAACGACCATCCCAACATCCGTGGTAGTGCGTTGCACATCGCCCCACCCTAAAGCCGGAATGAAAGAAACCTCCAAAACCACGTGATTATTTTCAAAACCAAAACCGAAGGCAATCTCAAGCCTAGAATCAAATATTTAGACCTATTCTCGGCCGTTCGATTGATCCAGGAATAAAGTCATTTGCTCAAAAATTGAGCTCACAATCATGACGGACATTTCGTTAGTAAATTTGCGATGACAGTCTTGTGGTGTGCGTTGACTTGATCACTGCGAACGATCGTCGACCCAGCCACACCACCTCACAACCATACTACTCCACACAAGTACTCGAATATACGGATAATATTATCCTATTAAACGGCCCACATATCGACAGTATTGTCTCTATAAAACTTTCTAAGTGACAGTACTCATCATTATCGAGGTAATGCAATATCACTCACATTCTATCACCAAATCACTGTGCCAGAATTCAAAGCGTCAAAAGTGGTATAAATTTTTTGTCTGCCCTAAAAACTCAACGAAAACGGGAAACCAAAAGTAAAAGTAACAGACAACTACGCAAGCAAAAGCTATCAGCTCACAGAAAAGGGGTGTCATAATGAAAAGGAGAAGAGGAAGAGAAAAAAAAAAAGGCTTAGTATAAAAACACGCATCGAAAGGGAAAGTAAAAAGTAGAGTGATAGAAGAAGAAAGGGTAAGAAAAAGGAAAAAAGGGAAGTGAAAACCCGGGTTCCACACATTATACAATAAGGAAAAGGAAAAAGTAGTAGTAGATGGTGATTGAGGGGTGGATATAATACTCTGGAAGATTGTGCGTCTGTTTAATAGCTAAGTAAAGCAAAAAGTACTTGTCATTACATGGTTATACACAAACGATCCTTTGTGATGATATGCCAAAAAAGAGACGACCCGATGAAAGTAAGAAAAAAAAAGAGACGAAGTCATGAAAAAGGTAGCAGGGTAGTTTTAAAAAAGGGTAGCTGGAAAAGTATAAAAACAAAGAAAGAAAAGATATGTTGCTGGGTGTAAAAGTATCAAACACAGTGTCGCTTTAATCGTTATCGATCGTTTAGAACATGCCGTTGGCGTTCATGGTGATTTGAGGGACCCCACCACCGTTCGTCTTGGGGGCTGTGTCAGGAACACCCGTAGGCGCCTGTTCAACGGTCAAGTCGGATGTCCTACTGCTGCTTCGCTGCCGGGCCTCTTCTTCTTCCTCATTCAATCGCTTTCGCCACTCGGCAAGGGAGGCACTAAGCTCCCCTCCAACGGTAGATGTCGGGGTCTTCATATTCTCACCGAAGTCGAAGGCAGAGGAAAGTCGGTAGGCGCTATTGCGAGCGTGCCATGAAGCCTTAAGCTGATCGAGTTCGGAAGCCAAACTGTCGAGTGCAACAGAGGTGCGAAGGTCGTTTCCATCGTACATGGAAGTTCGCTCGTATTCGGCGTCGTGGTTATCGTTTCGGCGCTCAAATCGAACGGACTCTCTGTAGTGGTCAACGGAAGTTTCAAGCCTGTCAAGCAATGACGAGACCTTCTTCTCCGCTTCGGTAGCCCGAGCTTCAAGCATAGAGTTTTCGTCCTCAAGCTTCTGGAGCTGACTCGTAACCTCCATCAACTGTAGCTTAGTCGTCGTGGATTGCTGCTTAGCAGTATCCCTCTCGATTCGAAGACCATTAAGATCCTTCTGAACTTCAAGCATCCTCCTTTCCATTGCCGATGAGTTCTCAGAAAGTTTAGCTTGCAAAGTGCTAATCTCGGCCGCAAGGGTGTCACGTTCAGCTTCCCAACCAGACTCGTTCAATGAAACACCCTCGGATCGAGGCGAGGACCTGGCTTCTTCCAACTCTGTTGCCAACTTTGTGTTCTGGGCTTTGGACCTGACTAGCTCTTCCTTCATACGGTTGAGCATCTTCTCAGTACCCTTAACGTATTTGACAACGGATTGGTAGTTGCTTTCCAGTTCCTCAAGCTTCGAGCTGAAGACCTTTTCAGCTTCTTGGGCTTGCAGGTCAGCGAGGTTCTTGGTTTCGTTGTGCGCTCTGATGCTGGCTTCTAGTTGCGATTCGAGTTCGCGGAGACGATTCATTTGGTCCGGTGTAGCGGACCCTGAACCCGGCGAACCCAATCCATTTCGAGATCGAATCTCCCTCTTAAGATCCGGGTTAACACCCCTCTCGATGAGAAGATCACGGAGAGCATTGTGCTTCGAGTTGACAGTATCGACATCCAACTGCCTCTCAGCCAACTTGGCAGTAAGTTCGGAGTTCTCCTGCTTTAATCGTCGACCCTCATCAAGTAGATCCGCCATTCGTCGTTGAAGATTGATAGCCTCCTTACTAGCCTGCGCCTGCATCAACTCCAACCCAGCAACTCGCTGCATAGCCTGCGCCAACCGCTCACCAGCTTCATCCGCTTGCTCCTTGTGCTTGGCCAACATATCCTTCGACGCCTGAACCTGATCTTGGAGAATAGCCACCCTCTCTTCAGCGGCGTTGCCAGCGATATTCGAAACACCCCGCCCCGTAGCCTTCTCCAATCCAGCCATCATAGCATCCCGTGCACTCTTAGCCTCTTCAGCGTTCTTCTCAGCAAGCTCTTCCACGTCCTTCAACCGTCGGTTAACACCTTCGAGATCAGCGGAGCGTTCTTCGTACTCGCTCTTAAGCCGTGCAAGCTTGCGTTCTAAAGCCTCCCGAATCGTCCTGTCATCCTCCAGTTGTCGTTCGAGAAGTTCGGTTTTCTGTTGCGCAGCCACCATCGCAGATCTTAGAGAGTCCATCGAGTTCATGTAATCGACGTGAGACTCTTTGTATTGCTGGACCTGTGCGGCGAGTTCCTCCTTATCTACAGCCAACATCTTGGCTTGAGTAACGGCCTGTGATCTTGTGTACTCTTCGTCCCGCAAGGTCTTCTCAGCGTCGATTAATTCAGCTCTCAGACTCTCAAGCTCAGAAGTCCGGTTCCTGAAGTCGTCTAGCTCTGAAAGTCGGCTTTGGGCAGCAGCGGCGAGGTCGTCGGCAAGTTGACGGGCTTTCCTCTCAGCTTCAATCTCCGAGGTTAGTGCCCTCACTTTGGCTTGTAAATCTGTCTGTAAAGCAAGCGATGCCGCAAGTTTCCTCTCCATTCCAGACGCACGATCTGCCTCCATATTGCTAACATCGATCGGTGACATATTTCCTGTCGCTCCTCCAAGCGCAGCCAGCTTAGCCTTCATATAAACAGCCTCCGAAACAGCATCGTCTCTTTGGCGCTCAACTTCAGCAATACGCTTAGCAGCGAGCACGGCCTGTTCATCAACGGATCCCTGAACCTTCTGAAGCTCTGCCTTCATCACAACTAATGCCTCAAGAAGCGGTCTATCACTCTCGTGGACATCTTCGGCAGCTCTATCTTCAAAGGAATCCGAAGCGCGAGAGTTCTGGACTGAGTACCCTTGCTTACGCGCGAGTGCGAGTTCGGATGCGTACCAAGCGTTCATTTGTCGGAGGTTTTCAACTTCTTTATAGGCTACAGTTTCAAGGGGTGGCTCCATAGAAGTACGGCTCTCAATGCTCTCCTGTCGAACCGGAGACTGAGGCCCGTTCGGGATCTGGCCGTTCGGGAGAGTTTTCTGGTTCTGGAGGGTTTGTTGTAACGGAGCCGCAATGCTGTCGATGGAGGTCTGATTCTGTCGGGACCTTGAGCGTTCCTGTGGGCTAACCGGTCTCGCGCTAGCGGCAACTGATTGCGGTTGGGGTTGTGTTTGCTGAGGTCCCGTAGGGCCTCGATTACCGTTCGGGGCCATACCCATTTGACGATCGTTGGCTGTAGGTGGTGAATTGCTACCTTCCTTGACAGTGGCGGGTTGTCCCCGCCCAGTATCAACAGAAGGACGTTGTTCAGACCTAGTAGGAGTTTTCGATCTTCCGTTCATCTGGGGCGGGCCAGCTGGACCACGGGGGTTCGGAGCTTGCTGTTGAGGTGGCGGCCCTCCAGGAGCCTGTGCTATCGAAGCTCTCGGTAATCGGGAACCTGGACCTCCGGGACCACTAGGGCCAGGTCCGGGCCCAGAACCATTGGCAATGCCGTTAACGGGTTGCGCTCCCGGGCCCATCATCAAAGATTCTCTCCCTGGTCCGGCGGAGCTAACTTTTCGGAGGGTCGGTGGTCCTCCAGGTCCCCCAATATTCGACGGGCGTTCTGCCGCGCTAGGACGACGAACGGCGCCACCAACTGGACCCGTCGCTCGATCTCGGTCTTGTAATTGCTGATCATTCGGATATCGAATCTTCGCGGTATCAAGGATATAAACGAACGTTAACTCTTCAGGATTATTAGTCTGAACAGAAGGTTCCCCTCCAAGCACAACCACTCTAGATCCATAAGTCGTCATCGAATGACCTGACCGAGGTGACGGGCTAGGGCCCATATTCTGGAATGTGTACCAACGTCGCGAAGGTATTCTGAATGCTGCGAGATCTCCCAGGTCCGTTCCGTCGTTACTACGGCCTCCAAAGACGTACATAGTGTCTCCCACCAATGCTGCAGAATGCCCTTCTCTCGGGGACGGGATGTAACCTATACAATCCAGCTGCGCCCATGAGTTGGATCGCGGGTCGTATGCCCACACATCATTAAACCATATCAAGCCGTTTGTACCTCCAAATCTGCATATAACCTATTAGTATAAACCCCCCTACAGCAAGCGCAAGCCGCAAACTTACAGATAGAGCTTGTCTCCAAATGAAACAACCGTGTGATTCGTTCTCTTAGCAGGAATATCAGGGCTGCCATCAGAATTGGGAACAAGCATCTCCCATCGGGATGTATTGCTTTGTAGTGTATTTAGATCAAATGCCATAAGGTCATTGAAGAACGTCCCTTCCGCCTGACCACCAAAGACGTAAAGTTTCGATCCTAGAATATTCAGAGTATGGCCGTATCGTCCAGAAGGTTTATCGCCGTTCGGTTGCGCACGTGACCATTGTCGTGATGCTGGAGTTGTGTTAGCTTTTAGCTCGATTCCAAGCTAGACCTGGGTGAGGAGAGCTTACAGGTATTTAAAAGGTAGAGTGTATCGTCTAGTCTATCATGCTCGCTCATTTTTGTATCACCGCCAAAAACTAACCGATAAATTAGCGTCTGACCTCCTCTGTATATTTTGGAATTGGGGGAGGAACAGCATACCAATGAATGCATTTCCAACAAGCAAACTGGCATGCCCAACTCTAGGACCGGGCCCCTCTGCAGTAGTATTGACGGGGTAAACCGCAAGATTCGGGCCTCCACCTTCCAATAACCACAGATCTCCTCGAACGGACTCCGACCTAAGTAATCCTCCCAGGATATAGACTTCGCCTTCCTTTCCAGCATTCGAGTTTGCTGAATGACCGTATCTCGGGAAGGGTGAGCCGGCGGATGACGATATGGACATCGGTTTCCGCGACCATGGGTACAGATCTGGGTTAATATTGGAAGCCATCATCGGACGCGGCGGTTGTTGTTGCGTCGCCTGTGCGGTTGGTCCCTGGATTTGTCGTGGTCCTTGCTGTATATGCCCCTACGAAAAAGAGGAAAACAAGTCAGTAACGGGTTATAAGGGAGGAAAGGTTTCGTCAGCGGAGCATCAAACTCACGGGTTGCTGGTGCTGCCTCGGGTCGCCTCTATCCATATACATCGGGGTCTGTGTCGGCGGCGAGTTCCTGACCTCGGCGGATCGCTGCTCAAAGGTACCATTCGCGGAAGACGACGAAGAAGGACCAGAGGGGGGAGTTGCCCCTCGTCCATCTTGATTAGCGTGCTGTGGCGCATGTGCACCCTGCTGTTGGTGATGTTTATTCTTCTTGAATAAGAAGGCCATGTTGGGGGATTATGATGGGGGAAGTTTCGAAAACGTCGGTATTAGGGGGCGCGGACTCGTTGTGGGAAGAATGGCGGGAGGGGGGAAGGAGTGGAGTCGCGGTCGTCTAGCAAAGCATGAAGAGTGTTGAATGGGGGTAATTCGGCTCGGTGGGAGGTGAGGTTGGGAGAAAGAGGCTGATAGGTTGAAGTCTATTTTAAGTCGTGAGCCGTGGCATGGGAGTTCTATAAACTGACGAGAACGAGGCGATTGAGAGGCGGTCTTCGCAGGGGAAATGATAGCGATCGAGCTAAAACACCAACGTCTACAGAGAGAGATTCCAAGGTCGGTTCGTGTTGAAAAGTCGATGGCCAGGAGAGAGAGAGAAAGAGAGCGAGCTTCCAAGAAGAAGAAAAATAAACGGGCAAACAATAGCGATAGTGCAGGCGAGCTGGATGCGCCGAATGAGATACCTCAGAACTGAAGGGGGAGAGAGAAAAGGATCGAGAAGAATTCGAAGAACCCCCCCAAAAAATAAAAAGACAAAAAGATAAAAATGCAAGCTAGAAAGAAGCGTGGGTCATGTCAGTCATCTGAAGTTAAGTGTGGCTTTGCAAGGTGTCGTCGATAGGGGGGGAACAGGGAAAGGAGAGGGAGTAAGAGAGAGAATTGGAAGCTCAATGCGAACCTTGCACGAGGCTAGTTGGTGGTCAATGGGACGTCGAAAGATATCCTCTTAACTAGCGCCTAACCGAAAGTCGAGCGTGAATCCGAGTGGGTATGCGTGAAAGACTTGACTTGACAGCAGTCTAATCAATTCAATCAATTCGTTCAAGGTTTCGTGAAACAGAAACAGAAACGTCTTGGATGTTGCCTTCGAGGGAGGGAGAGCCGACTCAAGGAGGTACGATTGATTGTAGCCGTCGCTGCTGCTGGTATGTCGGTCTAGAGAAGGAGGTCGTGGTGGAGAAGAGGAGGTGGAGGTGGAGATGGAGGAGGAGAGATGGAAAGTAGGAGAAGGAGAAGAGAGAAGTCAGTTGGAGAGGTGTCGTAAGGAAGTAAGTTACCAACGAGCGGAGGTTGGATTTGAAGTTGCTCGCTAGTCTCCGCGTGCAACTTTGGACAAGCACAAGGACAAGTACCAATACACCACAGGTACCAGTACAATAAAATAAAATAAAAATCCTGGCTGGCTCGTTCGGTCTCTCTCACTCAGGGGACTCGCGCATACAAAGTATGTACACCAGTAGTAGGCTGCTCGTGAGGAAAAGGTGTCGGGTTTAAACTAGTCGTCCGCCCAATCCAATCGAGTCAAGAATATATGTCACTGCGCTGGACTAACTCCAAAAATAGCTGGTCCCGTCAGTCGACTCAGTGGTATGTCTGTATGGATGCCCTCCTATTATATTATCGTATTCTTTTGTAATAAATAAAAAAGGAATGCCGTCTGTATACGGTCTCTTTTTCTCAATCAAGCAGACTATCTCGCGCGGAAGAAAAAAAAAAGAATTAAAGGAAATCGCACTGCATATTTGCTCATCAATCTTCCAAAACAACCAAGAGGGAAAGGGAAAAAAGGGAAAGGAAACGGGGAGGAACCCTTCCAGAATAAAGAGGTTGAAGGAGTTTAAACGGGGGGGAAGAAGAACACCGAGTGCGCCCAGGGCCTGTCCTGTTCCTGTTCCTGTCTTGTCCTGTTCCTGCCTACAGCCTGCGCAGGACATTAACATTGGCAAGAAGCATGGCTAAGGCGGTTTCAGGTACGGATTGCTGGGATCCAGCCATGCGACAGGGCTTCCGATGAAGCTAAAACTCCCCCCCATTTCATTCTTTTTTTTTTTTTTTTTTCTTCCTTCCTTTCCACACCTGTCCCAAAAAGTGCGCAAAGCAACGGTTCCTGGCGTTCGGGGCCTCGCTTCGGCACGCTGAAATATCGAGGCTGGTTGCAGACTCCAAGCAGGCGCAGGCACTTTGCATTGCCTTTTCGTCGACTTCGAAATTCAGCTATCCGCCATTCGATTCGCCTGTCGCCACAAGTACATTTGCATGTACCTACATATTCGACCTTTCCAGCCCAGGGGAGGATCACTGGCCGCGATATATGCAATGCATGCAATGTATGATGCGTGTATGTATGTATCTTTTGATTTGGCCTGCAAGGGGCGGTGGGGTCAGCCGAGTCCAATGGAGTCGATGCCATCATCGTATATGGCACTTACTCAAAAGAACATTCAAATGCAGGGAATTCCGTTAGAACAAGTTCAGCTGATGGAAAACAAAAAAATCCCAAGACCGAGAAAAAAAATACCCCTTCGATTGAAGGAGTGTAATTGAACACTGAACAGGGGTTGTAGTAGTATTCTAGCAAATATGCGATACCGAAGCAGGGTTAGTCCGTCTGTAGACGGTCCAGAACTCGCGCAGAGTTGAGGAATGCAAAGACGAATTTGATATCGACCATGCCGAGAACCGATATAGGTTTCTCTCTATCAGTCGCTAGTTTCAGGCGAGAAAGTCGCTTGTTTCCAATCTATCTGAGCATCAATATATCCAAGTTAGTAGATTTAATATCGAGATATATATCGATACATCTCCTTGGTCGAGGTCCGGGGGGAGGTGAGGGTTGCATACAACATTCCACCCGGGTCGTCCAATCTTGTGCCGAGACCGATTCAATCGATCAAATCAAAGCACAACCTCCGTCATAACCACACCATCTATGTAGTTACCTCTTATTGTCCTCGGAAATACATCACACTCCCCAAATAAATCTGCTTACGCAATTCCTCACCGGAAGAAAGAACGCTGATATTAAAGATACCGGGCATCCGAGAAGAAAAAGCAGCCCCAGCAAAATTTCCGAATCTCGCGGGCAGATTGTTGGTGGTAGTTAGCCCAAGAGAAAAAAAAGTGGATATCATATGCAGGTACAGGTACTATCCGGGCTTTCCGTTTCGCTTCGCGGTTTCAGAGCATGTATGGTAGGAAAGCTCTTCTCCTCCCCACGATGAACATCCCTTTTTGACCATTTCCAAAGGATCAAACAATGCAGCTTACTTATTGCACATACATTGCATAATGTTAGAAGTTATAGTCCAATGATCAATCACGGACCGCCGTCAATTCTGAGTGTCTACATTATACTACCAACCTTGTATCGAGACATCCAAGATAGACTTTCATCTAAATCGATCAAGGTATAGCCAGATTAAAAATAAATAAAATTTAAGAAGAAAAACTTGGGACGATATTTTCGTTTCTAAAAAGTTTCAATCCCAAAAGCAAAGAAAACTTCGATTTGCTCTTATCCCCTTTTTAAATGTCTAACCTCGAAACCATGTAAAAAGTACGGTACATACAAACTAGTACAACCCACCACGGTGCCATCCCCGCATGCTCATCTGCGCGTTTGCAGGATATCAAATGCAGATACAACTTAGCATCAACGGTGACTTTTTTCTATCAAAAGTAACATCTGTCCTTCGAAGAACCTCTAACTGGGAACCACTAGAAACACCCACATGCATCCTACAGAACTAAGCTCTTTCCTCTAAACATTTACCCGCTTCTTGGAGCCGACATCCACGTTATCAGGCTATCACAAACTTATCCCAACTTCCAGGAAACGAACCTGTAACCGGCAAAATTAACCCTTCGAACAGCAAAAACCTCAGAACCTTCCCTCCCTTTGCACCGGGGCACTAACGCAGGTACCGATTTCCTCCCCTCTGTTAAATGTGGCCCCCTCATGTGGCCTCATAAAACTCTCCTGTATCTTGCATTACACACCCCTCGCACAAACATAGCCGCCGCATATTACCCCCCCAAATTCCTGCAACATTTTCAACACAGACTACGTATCAACCAACTTCCTCCTAACCGGTATCACAGTATCCCTATCGATAAAACATTCCGTTATCGATACTATACAACGGAAATAACTCCGACCAACATGTCATCATCGGCTCCATCCGAATTAATAGTCCCCACTTTAACCACCGAAGAGCTCGAAATCGACCCTGCATCAATCCAACCAATGGGTCACGGTGGTCACAGTTTAGTCTACAAAGTCTCCGCAAAGGGGTTCCCTAACCCATCCGTTTTAAAGATCGTAAGGATTATTTTCTTTTAAAACTCTTAATCTTACTATAATTAATTAATTAGTTCGTTGTCTTACATGTATTGCGCCCTTAAGACGTCTTGATAAAAAAGATACATTTCACATGATACTTTTATGTACACTCGCTTGCAAACCCCAACTCCCTTGACCCAGAAGAGTACTCGACTTCCACAAGTATACATACATTCTAATACGAGTTCATAAATGTACAACGGCTAGTTCCGCTTCACACTCCCACAAAACCCCGCCTCCTCCACCTCCGCAATCTTCCAATACACCCACCCTCGCGACCCCGACTACGCCTACTTCAATTCCGAAAAATCATCCTACACCAATCTCCGCCCTTCTCAAACATCAAACTCCTACACCCCAATCCTTCACGCAATAGTCATAATCTCTCCATCCTTTGAACCATACATCCTTTCAAACTATAACCCCAGTCTACACCGCAGAAGACGACAATCGCGACTTAGGGTTACAGGGGATGAAATAGTAGAACGGCTACCCTTAAAGGGAGTGTTGATAGAGTATATCCACGGGCTGAGGCTAAGTGCGTTCAATTCTATCCCTGGTGAAATATCAACAAAAATTGTGGAAGGAATAAGACATATACATTCTGTGGGTATCCTGCACCGCGACGTGAAGAAACGAAATGTACTTATCGTCCCCAACACCGCTTTGTCCTCAACCAACGAAGAAGAGGAGGAAATAGCCGCCCGAGATATCTTATTAGACGGTACAGAGAAAGTGGTCTGGATAGATTTTAGTAATAGTTTAGTACTCTCTGATTTCCGCGGTACGGATGGCGAACAGAATGAGATTTTTAATCGGTCGACGGAGGCAGAGATGAACGAGGTTAATAAAATGGTAGGAAAACTTGAGAGATGATGTTTTTTTTTTTTATTATTTCTATCTACTTTTTCTCTCTGTATTTAGCGATTATATCCATCATTTGACTCCACCTCTCAAACGCAGATTCTATGCTCCCCTTTTGCTCTAAGAACGCTTCATCTCCAAGTATTTGCTTCAAATTCTCCATCTTCTCTTTCCCAAACTCTACAATCGACTCCACCATTTTCTTTAACATGTCACCAACCATTTTTTCATCGTTTTCGTACAACTCAACATACTCATCCTCCTCCATCCCCCCTTCCACCAACTTTACAAAATCATCATACCGCTTCCCCATCCCCAGCGCATCCTCTTCGATAATCGCTAACCTCAACGCCATCACAGTCCTATAACAAACTTCATTCTCATCCAAGAGATAGCCACTGCCACCATCATCAGCGGAAACCATGAGATCAGATCCACTGTACCACATATTCCGAGAAAAGGTGAAGGCGTACCCGTGGAATGACATCTCTCTTAAGATTTCTTGACGACGAGATGAGACTTCTGGAAGGACCCAATGGTCGATATTGATGTTATCGGCGCGGTTGGTGGGAAGAGTGAAGCCGTCTGTGGTTTTTGTTAGATAATTTATTTGATCGTGGTAATCGGATACATACATTCGACGAGTAGGTGATCGTTGTTATAGTCGCCATAAGTCACAAATATCTCTTCTCCAGGAGCTATAGAAAACCATTAGCACAATCCCATACCAGCACAAGATAATTATAACCCACCATAAGACTTCTGCGTCGTAACCCTCAACCCATCCGTCGAAAAGCTCACAGTACACTACCCCCATCAGCCTTCCCAATACCAACAAAACAAAGTTTAAAGGAAGATATACTGACACTCTCATCCCCCCTCGCATCATGATTATAATAATCAATAAAAGGACACATGGTCATACAATCCTCCGCAGGAACTTTATACCATTTCTTAGGTCTATAATAAATAGTCCTAGTATTCACCACCGCCCACGCCCATTCATACTCTTCCTTTGAAAATTCCACCCCTCGAGCATCACGGTGGAATTTTACCGCATGTTCGTAATCATCTTTTAGTTTTTCTTGCTGTTTTATAGCGAATGCGCGGATCCAGGGTGGACAGTTGGTTAGTACTTCATTGCTCCAGAAGAGGGGCATGGAAGATTTGAAGGATGAGAAAGGTGGGAGGATTGAGATGAATGGATCATTGTTATTTGGCGCATGGAATTGAGAAGCGATGTAAGCGGCGAGGGAGCTGTGGACTTTTGTGGGGTGGTCTATGGGTGAAGAATTTAGGAATTGGATGTCGTAGAGGTTGACAAGGAGGGATTTGGGGATGAAGGTTATTTCTTCGTTTCTCTGTTCAATTGATCGTTTACAATATATCTTCAGTAAATTATACAACCCTTCCGTCAAATATTATAATATATAATCGAAGTCTTTATAGAGAAAAGAGGGATATGGTAGACAAAATCTCACCTGAACCTGCTCAGAAGCCACAATCCCAATTCCATGCGGCAGCTTTGCAATCCTGACCTTCGACAGCCTAGCGTTATTGGCAAGCACATGCTCCAACAGGCGCTGGTGGACCTCAGGCACGCCGTCGGCCAGAAAGTCCTGGCAATTGGACGACGACGGCCTCCTCCGCTTCGGCATTTGTACGTCCAAGCTTTTCACCCGGGATGGTTATAAGGCGCTAATGAGATCCCATCTTATATATCGACTTTTTTGTATTCGATTCTTTCTATTTTGCTTTTTCAATTGCCAATCAGCATATGATAGTATCTTTCATCATTCTGAAAATGCGGGGGAATATCAGTTTTTACGGATCAATTTTTTCAGCGGAAATCCCTGCGTTCGTTTGTTAGCCTGCCTGTTCTGGCTCTAACGATATTCCACCTGCGAACAGCCAGCCCAACTGCGGGCCGAGTGGAAAGTGAGTGACTGCTGACGTATGTACATACCTTGAACGGGGAAGAACGAACAGGAAAAGAATGCCAATACTCAGTTGGTTGTTATCGATTATGCAAGTGCGCATGCGAGGAAAAAAAGAAAGAGTGGAAAGATGCACGAGGATTCCCCAATTTAAACCTCGGAATGGGTGAAGTTGCATTGCACCATTTTTTATATCTCGCCAGATAAATGTTTCGCTGGTTTCCTCTATACTACCCGCATCCTCGTAGTTGATTGAATTCTTATCACCAATATAATAAAAGAAGATAAAATGGACTCGGAATACGCCCGCCCGCCTGAAAACCCCTATGTCTACCAGACCCCAGAAGTAGACCTCAAAGCCTCGTGGGACGAAGCTTCCGTCAAGAATAAGACATTCGTAATCACCGGCGGGGCCAGCGGCATTGGCGCGGGTCTGGTGAAGCGACTGGCTGAACTTGGGTGCGGTTGAAATTTCCCCGGATTTTTTGTTCAATGTCAAACGCTAATTTTCTGTATCAAACGGTCAATTAGAGGGGCTGTTATTATCGGCGACTTGCAGCAAGCGGACTCATTTGTGGAGGAAGTGAGGAAGAGCACTGGGAATCCAAAGTATTCTTTTCTTTTTTTAAAGATATCGTATGCGCGCGCAGCTGTTAATGAAATATACAGCATCCACTCTGTCCGGTGCGATGTCACAGACTACAAATCCCAATGCGACCTCTTCCGCAAAGCCCTCGAACTCTCCCCAAATAAAGCCATAGACTCAGTCGTACGTCCCCCCAAATCCTACAATCCCATAATATAACCCTCCCCATAAACCCCCCTACTCACAAACCCTCTAGTTCGCCAACGCCGGCGTAAACGAAGTCGGCAAATCATGGATCCCCAGACCCTTCGGTCAGCTCCTCCCATACCCTTCCTTCCATGCCATTCCCAAAACTAAAATGTCCCCCACAGTCCCCGGCCAACCTGAAGACCCCCCCGAGCCAAACCTAACAACCATGAACGTCAACATCACCGGCGTAATCTACACTTCCTACCTTGCCCTCCAATACTTCCGTGCCCACCCAAACCTCCCCAAAGACGCATTCCCAAACCAATCCCATGATCGTTCGTTGGTACTAATCGGTTCTATTGCTTCTTTGTATCCTTTAACCCATGCCCCGTTTTACAATGCTTCCAAACACGCGGTGTTAGGACTCTTCCGAGCGCTCCGTCAAACCGCTCTGCCGGATAGGATTAGAATCAACCTCCTCTGTCCATACTGGATCGAAACGCCAATCATCCCATTGGGTGCAAAACTGCTTTTGGCGGGGACAGACTATGCCAAAATGGAAGATGTGGTCGATATCGGTGTGAGGTGTATGGGCGATTATAGCGTTGCGGGACATATCTTTGTAGTTTTTCCCAGGAGTGTGGGCGGTGTGCAGGAGATTTTCAACGATGAACCGAAGGATTTAGATTGCTTTAATCGGAATGCGGTGAAGGCCTTGAATCGAGTGTGGGCGGCACAGTCGTGGATTGAGTGGGGGAAGAATGTGCTGTATGCAGCTCTTGGGTGGTATAGGTCTTGAAAACTGTTGGTCGTTAGCATGAATGCCTTGTTATCTCTTGTGATGGCTAGTATGTCAGTTAATTTTGTGAGATGGTGAAAAGATTGGAATTTGGTTGAGGAGGCGGGTATATTTTGATAGTTAGTGTGTATGTACGAGCGTGGTCGTCGCTTTTGAAATGTATATATACAATGCAGACTCCCTCTGCAAGAAAGCCCCAGCAATATAACTCCAGCTTAGTCTTGGAGGCAGATTCCAACCCGCAATCGTGATCTAGATAGTAGCAGCGATATCCAAAACTACCAACTGGCCTTCTTCACACCAGGCAACTGTCCTGCTAGAGCAGCTAGTCTGAACGGGAACTAAAGATTCAAATCCATATCAGCAATACCACCCCCAATAATACCCGATTAATGGGAGAATAATCCTAGATACTCACCCTCCCCATCTTAAACTCCCTAAGCACACCCCTCCCCCTTCCTCCAACGGTACACCTATTCTTAATCTTCGTAGGCTGGCTGCTAACCGGCAGCTGGGTGAGCTGTAACTGTGCTTCGGTCTTTTGTCTGGGGGTGAATTGATTGCTGGCGATGATGAACCGGAGAGCTTTACGTTCGACCTCGTATTTTGCAAATTGTTCGCGCTTGTAGGCGTCGCGGAAGACACGGGACTGGATGAAGCTGTATTGTTTATACGTCAGTACGGACTTCAGCTTCTGTCGGGGTGATAAAGAGCATACCAAGCAAGCTTATGCGTCGGCTTTCCGGCGGACAAGAAGTGTCCCTTAAGAGGCGGCATGGTGAAAAACGGCTATGTGTGTACCGTCAATTGGCGGTATGTAGACAGTAAAATGAATGTGAATAGTGAAGCCGAAGTTTTGGCGGTTTCCAGTTGAGGTTCCAGTTTTGACAACTCACGTGATCTGCTCCTCAGAGCCGGAAGATTTGACCTCATCCCAACACCCGAAGCAGACCTTCAAAACACCCACTCCTTCAAACGAATACATTCCCCCCGCCGTCACTACCCCGACGACCTTTCACATACACCGAAACACCCCGGGTTTTCGAAACTACATCTTCTCCCCTCCAAATCCATCACAATGCCAGGACCATTCGCTCTGTTCCGACGAAAGTGGCCAGCGCCAGTTTGTAAGAAATATCCCTCTCCCGGCCGTAGGAACGCCGATATACAGGTCGCGGGACATACAAGTGGGCGGAAGAAGGCCAATTGGACTTAGATTACTAACGATTCTTCTTTGCTCGTATACAGGGGAACCAATGGCTCCATTCATCATCGCCGGTAAGCCATACTAGAACGATACCAACTCCCGCCAACGGAGACGGCGAGACGAGACGAGCGATATCGGGGCGTTTAGAGGAATTCTAACAAAAGTCGAATATACAGGCGGCATCGTATACTATGGAGTCTGGCAAGGACAGAACGCTCTGGCGAACAGTACGTCTTGATCCCTACTATTCCCATGAGATCAAATGAACTAACGACTTCAACTACCAACCAGCCGAGGAATTCCGCAACGACCCACGAAACCCCAATGCTAAGCCAGCCAAGCCAGGCTCGCACTAGGACGGCGTATCCGGCTTCTTTTGAACCTGTTGCTGTTCTCTCCTAGAACATTGTGTATATTTCTTGATGTTTCGAAGAAAAAAATCCCGGCATAGAAAAAAGGGCGGAGCGGGGGAACGGAGGATGGGATATCTGCTTTCATTGTAATTAACGGTTTTGTTGGTTACAGTGAATCGGATTCCGAATTGTACATTTTAAACCTGCGGGTGCTTGCACGAGAAAATTAAAAACGGGGAAAACTCGCGATTCCTTGAAGTTTCATAAAACGTGGTTTTACGATTTAAACACTACGCTTTCATTATCTGCTATCCTAACTCCGCTTTGGTGGGCGAACACCCGTCTCAGCATCTCGACAATATACACCACCGTGCCGCCTCAATTATCACCAAAATCAAAAACCACACCCACTCCGCATCACAATCTCCAAACTCGTCCTCCCCATCGCCAAATTATGTTCCAAAGCCCCCAACTTCGACACCACACTCATCAAACTCGGATCCTGACTCTCAACCCTAATCCTCTCCTTCACTCTCACTTCCGTCCCCTTATATGTATACGTCTCTTCCTCTCCACCACCATTACCACTCCCACTACCATTGCCTACCCCTTTCCTCCCCTTAAACGCTCCCGCGATTCTTTCTCTAAAATTAAAATTCGATAGATGCTGGTCGATATTCATACTCAAAGCCGCGGTGAGGCCTGTATACGCCGTTGGAGTGGTATTTTCCAAAAGCCTTAGTTCGGTGACGATAGCTGCGTCTTGGATCGTAATATCCAATGCCAGATTCTCTGGTAACTGCGGATCAAATAGGGTGTTATCAACAGCGTGATATGGGAATAAATTTGACTTGGGTGTAGATTTTAGGATTTGCTGTGCAGATTGGATGTCTGAGAGGAGGGAGGAGAGTTGGGACGCTAGGAGTTTAGAGTCTATTATTGCTGTGGAGGTTCTTGCTGATAATGGTAAAGATTTGTGTGTTTCCACGGCGGTGGAAGAAGGGAGGGTTGTTAATGCTGAATGGACGAAGTTACGGCAGTCGGTGAGTTGAGGGAGGTGGAAGCTTGGAGTACTGCTCGTGGAGTCTGAAGGTGGAGCGGCAAGCTGGAGACGGTAGTAACCTAGACCTTTTGTATTTGGGAGACCGTGCATTTTTACTTGCATGTCCTGTGATCTTGTTTAGAAGGGTAGTTCCAGATCTCGGAATAGCAGGATTAATGCTACATACACCCTTAACAATTGCGCTCCCGACTCTAGTAACAAATCCCTTCAGTCCTTCGCTGCGACTCGTAGAGAGTACGAGTGTACTCCCTGGCTGCGACGGGGCGAGTAGTGATAGACATTCTTCAAGCCCAGACCTGAGTGATAGAAGACTCTCTTGGATTTCAGTTATTAGCCATGCGAGTTCTCGAAGCTATACATTGTATTATTCAGTTAGCATGGGTGTTCTGATATTATATTGGGAGTATATGATATCACAGGACATACCGTGGCATCTTGAACCTCACGCTCGAGTACCTCCGGGGATACTTTTGGGTGGACTTCGATTCGCATCCTTGTTTTAACGGTTTGAATGGGACGATGTCACGGTGTGGATTCGAACCATGCGACTGGCGACTGGCCGCGAGATGGGACAGGGTTTCGTCGTCATGCCTGAGCTGAGCATGGGGGTCACAAAGGCGGCCGGTTTGCAACAACCTCAACGCAAAATTGTCCACATAGCACATAATGACGAATGCGAGTTAAATTTGCCCTATAAGGCCCATTTAGTCTAGATACTAGACGCTCGTTTGGTGCCGGGCCCATCGCGGAAGCGGAAGATAACATTGACAGTTATTAAGTACAAAGCTTTATGGCTAGGATTATGTTTTATGTAATCCACTTTGTGTTATCACGCATAACGATCTAGATGTGGAATGCATTAACTAACACAAAGTAGACTGATTAAGCTTCAACCGAGTAAGCATCGCTTCAATTGATCAATTTCAAATCAATTGACAATCAATTGAAAAATTAATAGTGAGCTAACATCTTGCGCCCCATCGAGAAAGCCCGGTAGCCCAACACACTAACTAGCCAACTTAAGTGTATGGCGACCTATATATATATGAAGATATATACAGTCCGCTCCTGTATATACGGGAATCGAGTTCGTTAGTGGCATCTTCGTACAAACTTAGGTATCCGTAACTCGCCCGATTATAGAGTAGATCTATGGGACTAGCTCACAGCCGGCCAATTTGGGCCAGGCTCGAAATTCCTATCCGACTCGCGCTCCAGAATCGTGAGTGGCACGCCGGCAGGGCGATGTAGCCCCGGGTCCTCCCGACGTCTCCTCCAAAACGATTGAGTTATTGACTGCCATTCAAAAGTCAAGTTATCAAACTGCCTGTAGTATCGCTCTTCTTGCTCGTCCTCCAGGATCGTAATTGGCGCGTATCTATCACCGAAATCATCCCACTTTCGGGCTTCTCGTAGAATCTCACATCTAATTGACCGCTCCTCGCCATCAAATTCGACACTTTCCAACAAGGAAAGCCGTGGGGCCGTGTGATCTCTTCTTAATCCGATCCAATACTCGATTGCCACTTGCAACTCCTTCCTCGTCATGATCTTAGAATCGGGATTGACTGGCCGTGACAGGAATACGCGCTTCAGTTTCGCCATCCTAGTAATACCACGGTAGGGTAATACCCAGTCCCAGGTAATGTAGTCATCGCCGACCGAATGGAGCACCAACTCCTCAACATTTGGAGACAAATAGCTAATTCCCTCGACTTCTCTCTCATGTATTTGACTAACTGCGACACAGAGATGTGTCACGTTGGGGAAAGTGGGAGTCTGACCGAAGGTTTCAAAGCTTTCCGCGGGATATCCTATGAAACCCGCGGAAATTTCCAACCGCTTTAGAGTACTCGCTAATGCGATAACAAGTGAGGTTCCAAAACTTGGTATACCGTCCAGGTCAGCTTCGTCGAAGTACAGTAGGCCTACCCTTAACACTATATCTTCGAAATTGAATGATTCTCGAATGAAGCTGGCGAATCTGCTGCTTTGGATACCGTTTTCAATGAACGTGTCATTTTCGTCTAGAAGAATTCCAAGATGTTTATCGTGTATAGAGTGCAGGAGAGTAGGACTTTCCATCTCATCAGGAGAGTCGAGGACAAGTTTTTTGAGGGTTCGAGAACATGGATAAGTCGATAAGACTTTAAACATGGAGAGGAGTACTCGATAAGTATGGCTGCGCTGTAGAGGTAAGCCTATTTGGATGGCTTGCAGGTTGGTAAATTGTTGAAGGCGATCGAGGTAGACCTTGCACTCTTCGACGAGTAGGGGAAAATCCCTCGAGTAGAGGAGGAGATCTTCATTAGAAACTCTAGCCCTTCCGTATCTATTTGCACGATGTCAGTAGGAGTGTGAATGACATGCCGCCGGTGCACTTACCGAATATCGGGCGTTATAGTAGTTGAGGGCTTGATCCTTGCATAGCTATACACACAATGTGAGTTTGTGAGGAGAGTGAATCGCATGTTACCATTACGCTTACCGAACGTCCCGCCCTATCCCCCACAGAGACCCGCCCTTATCCAAAGCTTTGGCCGAAGCTGGATTTAATTTAATCCCTTCGAACAAAATTGGTAGAGATCGGTCTCGGCATGATTTTGAGCATAGAGAGAAGGATTTCAGATCACCGAGCTCGAGTAGATCTCGAGATATTATCGAACGGAATATTTCCGAAGGAATGGTTGAGAAGGTCGCCATGATAGTATATATGGCTTCGTAGCCTACGGTCTCGACGCCCCCAAATTAAAACTATAAAATGTATTCCAGTATATCAACGTAACTTTATGCTGGTATATGCGTAGAATGAATATTCGAATCCCAAGTATATCTGTTGAGTGAGCGAGGTATCGAGGCGTACAAGATAATTAATATTCGAATGATGTAGAGATCTAATCAGTTCACATGGAAACCCCGCATCCAGGACATGAATCTTAGAACCACATTAATTATTAATCCATCCCGGTCGGAATAGATTGGCATCTATCGATAGGGTGGCATGAAATTGCGGCACAGCTCTGGAGGGTCCAACTTGTAACTCCGTCGCCTGTACAATTTACAACATCCTCAACACCCTGCCATATGTTGGACAAAATGTAGTCAATATTCCCCCACGACAGAATGGGTGTATATACTTTAAAAACTCCATTCTCATCTAATCACTAGTATTCAAAACTTACTCTCCCAAACCATCCTAAAGAAACCTCAAGGAGCGCACTAAAGCAACAATGCTAGGCCGCTGGTACGAAGGTGTGTTCTCATAAAGCCCTCCACAAAAAGCCCACATTCTACAGTACGGGTTGCAGGATATCTAACATTTTTGTAGCGGTCATCGGTGGCCTGATAGGAAGTATGATCGGCTACGCCGCCATAACATTCTACATCTCCTACATCGAACGAGATGGCACAGAATTCAGCGAAAGTATGAATGACCGTCTCAAACGAACGGAGTATATACTAGAAGGGTTTAACTCAACGGCAGAAGATGTCATAGGTAAGTAACCCTACCAATATCATTTTTAATCACCGCCCTTGCCTTGCAAATTTAGTTAAATCATGAGAGAATAGAGTAGCGGATGGTTGCTGATTCTGCTGATTGGGTTGTAGCCACTATTAATGAACTAATGAAGAAGGAACGAGAGGAGCGGGAAAGGGATTACGCTTCTAGGGAGTTCATAATTCCTCGAGAGTATATAGCGGTTTAACATACCGTACATGATCGGGTGGATATAAATGGAGCCTGGGGGGGATACGCACCGACACAAAGAATAAGAGGACTCATGATCATTACCCACGAAGTCACACTTGAGATCCATTAGCGCTTACTTATACAAGTCCACATCTTGGATCGCCATGTATTATATCATACCCCGGAGAGGTACTTGAGTGTTGGCTATTCGAAAATAGATTGAGATGGTTTGATACTACATGGTTCCACGTGGTCGGGATCGATCCGCTAGATATATTCATATGCGTCCTACGGGACCCTTTTTTGCTACGTGTAACTTAGCGCAGTTTAATTCAGCTTGTTCAACTTGATCAATAGAAAGAAACCAAGCCTTCGAAGCTTCATTCACAATATCAGCTGCTACGAGAGTCCTCCTTCGCGCACTCTCCAAGATGGACAAAGACCAGGCACAAAGTAAAACCCCACCCGTCACCCGCCGAAGTCATGTGAATTCCTACATTTATAAGACCAAAACTGACTCTACTATAACCATTTAGCATCCGCCGCCTTTCTCGTCGCCTTCAGCTTTCTCGCCGGCATAGCTCTTCTTTGCGCCAAATCCTTCTTCCGCGGGAACCCTAGTATCATGGATCCCAGCATGATCAGCCGCACAATGCGTCGACACCCCGAGGCATTCGGCAGCAAGTCTGTACATTGGGGGAAGCCGGTACAAACTCTCATAAGGAATTAACGGTAGAGCATGGTCATATGAATTGGTGCTACTTTTATATCAATGTCGTTTGTGTTTTGTAACTAGAGAATGTATTTCCATACCGAATGGGATATCGCCGAATTCAAGATCATATGCTAGGGGAAGTTAGTATAATTTAGTACCAATTCTATGTATCTAACTTCAGCTCCATTACTAGAATTCGAATTCGTAGTTATCCACGGTGGTCACATTTGCTGACCACCCATACAAAACTAGTGCATCATACACTGCCACCCGAGTAAATGCGTCGCGCTCAGCACTTCGGCATACCATCGGGGTGGCAGGATATACAAATAGATAGTAGCTAGTAGTAATGGTGTATGACTTTGAATTAATGTAAGGTATCGAATAGTATTAACAGGGTACAACGAAAGAATAATCGGAAAACAGCCAATCGAAGAAAAAAAACAACTAGTATGCACAGAGTATATACACAAGAAGGTTAGTACTGCTGCCTCGAAGAAGGATATATAAAAAAAAAACGCCCAACGATCGCTTGATGTTCGACGCCATCAACATGAAGTATTAAGAACGTAATGATGTGTGCTAAAGTTCAAAGTCTCAAAAACTTGAGGGGAAAGAAACAATGGTTTGCAAAAAAAAAGGTCGCACTGTACACAAGAATACAAAAAAGGGTAGCAAAAAGACAACATCCAACCAGCTTCATTGCCTGCCCGCTTCTTCTTCAATTGTAAAAAAATTCAAGTAACGAGAGTAAAGAAAAGAGTGTGTTCCAAACTGTTCGTCTGCTCTTGCCATCGTATATATATGTATAGAGGCTGGTTCCAAATCCGCCATTAAAACAAAACAAAAGCGTCCAAAAACTGTCCTCAATGGGTAGGGTATCATACAACTGTCTTTCTTGTCTTGTCGTGCCGTCGGAAAAAAAGGACATGCGGACTTTGTGACTGCCATGTATAAAAAGCAAGCAGTTTAATTACTAATTAAACGATCCTGGAATCGCTGGGATATCGTTCTTAATGATGTCCCGGCTATCTGGAATGGATTCGGCCTTCTCGTTCTCCTCGATGGTCACGACTTTGCTGTTGAGCAATGTCGGAGACTGTGGCGGAGAAGGCAGGTGGCTGTCTCGGCTTCTGATCGAGGTGGTGGTGCGCAGACTCTCAGCCTTCTCCTTGAAGCTGTCTGTCTGAGACATCGCATCCGAAGTCCTGCTCGAGGCTTCAATATCCTCCTCGGTAGCCTGGACACTCTTCTCGCTGCTCGAGATTCCACGGTAAAGGTTTCCGCGTGGAGGGAGCGCAGGGGGTAAGGCTGGTGGCAAGGACCGACGTTGCGGCAGCGCAGAAATGGTGACCTGCGAAAGTCTGTTCCGGAGATTCGACTTAGGAGGAAGGCTAACAGGGGTGGCGACGCTAATAACGACGGGCTCTTTCTTCTCAAAGACCTGGGGTTGTGGTGGAGGGCTTCTTGGGCTTGTGACCTTCAAGATATCCTCTCGGATGTTGTGGAATGAAGGAACAACACCGCCGCCAACCCTCGACCAGAACATCTGCTCCCGAAGCTTGACGCTCTCTTCCCACGCATTCTTCTCGTCGTCCTCCGTTTCACATTTGATGTAACCTTCCTTAGCGGTTCGCAAAAAGGCAAGGAATGCACAGACAGAGCGCAGTCTGTGGACGCAGTAACCGCAAAGAGGGTACTTTTGTGCAGCTTCCGTCTCATTGGTTCGGAACCTGTGAGTTCGGGCATGCTCTGGATCATTCCTATTCTCGCCGCACATTGAACAGCTGAAGATCGGGAGCTTGGAGATTGGAGGCATAATCTCAATGACCAATGTTCCTTCGACCACAGCTGTCAAGACGGTTCGGCGAGCGATCCACGAGATGCCAGGAGCTGCATCTAGCCTGAGGGTAGGCTCAATGTCCTCAATGAGAGCTCGCTTGAAGAAAGCCGTCTCTCTCAGAGGTGGCGCAGGGGGGAGGGTGGAATAAACTGGAGCAGAGGCGGCGGAAGCACCGCTTGTTGTGCTCGAAACACTCTTCTTCTGGGAATGGCCTCCGAAAAAGGAGCTCGAGGAAGGTAATGGGGACATCTTCGCCGAGTTACCAAATCCCATGATACTGAAACCACTCGAGGGAGCAGGGGTTGGGGACTTGTTGACGGGCATCGGGGGTGCATAGTGTTTGGACATATGCAACACATTGCAGAAGTCGTGGAAGGAAGAAATGTCAGAGCGGAGAACCGGTTGCAGAATGGAGGAGAAGTGTGTCGGATGCGAGGGAGACACTTCATCGGCCTCTGTCGGGATATGCAAAGCTTCGAAGATACGGTTGAGCGATTCCCTGCTGGCTTGACTATTCAATGCTGGAGTGGTTGGCGAGGAGAGGGCCTCAAGTTCGTCCCTCTCAGCAGTCATCTGTTGAAGAGCGTCTTTGAGCTCGGATAACTGTTCCTGATGGGTGTGAAGGAGGATTTCAGTGTCCGAGAGCTGTTGTTCGAGCTGGTCGTTCCTCCGAATAACAGCTTCCCGTTCCTTTCTGGCAGCGATCACCATCTGATTAAAAGAACTTATTAGCATCATCTTGGGAAGAAGTATGAACGAGGATAAGTGATGTAGTTACCTTGTTGGCCTCTTCGAACAATGAAGTGGTGAGATTTTCCAGGTCCTGCTCAATATGTCTCTTCTCTTTCTCCGCTTTTCCCCGCTGCATGCTCTCTTCCATCAACTTGTTCATCAACTGCCTCGTTTCCATCTCAACTTCCTTCTTCTCGACCAAGACACCGGTAGCCATCATGTCCTGATGCTCCTTTGCAATGGCTTCGAGTTGCTTTATCCTCTGCTTCGACATGTCTAGCTCATGTCTCGTCTCCTCTAGACCTTCTTCCAGCGACGACTGATGATTGATTGCCTTGATTAACTTCTCACTCAAAGCCTGCACTTCGCCACTCAAATCCTGCTGTGCCGGCTCCGGTGTGCTAATTCCGCTAGTGCCGCTGGTATTCGAAGGAGGAGCATGGAGGTCCGATGTGCTGGCGTTAGAGCTTGCCGCATGGACAAGACCGAGAGCCTTGCCATCTTTCCTAGATATTGTTGAGAAGGTACCGATTTCAACCTGGGACGGTTGCCGTTTGACGGACTGCGAAGGTAAAGCCGATGGCATTGTGTGGGATTTCCGCCCGGCGCCGAAAGAAGGCGGGGTATAGAGGTAGATTAATTCCGAAATTTTGGCGGTTCGGGGGGGTGGGAGGCGGACAAGGCCGGGACGGAGTGTTTCAGTAAGAAAACCTGGATACGGTCCTAATGATAGAGAGAAACGGCACTAGGTAGGTAGGAATAACGAATGGGTGGAGTGATGAAGCGGAGGAATGATAAGAGATAGATGCTATGTATGTCTATAAGAATATGGCGGTGGAGGCTGGGAGGATGGATGGAGGGATTAATGGGCGGATAGAGAGGAGGGGCAAGAACGATACGATGGAAGGCGGTGGAGGGAATCGGGAAGGAGGGATCCGAAGATGTGTTGGTGCGTTGGGTTGGAGTTGGTTATGTGTTGCTGTCCAGGGCGATCCCAGAACGGACTGGATATCCAACTTGGTCCTGAACTTGTGACTATCTGACCTGACCTGCTTAAGCGCCGTGATGATATGACGATGATGGTGATATGGACGGTATCAAGGAATGACAGGTGATGCGAAGGATTGAAGAGGAATGCAAAGATCCCAACCAGCAGAACGAGAGACTGAGATTGAGATTGAGATTGAGACTGAGACTAACAGAAAGACAAGAAAGACTCAAACCCAAATCCCCATTCAAGAAAGCAAGAGGTGCCGTGCGAAAAAAAAAAAAAAAAAGGATGTTACACTCTGACGAAAAAAACCGGGCAGCCACGAGGTGGGAATAGTAATATATACGGCAGGCAAGAATGAAGACGACCTGTCAGTGCACCCAGCCGTTCTTGCCTTGCCAGCCTGATCCTAGCCAATGACGGTCGATGTCGATGGTGCTAGTTCAGGTCCTTGGAGTCTCAGCCTTCGGACTAAGGCTGCAGAGTAACCAACAAGTACAACCACCACCATTCAGGGCCGAAAGATATGCACGATAGCTTAAGGACTATGCATGCACCACCGCCATCTGGTTTGCTGTATGTACGTTCGTCGAGTCGGGTCGTCAGTCGTGTTCAATCGAGGCTAAAAGGAACGAATGAATGAAAGAGAAGAAGAAGAAGAAGCAGGATGAGAGAAGGGGTATGAGGTAAGAAGTATGTATGTTCTCTGGATGGAAGTGGTACTATTAAGGAGTGAAGCGAAGCCAGGTCGGATCTATCGGGAGCACAACCTCAACCCCGTACAGCTGCACTCCACGCAATGAGGTTTCTTTCTTGTCTTAGTTCACGATAGTATGCATCGGACCTAGAACTGAGTACAAAAAAGCATAACTAAGAATATTCCTCCTTCTCCGGTGTATGGGTGTGTGTGTGCAACGATGAACGGCGGCGACGAGGGAAAAAACCTTTTTCCTTTCGCCTGGGGGTTAATTCGAACTTGGGCCGTCCGTTGCCCCCTTTAGCTTCCCTGCTCCTCCTTGTCCCGCACTCCGTACGGCGGTGGCACTCCAGAGCTCAACAATGCGGACCAGACACCCTCGCTCGCGAGATCGATCTGGCTGGCTGCTTCGGAGAGACCAGTCGCTGGGCTGTTCTTTTTTCCTTTTTTTGTCTTTCCTGGGGTTAGTTTGCCTTTTGCCTGTTCAGTTGAAGGATGGGCAGAATATGACGAATGATATACCCTGATTCGGGCTGTACCTACGTAGGTGCAGCTAACTTCTGCGAGGGGCGAAAGAGAACAGAAAAGAGCTAACAATTGAAAGTTGTAACAAGCCGTCCACAATTAAGGCAAGGGGAAAGAGAATCCACATCATATGGAGACAAGAAGGACAAGATGTTCTTGTACTGGTACAGCATGACCTCGACGTTACCCAGCCATTGCTTCGAAATGCTGCGCGAAAATATGGACCTGAAGAAGTACCCGCAGTTCCAGTTCGAGTAATTATAATGTAAAGCTTACCCGTTTCCAAGTCCCACGTTCGACGGCTTGGTGCAACCGGAGTTCCTCAAACCAATTTTCGAACATCAGGTCATCTTAATTTCTGTCGCACAAGAATGAAAATTGGTGTTTTCATCCATGCAATTGAAATTGAAGTTTGATTTTGAAAGTTCACGGATTCTCGTCAAAAAAATCCTTCAGACGAAGGCGGAATCCGGAAATGTGGCTGGGCAAGCCTTGACCTCGAACCGTCCGTGGGGGAAACAAAACAAAATACCTGGATAACGAGTAATATATTTCATCCGGCACCCCAGCTATAACATTCAAAATGCTGCTATTAAAGCGGTATATACAGGATGAATTTGTAGACACGGTAAATATTAAGACACATACGTATCCTCCGTAGGGATGCAGAAATTTCGAAAATAGGCATTACATACCGCAACGATCTTGAGCTCACCCTGCCATTCTGGAAGCAGTTGAACCTTGGCTCCAACTCGGCCCTCTGCCTCCGAAAATAGCTCCAGCTCCAGCCTCCCACTTGCGTCTATAGACTATAGAGTTCGATTTTGTCTCCAGAAAAGGCATTGGCTCAAGCTTTCAGCAAGGTTATCTCGGTTACCCGAACCCTGACTCTGCTTCTTCAAACCTATCGATATGTGCGTATGTCCCTCATTATGTAGGATATTATCAAATAAATCATCGCATTGAAACTGGAGATGCAAGCTTTATCACAGTGCATGGCCGACCCACAGTCGTTTTATCTGGATAAGTGCCGAGGCTCTGCCTACCAATCTCAGATATGCCCGCCCGGTATCGTTGATATCCTTTCCCGCCCTCAAACCGCAGATTCGCCAAAACTCGACGACCTTTTAGGACTTTTTAACGAAATCCATAAAGTTTCTTCAGTTTGCAAATTCTATCCCCAATGAAGCTTGCGTGAGACTTGTTTCGACGCTTGTCTTAAACAGGCATTTTTGCCACGTGAAAACCGAAAGAGAAAATCCAACAGTAGTATCAACGCTAATATCATGAGCATCAGACAACACAACGGAGCATGAGGGTTGTTTGAAGACTCAGCATGTTCCAGTAACGAAACTGAGGTAGACCCAGTGCTTCCGTGATACTTAAACTTGGGCGTCTCTCATCCGGGCCCCTTCTCTGAGGTGCCAACCTGCTCGTAGGGAGGCTAGTAGACAGGTTGTGTGAGTGGCAGGTTGGCTGCTCGTGGTTTGGTGCACGATATATATATAGATGGAATGCGCAGCGAGGCAAAAGATTTCTTTGGCTAGTAGATGTACATGTAAGATAGGCAGAGCTACTACAGGTATGTTGGGAACAGCCACTATACTCGCTAAATGAGAAGACAGTGCAGAGGGAATGTGATAATCAAGGTGAATATTCGAACATTGGTACCGTAACGACATTTAAAATGGAAGCAAACTTAATGCCATCTGCATTAAAATACGGCTACGCAGCCTCGGATATTATCCAAATATCGTAGTTAAACAATAAGAGGCCTTGCTACCTCCATAGATATCACTTCCAGATAATAAAATTGGAGATGACGGAACAGTTGCTTCCTAAAACTGTCATTTCGGAGCGGGGTTTCGCATTGTGCCCTCCGGAGGTATTCCACATGTAATCGGGCTCTTGATCAGGGTACTCCGTGCACCTGTCATCCCGATTACCCTCTACTTGTCCGTGGGGTTTTCTCGCTTCGGAATACCAGGCCCAGGTCCGGGATTTGATCTTTATCAAAACTTAAAACCCGTGCCTTCTTCGTTCTGCGCCCTTCTTCTTCAACCGATTGGCATTCTATGTTGCCCAATCTGATCCTTTTTGTCTCTACAACAAATTGAGCTTTTTCAGAATTCTTCTAACTTCCGTTTCTGTTTCCGCGGGCGCCCACTTCCCCGCACGTGTAGAATAGGACCTCTCCGAAGAGCTCACCCAATTCCGGCTCTGCTTCAGCAAAGGTCCTTTTTTTGAGATCAATAATCTGACGCGAGGAGATAGCATATGTATCTGCCTTATATTGGTTCATTCCCACCTTCCGAGGGAAGGCCGACCCCTCGGATAATGGCAGCGTCAGGGTTTCCGTAGAATTGGATCTTGTAAGGTACTCCATTCCGATTCTACTTCCGCACGCCCCAGTAAAGGCTTGTTCGAAAGGTCCCTAGAACCATAAGCTCCGTTTTGCTTTCTGCCCAACAACGAGAAAATTCTAGTAGCGGGTGGCATCTTACTTCGAGACTATCTGTTTATTCTAATATTAGCAGGGCTTGTTACGTATGCGGGGCGGTGATCACTTCCAGTGTCTCTCTTACAATGCGAGGGATACGGACCTTCTTCAGAGGCGTCCCGCCTAAGGGTACCCGAGAGTGCCATATATTTTCCGGCGTTATGTTGTTGGCTAGGACCCTTATTCAGTACTTAGAGGTTTGTCTGGATTATGGCTTTCATCAGCTGTTGCTGCGGGTTTTTAAGAGTGTAGTTCAATTTTTATCTTACCATGATCGCAGGGTGAGATATCAGTGTGGAGAAAGCTTGCTGCAAAATAATCGAGTCGATGTGCAAAAGAGATAACTAGAGGGGTGTGAGTATATAATAGCACAAATCCCTTGACCACCGTAGATATATGGGTAGTATTATATTGGGGATAAGCAGTCCTTGAAACCCTAGAGCTAAGCGGTGACGCAACCAGGCTCTGTGAAAGGGTGCTTGAGGGATAAGTGTGTGTGCTGAAGAAGAGGGAAAAGAGGGTGAAACAGAGGAGAAGCAAACAAACGTCCGATCACAGGATTCGAAGCAGAGGCGGGGTGATCTAGTTACAAGGCTGAGGCGGGGGGTTTAAATATCTGGGGTGGCTTCGCAACACAGTGCTCCATGTTGGATTTTGAGAGGGGTTGTCTCGTTGGGGGGGTGGCCTCGTACTCAGGTCCTGGCTGTCTATAAGAATTGCAAGAGTCAAAAGGGCAAAAGGGGCAAGAGTTCTCCGACTACACCACGGACCGTCGCGCTATTACATGCTATAGCGCTAGTACACTATATCCTAAAAACATTGGGTAGAGTGTTGCACCGTAAGCACTGGCAAAAGGACCCTCGGCCCATTTGCCATATACTCTTTGACATATATATTCTTTGTATTTGATCGTACGCCCAACAATGTAATCTGGTTGTTGTCAGCACCCAAGTCTAGTCGAGCCAACTATATGCTCCATTGCATATATTAAGGCTAGTACTTATCGCTGTGGTTAGGGAGCATCCAGGCACGAATGGACGTACTTACCTAGGCCATGTAGAGATGTACATCTGCGAGTATCACGTTGAAAGCTTCTGTGCTACATTAAGCTATTCGGTATCACTCTTAAAGTTCATCTAACATACCTATGCAAGACCCCACCCGGCCACCTGCAGCCGTAAACTTTGTAAATTGTTGTAGCTTTTCGTTTTTGGTGTGGATATCGACTTCGAATTTCGAATTTTCATGCACGAATATAAGTTGAGGGAAGAGAAGGAATAAAAAAAGAAAACCTGCTAGTTCTAGAGCATATTTTAGTTTTGCTTCGGCCGTTGATATACCCCAGGAAGGCTGAAGTTCAAGCCATCGGAGTATACGGATGTGTCTGATTGGCTATATTCATATATAAGCTCATCAACACTGTTGAAACAGTCGTTGATACTATTCAAGATATCATCACTGTATTTGAAAGAAGAACCTGCGGTTGGAGGTGAGTCGCGTTCACTTTCGGAAGACGCAGGGATCTCATCGGGTCCGCACTGCTTCTCCACCTCAGACGTGGCATCTTCGCTCCCGATACAGTCACGACTTTCGAAGGACGTCAAAATACCATCAGGTTCGCACCCCTCAGACGGGGTAGCTTCCCCTCCGGTGAAGTCGAGACCTTCGAAAGACGCAAAGATATCATCGGATTCACCCTCTTCTTCCGTCTCAGACGGGGTAGCATCCTCTCCGGTGAAGCCAAAACTTTCGAAGGACGCAAAGGTACCATCAGGTTCGCACTCTTTCTCCACCTCAGATGGGGTATTTTCGCTTCCGTTAGTGTCAAAAATTTCGAAGGACGTATCAGCGCTGCCAAATGACGAGTTGCTTCCGGATGACGAGAATACGCTCTCAGAAGGATCGAAAGATCCCTCAGAGTCACTAGCGTAATTTTCTGTTCCAGTCATCACCTTGGCCTGGGGCTGAACATCGACAGATTGAGAATACTCGGCCATCAAAGCGACTTTTGCGGAAGCCTCCACATTTTTCTGGGGTGGTGGTCCGCCTTCCGGCGTGGTGCCCTCAGATTTTCCAATATCTCGGTTCCTTGAGTAGGACCCGAAGCGTTCAGAGTAGCCAATGGTATCAAAGCCTAAGTTTTCAGAGAATGTGTCTCCCTGGAACAAAAAGGTTAGTTCTCATGTCGGATAGCTAATCTAGAATCTGGATATCTAGGAGAGAAACTTACTTTGAGGACCCGCGTCTTCTTCACTCTGCGCCCTTCCTCAACTGGCTGAGGCTCTGTGTGACCCAGTCTTCTCTTTTTCGTTTCCAAAATGAGTTTCGCTTTCTTTGGAATTCTCCCAAATTCCGGTTCCGCTTCCTCCCGCGCCCGCTTTTTGGATTCAACCATCTGATCTGGGGTGTGAATGGTAGCGGGAGATATTATAGATGGAAGATTGATGAGTGGTGGTATCGGAACTTCTGAACAAGTACCTGTCTGTTGCTGGCTTAATCCTGTCTTCGAGACAATAGTAGCCATCATGCCACTAAGCCAGGCACGAGATGCCCCAGGGAAAGAATCTCGCCCTTTTGTATACTCTCTCGCAACGTCACCCCATTTGGCCTTATCGTCATCAGAAACACCTTCGTACATAGTCTTTATTTTCCCTGATACTTCGGACTGGTGATGCACCGCTTTGAATAGAGTTTGGTGGTACACTGATAGATATTAGTATCACCAAAATTCGTCGGTATACAGATGCAAGCTTACTTCTATAGGCAATCCAGGCGTTGACTGCTCTCTTCTTCTTTGGCGAATCATCCTTTTCCTCGCGTTTTCTCTTTTGCCCTGTGATGGGCACAACCTCATCCTCAGGTATCATACCCTCTCGGTTCGGCACCCTGTCCATTATAACGTGAACAGGGTTCGTTGCACAGGCGGTGCGATGATCACACTTTTTATGGGTACATTCTCTCTCGCGCCATGGTGCAACAGATACATTCCCAATATTGACCCTCTTTCTCCAATACTTTTGTGCTGGCGTGGGGTATTTGTTCAACTCCGGAACACCAGTCCCGGATTCGAGGTTGAATGCTTTGTCAAAAGAGTCAACGTCGTTAAGATATTTATTGTCAATGTACGTAAAGTTCCTTCCAGGTATAACATTGGTAGGATCTACACAAAATTTGCTCTTATCATTGGCTAGGGCGATTCCAGTCTCAATATCCCTTTTACGCTTGCGGAATTCACTTTTGCTCTCTGTAGGCAGACGGCACGCTTTATTGGGAATTTGGAGTCCGTAATCTTGCTGTGGCTGGAGCACCTTGGGGTATCCGTGGGTATAGTAACCAGCCGTGAATGTTTCATCCTTCAGCGGGTGTATTGTAGGCCTAGGGGGCTCCTGAGTAAACAGGCCCTGTGGCCGTATCCGAAAAGGAGTCGGGGATAAGCAAACGGCGCCGTCTGCATTGAAATACAGATACGTAATCTCAGACGTTGTCCAATTACCATAGTTGTCGAAATCACAGGCCAGATAAGGGATCTTGATACCCTCACAAGTATCATGTCCAGGTAATAAAATTGGAGGTGACACAACAGTTGCTTCCTGAAACTCCCATTTCGGCGGCGGTGACGGGGGCGGTGACGGTGTCGGCGTCCCCCATCGAGCTCTTCGGATTCCCGGGAATTCGCTGATAAGCCAAGGGCTGATATCCTGACTCGATGACGTGAATGAGCGATACTTCTGTAAAACGTGACCTCGTTAGCCGAGACCTACCTGATATTATTGATATACGGCCTCAAGGAAATTTGCAGGCTGACTCAAATCCATGAGAATTCAAAGTTCATTCCTATGATCCTCTGAATTAAAAACAAAACTTGCCTTTTCCATGTCCACAGACATATCCTCTCGCTTTCTAGTACCAAACAAAACTACTATTCCTCAACCGTACGACTTCTTACGAACTCCCACAAACTATGAGATACCTTTCCTGCACTGGGAAACTATCGTGTGTCCTGGATTGCCGGTACCACTCCTCTCAGGTAAATCCCAAGGGAAACAAAGAAAAGAAAAGAAAAACTACTGAACCGAAGTGGAAAGAAAAGAACCCAGGTATCCCGTAAAACTCTGTAAACCCGAAAGAAACTTAGCCGGAATATATATCTAGAAACCAGAACTCGTCGTCGTCCTTACATATATATACGGCGATGTGCGTTGGTAGGTAATATACAGGCTTCCTCCTTGGTGCTTCTGGTAACTGTCCTACTGGATCAGCCCCGCACCGGCCGTAGAATGAGAGAAAGGAGGAAGACTTGTCCGGGACCCCGAAGGGTATCAGTAGTGTCAGGGCGGTATATTGGGTGGCTTCAACCAGCGAAGCCAATTCTTCAAACGGGCACTTCCACTTCCTCAGTAGAAGTGCGCGGTCGAAGGAATTGACAATACTTCTAGTGAATACCACGCCATTCAGACATCCTCCGATAATACAGTGTTCGGGAAGAGTCTCTGGTAGGCGATACCAAATCGCCTGGATTTCCGTTCGATACTTTTGGAATTCAAAACCACAAACTCGAAGTGAGACTAGCTATATCAACCGTCCCGCTTAAGATGCAGCAGAGATTCAATTGGATACAGCAGCCGCACTGTGCGCGCATGCGGTGGGTATCCTCAGTGTTTCAAAGACCTGCGTAGAGGATATCACTATCGTCTCGTACAGCCTTCAGTTCAAGCGAGAGTGGTTATCTGAGTTTCCTGCTAGTGATACAGTGAAACCCCACTCCGACACCGCCGTCCAGCAGTCAAGTATTGCCGAGCAGTTAATAAACCAGATAGACAATATCAAATCGCCTCGATTTATGGGCCACCCTCCAACCAGTTATGTGATAATGTGAACTTCTTAAAAGTCCGGGATCGTTCCGTTCCGTATCACAGTCGGTTATTTAGTCGTCCACCGGCTCTAGATCTTTCTTTTCTAGAAGCTCTGTACGTTCTGGGCTCGTGGTTGAGAAGCGGGATCGAACTCGATCTATATCGCACTGTAAGCCTATATAACCTCTCAGGTTAGTATCGAGTATATCTCTGATATTACGTTCGTGTGTGCTCAGCAGCAGCACGGTGTTGCCCAGTCTCGGCATTGCTTTGCAACGTACAGACCTTGGAATAGCTTAGCAGCAACGGCTTTCAGTAGCACCCTTCCTTCAACTCTACCACCAGGCCAGTTTCGATAGTATTCCGCTATGGAGTCGAATATAACGAGACCACCAGGGAAACAAGGGATGACGTATTGACGTAATGAAGTAATAATGTAGTATGGTCGTGACGTAGTGGTCTTAATACGTGGCTAACAAAGGTTGAGTATAACAGAATTGAAGCTCAAGAGGGTTTCGAAGATGTAACTGTTTAACAATCTCTTTCACTAACCCCCCCCTTAAAAGCCTGCAGTACCAGATAAAATGGACGCCGAGCCTTTTTCTAGTCAAGGATAAATCCTTCTAGAAACCTAGGTGAAATCTAGAGCTTGTCATTAATATAAAGCTCAAAGATTTCTGAGCAAAATAGCATATTTTATATAAAAAATCAAGCAGAAGTTGAGCTTTTGGGGCCAATTGGACAAGGGGGGACAAGTACAATTCGATTTAAAGAGTTATTCTTTATCTAGAATGAAGTCCTCGCTGCTATCCAGCGGTTTGTTAGTTTTAAAATGGATTAAATACATCAATTTGTGGGGGGCGAGATCTTGGGATCCACTTGCCCTTACTCCTCTCCATGATATATCCAATACACTCTCAAGCCAATCACTCTACCAGCTGAAATGCTCCACTCGTAAATCGTTTGTCTATGGAGCAGACGTTTGGGGTGGTAGAATGTTTCTGCGTTGAAACGAGTGTACGGACTCAATTGTGGATTGGAATGGAATATATAATAACGAAGGGCATTGTAATCCCTAGATTCAAAGCAAGGTACTTTGGCTCTTAGGTTTACGGTTAAGGTGGACATGGTCTCTGGCTGGATCTGGGGTGTAATTAGGAGGAGGAAAAGAGGGAAGGGGTATCCAGTTGGGCTGTTTGATTTCAAGCTCTTCCAAGCGAGATCAAGGAGCGCCCCCACCAAAAGGTAAAGGTAGATCAGGATATAGATCACTGCCGATAATGGAGCTGGAATTGCTCCCCGTTCTTTTCTTTATTCTCATGGTTCTTATTTTGGGGTTGGAGTGGGAATTAAACTGGGTCTTTAGCATTGATATATATACATAAGTATTTATATCAAGCAGGCAACAAAGTTGGGAGGTATAAAACGATAAGAGTAACGACCAGACTTACGTTGGTATTGAAAAGAAAAGACCAAGACTTGAAGGTTGGTACATACTAAGAGCGCCCTGATTACGAAAAGTTAACGCAGTTGTAATATCAATTACAGAGTAGTTGGGTCAAGGAATAAACCATAATGGGGAATTAAACGGGTATTAAATACCATTTGAAAACCAAAGAGCCTTGGCACAAGGCAAAAGAAACTTGGGGGGTCGCTAAACCAATTGCAAATCCAGAGCATACGACGACATAGGCATGCCTTGATACCGAAGATAGTATCTCACCGCTTTTACCATGCGGCGGGAGGCTACAGGATGCAAAGTTGCTGCTTTCTTTTCTTTGATTGCTCCCATTTGCACATGAAACATGAAGTCGAAGCGATACGCTTGTTGGAACCCGCGCCGCCGGCTGTCCGGCCATTGCGCCATATAATTGGTACATGCATGACCCAGTGCATGCTTGTTCGTAGATTATTCTTCAGGATGATCATTTGTAACTTGAAAATTGCGCACGCAGTTGGTATCACGTAGTGACAGTGATGATTGCGAGTACCTTGAGTTTATGACAGTGTACTGTGGAATGGATTACGGCCTCTGGCAGGAGCGGCCCCGTAACCGACCGGGGGTCTATGGAAGGCGTGAGTATCCTTCATATTGGAGGACGTAACGTCTTACCCGGGGTCATGGACATGTCGTAAATGTTAACTACCCCAAGACCAGGATATCTCTCGCCTACAGCTTACAATACATCGATGCAACAAAAATCCAACAAAATATTGTGTTGGAGTGAGGTCCCTATGTTACATCTCTAAACTGGATAGCCTGTACTCTACATCCGGAAACGGTTAAGTGTAATAGTGCTCCGCAGAGGAAGCTATCTATCGATTATACGTCTCCATAACTAGTTAGTAGTTATAATTTACACTCTACACAATAATATCTACGCTTCTCCTTGAAAGAGCTTATTACTGCTCTCAAACAGTGTACGGAACGGTAATTCGGTGAAAAAAGAACAAGTCATACTGGACATTGGTTGCCTCGTGAACTAGCTGTGACACTGTGCGTTTGCTCTACAGCGCCCAAAGGGTCGACGGCTCCTGATGTTAAATCCGACTATTCTTAGCATTTTGTGATTCAGAGTCCTTCACAAGGCGTAGACAATTCAAAGTTTGCTGCTCTACACAGTAAGGAAAAGGAAACCAAGACCAAGGCCATTGTGCCTCTGGCCTCGCCATTCCAACCCCGAGGCTCCCTTCTTCGACCACCAAACCATTTAATCCCTGGAGGATTCCAATACCCTTGCAGGCCAGCTCCTTGTGTGCGTATCTTCGGATCCTGTCCCATGTAGTGCTGCCGTGGTCAAGGCAGAGGCGTAAAAGTGTCATCTGCGGTCCGAAATATAACCATCTAGGGAAGTACGTCCGAAGACTACTTCATGTTCAAATTCGTAGAAACTCGGCGCAACCAACAATATCGTTCTTAGACACGCCAAACTTTAAATTTTTCTGGCGGGTATTCGCGGTTTGCTTAAAGTCAAGTTTGCGACCAGACGAGGCCTCGTTCGCATTCTATTTGATAAACCGGAAAATAAATCCATGCAATGTGTACAATAGCGAAGGCTCTGTATACTCTCTAGGCCACATACTATGCACACAAGAACTTCCTGGGAAGGAACAGAGACAGTCAACTCTTGAAGTTTGACCCTCTCGCCACATGACTGACACCAACAGGCGATCCAACCACAAGTACCGGAGACGTACCTTCCGTATTGTTTGCTCTCCATCAAACACAGAATATTACGCAGCCTGTGGCGACTACTATGTTAGAGCTCAAGGCCGGTCCAACATTATACGCCCGCCAAACAGGCTCGAGAGTAGCAGCCCTCCAGGTTATGGCGGTCTACATATCGGATGTTGGCGAAACGATGTTGGCAGGTAAAAATCCAGCAATTCGGAGTCCCTAGTCTAGGTATTCACTGAGGGCACCACCTCTTTCTTCTTCCTAATTTCAGTTCCAATTTCAGAGCTAGGTGCGACGTATCAAGATCAGACATCCTGAACGTGACTACCGTTGTGCCGTTCGAGAAATCGCATGCTTGGAAAATGTCTGAAACCGTGCTTTAGGTAAAGACACCCATAAACCTCTGTCGGAGGCTTGCTCCAGGTTGAAACAGACTTTTCCATGATGCTCTGGTCGTTTACCGCCTATCGGTTGACGGAAGATACGTAAATAGAGCCCTGTGCCGCCGCCGCCGGGGGGCAGTGAGGAAAAGAATGGTGACAATTCGGTTCGCAGCTTGTCTCGTAGCCCACAGCTGGGCCGCTGAGTCTACGAGACAATTCACAGGCAGTCCGAATTCTAACCAAAAAGAAGATGTGATGGGTGACAGCATGTGTCAGATACGGGTCATAGCTAACACTCTCTACTTGCACCACTTGAAGTAGTCACATCTCCACTCATCATTCGATCTCCCCGATCTCTCTTTCGGCCCACTGGGTCCAACTGTTCTGAATTTCCACAGCTCGATTAGAGTCTCTCGATGAAACGGAGTGGTTCGAGCAAACTTCTAAGGGGCTCACTCACCTTGCACACACCCAAAACGATCTGCCTTTGTTAATGCCCGGCTTTTTCGTCAACATCTTCTTCGCCGGCTCACCGTGCCCGTCACAAAGAGGTGGAGAAGGTTTCGTAAACAGTTTGCTCCAGGAAGCTCGTGACTCAGCCGGATCATAACTTTTTTTGGGTGTGGTACTAGCCTCAGGGGGTTCAAGAGGAGTCGCATCAAAAGCATCATTAGACACCACTGTCAACTGAGAGCTGTTTTCCAAGATTTCTTGCTGTGTATCCGAGGGCTCCGATTGAGTTAAGGTAGGGGCGTTAGACTGGAATGCGGTTCTCAAAGACTTTTGAGAACCATTTACTCTCTTGCTGGAATTTGCCGGCTGTTTTTTGGTCCGCGCGACTGCAGTGATCCTTGCCTTCTTAGGAGTTGACTGGCTGGGTTCTCCTGGTGTGTCGAGCGGGCCGTTGTTGGAATCAATATCCAGGGGCCTCTTCGGAGGTTGAAAACTCGATGTGATTTGAGTCGAAGGCAAATTCGCATCACCGTTAGATTCCACAGGTTCCTGCGTCGATGACCCAACTACGGAGCCGACCCTAGCTACTGTTTTACGCTGGAACATGTCTTTAATACTCCGCCGCCCACTAAACTGGGGGATCAAGCGCGCAGACATCTTTGGCGGAGGGGGGAGGTCTAGCTTCCGATCTCCACCCACAAACACACCAGGAGGATTTACCAAATCCAGAAGCGTTCTCCGTTCTCCGTCTATATCTATCTCCGGTTTCAAGACGGCGTACACTGGACAGTGATCGCTCCCCTGTTACATAGAATAAGCTTCTCATATATCAAACGTAGAAGTAAATGTACCCACGTGTAGACCATTTTGTATATCCGCGCTCTCGAACCAATCTTTCATGCTCGACGAAGCCACGATATAGTCTATCCTTGAGCCTATATTAAGCACAAAAAATGACATTAGCAGACCAATCAAATGAATTTCCAAACACCCACGTGGAGCTTTTCTACATACCGTAGTTACCAGGTCTGGCGTTGATCTTCGTTTCCCAGTCTTTCAAACTTTGTGAGCTCCTGACAACTGGCAGAGGGGGGAATATAGACGAAACATACGTGTATACATCGCCACACGGTCTGGAAAGAACTGCCGCACAACATCGACCATCACTGCCTCCTCGGAGGGCTCGCAAAGGCCGCGCAGCATCTTCTTTGCGGGAACTTCCTTCCACTCAAGCATTTCAACCGAGTCCGGCCCCAAGCGCTTCTGCATTTCCCATGCATCTGCGCTATCGATCGGCTCCGGTGCAATGTTAAGATCCCCGACAGTTACCACTCTCCTCCCCATTTTCGTAAGATTCCGGATGCGTTCCTCCAACGCTGTAAGCCATGCCGTCCTGAAATCCTGTCTGGCTTCCTCTTCTCTACCAACAGGACAATACGTCCCGATCAGCACAAAGAGCCCAAAGTCTACAACTAACCCACGCCCCTCGCTGTCCAGGATCACACCATCCCCCTTGTCGATGGTGGGGTAACCACCTATCTGCTGATCCTCCGGAAGATCGCGATAGGACGTATTACGTGAGGCCCCGGTAGGCTGAAGATGCCCTGTTATCCCCTCTTCAGCCTTGACAGGCGATATCTTCGACTGGCGGGTGTATATCGCCACACCGCTGTATCCTGGAACCCAACTGAATTATTAACCAACTTCTCACTTCTATCACCAGAAACGGATGGACGGCACATCGGTTCTAGGCTCTGCAAAGCCTCGAACCTAATCACCAACCCAACTGTTAATCGATAGGATCAATGATACCGTACCTTTCTTGTGCTTTGGAAATGTAAAATAACTATCCCATCCAGGGATCAGGACCATATCATCCCGTAGATCCTTTGATTGAATTTTGAGTTCCTGGAAGCAAACGACATCTGCCTCCAGGATGTCGAACATAGTCTAGACCATCAAATATCCAACGGTTAGCACACCCTCATTCATAAAATTTATTGCCCACCTTTCTTCCTACTTTACCCGATGCATCCAATTTTCTTGAAAGAGGGGTCTCTAAGAAAACGACTGAAAGCACTTACCCCGAAGTTTTTTGTTTCGCTCCATGGCATATATCCAAACGGATTTCTAATAAAAAAAAAACATTAACTTTGACCAAAATTCCCTCCCATCCATCTCAGAAATTACCTGATTCCATTTACTAGATATTCAAAAAAAAAAAAACCAGTTGTGTTAGTAAAGGTTGATATTGTCCATTACTACCATCCCTGCCCAATGTCATCGCAGAAATGTATAAAAAGGAGAGCAAAACATACCGTTCCATGTCACGATCCGAATCGACATCCTTCCCCACCGTCCCCTCCAGACGAAAAAAAAGACAGCCTGTACTTCACTAAGCCGTATCTCCAAAAATATCACTTTTTTTCGCCGCTGATCTTGAAATCGTAGTGCGTGGTTCGGTCCAGGTAAAATGGATGAGAGATGCGAAAGTAAACGAGCCTAGCCTCGCGAACAGGGTAGGGTGGATACACGCGAAACTCTTGTGTTGTGGCCCGCCGTCCGTTGATGTCAAACCTCCCGTTGATGGCCTGACAGCAACGCCAAGACTACGACCTCGGGAAAACTGCCTTTCTCCCGAACGACGACATCATTACCTTCAATCCTCCAACGTCTACCCCCCATCCTGCGACATCCGCACAGCACCCACCCGACAAATCTCCACTCTGCCAAATCCTCAGTCCGACAATGCTTTCGAGAGCCTTGATCCGTGCTCCCCTGCGAGCCGGCAACCCCGCCAGACAGGTCCTCCTTCGCCGAACTTATGCCTCCCAGGCCGGTTCAACCTTCACCAAGGAGCGTGAGGCCGTCAAGGCTCACGCTGCTCAATCCAGCGGTACGATATACCTTCCTGCTATAATACCCGTCCAATTGAGCAACTTACTGACAAATGGCTATAGAACTCTGGCGTAAACTCTCCCTCTAGTTCGTTCCTACCCTCCATACTACATCCGTTAACGATATTACGATTTCCCGACTAACCATATACTACAATCATACAGCGTCGCCATTCCAGCCCTAATTGTCTCCTCTATCAATGCTTACAACCTCTGGAATGAGCATTGGGAGCACGAATCCCACCTCCCACCACAGTCGGAGCGCCCACAATACCCATACCTTAACATCAGAGTTAAGAGGTACCCATGGGGTGACGGAGACAAGACTCTCTTGTAAGCGATTACCCATTATACTCCATCGATTGCTCTCACTCGGGCCTCGATTATATCATGTCTTGGCTACACAAGTCCTGGTCATCTCAAAAAAATATCTTACATAACTAACTCTTATCTAGCTGGAACGACAACGTCAACTACAAGAAGACTGAGGAGTAAATACACCATATACTCTAAATCAGATAATATGGTATCACCTCTTGTACATTGTAGCAGAGAAAGCGCTTTTGTTTATAAATGCGATTTTGTAGATTCTTCGAGCAAACGAAACCAAAAAGACAAAAACCAGAAAAATAACCACCTCGGGGGGGATCAAATCGCTACTTTTGACGGGTTGGGTGTATATAAAAATGCAATTTCTTTATCGTTTACGATAGTGCTACTACGTAAGGAGAGCCTATTTCGGGGCTATATCAGACTACAAAACTTTTAGTAGCTTTAGAAGGGAAAAGTTTACGAGACAATGATAGAAAGTAATTATTTTTATAGTAATTTATTCCGGATCCCCGAGTAAAATAAGAATCCAGCAGTGGTAATAGTATCCATGTAACCCCGTGCTAAAAACAAATATCAAGTAAACCTCAGAATCCACATTCTCCATCACAGCAGAAAGTAAAAAGTCCAGATAAAAGGCACAGTAAAGGCCTATGCAAAGCGCGCAGGTCCCTCCATCCCTTCCTTAAGTTTTCCCCTCCTTCTCATTCTCATTATTAATTCCATCTCCCTCTAAAACCTCAAAGATGCTTCCACGAGAACTTCCAACCGGGCTCTTCCCTTCAACGATAGTCCCCTTACGTCGTCGGGTCCCGAATGACAAGATCTTATCGAAAACACCAGTGGCAGTTCCCTGAGCGGCCTTCTCGGCGGCCTCCTTTTCAGCGGCCTCCTTCTTCGCGGCCTCCTCTTTTGCGGCAATTTCCTCATACATCTTATCAATCTCTGCTAGTTTCTCTTGCGTATTCCAGCGAATGGGCTTGAACCTATCCATAGGGTCAGGCATCTTGAAAGCGCTCTGACTGAGATATTTGAGAAGGGCCTTGAGAAGAGACTGGTAAGCGATGACACCGATGGGTTTGACATATGCGAAGATGTGAGGTTGGTTGCTCCAGAATATATTGGTCTTTGAAACAGCGTAATCCGAGCAGGGCGGGATATTGGCCCGGCCTTTTTCGTTTTTAGCTGGCGGAGTGACGACAACCAATGCCATTCTAAATAACTACGTATTAACACCTATGATCATGAAACCAATACATTTTTAGTTTATACTTACTTGCAAGTACCATGATGAAGTAGAGAGAAGAGTTCCAAAAGGTCGGTGAAACAATCGTAGACAATAGGCATAACCTCTCGCGAAAGAAATTTGGCCCTTGTTTCGTCTTCATTGATGTTAGAAATGAAGTTCTATACCCTGGGTTAGTACATGCAGTCTTGATTCTGTGTATAGGGCAAAGCACTTACGCTCCAGTGAATGAATCCTCGGACCTTCTTTCCATTCAAGGGAACCATGTCGATATATTTACCGTACTGGGGGCTAGTAGGATCTTCAGCTTCCATTCAAGGGAACCATGTCGATATCTTTACCGTACTGGGGGCTAGTAGGATCTTCAGCTTCCATGAGAACGGCGCCGTCGACGCCATAACCAAAAAGCCCAAGACCCATTTGACGATTGACCTTCGAGTCCATATTAAAGACCTCGGATCCATTTCGGAAATCTCGCCAACTGTGCATGACACCTCTAGCCGTGAGATATTGAAGCCTAAAAGCACCCCTCAAAATTTCGACAACAGCTTTATGAACCTCGCCTCCTTCGTCATCGGATTGATCATCGGAGGGTTTGACATGGAGCTCAACGAAGCGGGTTAGTTCTGTATTTCCAAAGAACCGCTCTTCAGTGTTTGAGAACCTGGGTTGTCTGCCCTTGTAGAGGATAGACTTGGCACTTAGTTCGTAGATTTTGCCTAGAGTCCAGTCGATTGGGAAGGTGATTGGGTACCAGATCCAAAGAAGGGTTTGGGCGAATCTATATTGAAGCGTTAAGGTTAACTACAAACCCAGACGGATATCAAATCATTCAAGGTATGAAGATATAAACTCACCGAATGAGGAACTTATTGACGAACAAGGCCCTTCGGACAGTATACCCAAGTGGTAAGAGCTCAACGAAAACGATGACAAGAACAACCGCAATCACAATGCTAATAGCGTCTATAGACCAAATTAGTCCTAGATATCTAGCCTCCCAGGGAAAAAATTATACATACTGAGATCCCCAGAAACAGTCCCTCGCGAGACTTCTTGCATTATCAAACTGACAAGCAAGGGAATCAACTCCGCCATAGCACTTCCCGTAAAAACAAATGCACAGATGATGTTATAAGGACGTTTGCGAAGCTCCAGGACCATTTTGGCATATTCCTTTTCCTTTTCCGTGCCACTGTCGGCGATAACACGCAAGTAGATTCTAAAATACACCCCCATACGATCAACAAACACCCCATACACGCCAACCGATAGAAAGCTAGCTCAGGGAATCAACTTACTTGTTAAAAGCCAGAACACTGAGCGTAGCAGCCGTAACCAGGCTAGCAATGACAACAACGGCTAGAAGAGCAACCATAAGTCCGACGATGACGGCGACCTTGGTACTCTTCTCTGACAACGACATCTCCTGCAAAACTGGGTAAGTAGTAGAGGCCGCGGCAGCAGCTGAGGCCGAAGCCAAAGCATCCATCTTACTCTTGAGAACGTGGTTCATAATGTCCGTATAAGCAGCGGCACGAAAGATCATAGCTCTCGATTCAAGAAGCGGTGACGGTTGTTTCAGAACTATCGGGGTAGAGTAAGTCGATTTGGTGAGAATTAACAGTAAGAAAAGGGTAGCGTTGTAGGTGGATCGAATAGAAGGGAGGTTTCGTAACCGGGAGAAAAGGGACAACATCTTTATATACTAGATGTCCCCAGCTTGGAGACGTACTGATGAGTCGTGAACGATGGTGTCGCCGACAACTCGATCTTGGACGGTGGATGTGTATGTACGTTGAGTAGCTGGAGAGCGATTGCTTGAGATGTCAGAGATTCACACCACCGCGAATGTTCCTACAGCGTCTCTAAGATTCAGGCCATATGAATTCATTCCTGCTTTTGGGACATCAGACACTGATAGTCGCTTTCTGTGTTGAGGATCACTTTTGCGTCACAAAATGCAACAAGGTCAGGTTACACAGGTCAATTCATTCTTTGATATTATAAACCTCTTCCGCTCGTATGTATTTCCCCCCATCGCGGGCGTCGAACATTAACTGATTCTAAACGATTGTAGACATAGTAAATATAGACATTCGAACCTCTTTCGTCATCTACATCATCCGAGCCATGCAAGTAGAAACCATACCAGTAAACATTAACCCACTAATAATCATCAACCCCGACTCCCCCGTTAATCATAGTTCATGCCACCTTTCGTAAAAGACATAAAGCAAGGTCCGTAGACTCATGATTGCGAGAATGCGGACCCTTTGAGTCAAAAGACATCGTAGAGTCCGAGAAAGGAAAAACGAAAAATAAAGAGTAGTAGTTCAAGTAAAAGAATAGAAAAATAATAGGAATTAAAGAGTACTGTCTCCTATAATACATTTTATGCGTGCAAAAGAGAGAACGGGGTAAAAAAAGACACTGAGGATTCCATGGAAAGTGAAAGTAATAGAGAGACCGAAAGAATAAGGGAATTCTTGATATTCGATTACTGAAAAGACAGAAAACGACCTAGACCCCGCGTGTACGACGAGGAATTGAAGAGACTATAATCCATAACTGATAAAAAAGAAAGAGAAAGGGGAACAGCAGTCGTAATCGGTTTGGGAATTCCATCAGCGAAGGAACATTATTGGGAGAAACACTATGGGACTCGTAAAAGAAACACAAACCAAGTAGTCCACCCTGACTTATAGAAAAGAGATATAGAATGAAGAGTAAGAAAGGTCAACCGTGTTACCTCGTGGTTTTTTGGGTCTTAAACCATTTGCTGCCGTCTGCTTGTCAATTTATATAGCTCTACCATCCTAAGGCGAAGAAAGACCCGAGTGAACACGCGGCCCCCTAGTCAAGCGGGGTCCCTAACCTTCCTGTCGCGGGCGCTTATTTCCGTGCGGGTTCCACTGTTGTTCGCCTTGTTGCGGTTGGCCAAAGAACTGTGGGGTGAAGTTGGGGTTCCCGAATTGAGGAGCTATATGCTATACGTTAGCGCTGGGCTTTATCTCAAAATGAAAGGCTGAAAACGGAGGGGTCCAAGAGGAGGTCTTACCACCACCGCCCATCATTGGATTGAATCCGCTACCCATCATGGGATTGAAGTTGCTATTACCTCCACTCATGTCGCCGCCTCCCATGTTACCCATTGGGCCACCCATGTTCATACCGCCCATAGGTGGATTCATTCCCATGTTTGGTCCCATACCACCGCCCATAGGCATGCCCATGTTGTTATTGAAGCCTCCGCGACCACGGTTTGGAGGGCCACCGCCACGCATGCCCATGTTCATCCCGCCGCGATTCCCTTGGAATCCGCCGCCGCCTTGGAACTGCATGCCACCACCACCGCCGCCGCCGCCACCACCACCCATGTTTCCAAAGCCGCCAGGTTGGTTCATCATTCCGAATTGCTGAGGAGGGCTTCCAGATCCTCCGCCACCCATGTGGCTGCCGGTGTTGTTGCGGTTCATGTATCCACCACCACCACCGCCGCCGCCACCGCCACCGCCCATGTTGCCTCGGCTTCCTCCACCCATCATACCTCCTCCGCGGCCGCGGTATCCGCCGCCACCTCCCATATTGTTGCCCATCATGCCAGATTGAGGAGCAAAGTTGGCTGGGGATGGGAAGTTGCCGCCCATGGGTCCGTGTGGTCTGTTATCCTTGTTGAAGTTACCAGGGCCGCTGCGGTTGTCATCCTTGTTTCGGGCAGGTGCATCCTTGGGCAAGGTTCGGAAGGGGTTGCTGTGCGGCTGCGTGAAGTTGACAGTGTGGCGCTTCGATTGGTATCCTGGCTGGGTCGCAAAAGATTCGATCTTCGCCTTCGTAGCTGAAGACGCCTGAGTGGTTGTAAACTCGACAAATGCAACACTGTATAGTACGTCAGCAAGAGAAACAGAACCCAGATAGACATTAGATGGCAAGCTTACCCCTTAGACTTGCCGTTGACCTTGTGCTCGCTGAAGGTGATATCTTTCAGCTCGTCTTCGCAGTCGGCTTGTCGGATCCATCCACGGATATCATCGTCCGTTGTCCACCAGTTCAGCTCGGAGATGTAGAGTGCGGTAGTAGCATTGACGTCAACATGGCGGTTGTCCGGGTGCTTCCGTTTCAGGCTGTTATGCTGCGGCGGCTGGGGAGTAGGCTCTTGTTTGACATTATCGCTGACATTGGCTCCTTCCATATTAGTGTCCTCTGTAGTGCCGTTAGCAGCAGCTGTGTTCCCGTTGCTCTTGCCGGCGTCTGCTTTCCCATCATCATCGTGGAAGAGCTCGTCTTCGGCGGCTACCTTCTTGTAGGGAGCAGAGGGATCGTCGAGATCCTCGCCATAGATATCGATATCAAAATTATCGTCGTCTGCCATATTGAAAGTTCTCGCTTCTCAGGGAGCTGAGGCGTAGGAAGCCCAGACTGTTTCTCTGCGATATCTTCTTCTATTATTCTTTATAACAGGCGGATGTCCTTCTAGTGAGTCCCCTATATAACAATATGAGGAATCAAACACTAGCGGGTTTGATATATCAAGCTCCTGATATATGAGATATTGAGACTTGCTCCACGATGAGCGGTTACAAGAATTCTGCTGTATGAGGTTGTACATGATCAGCCAAACTTTCCCAGGCAAATCACAGGTTAAAAATGTAAACAAAAAAAGGAGGTGAAGGAGGATGGAAGGTGAAAGAAATGGGTAAGAAATAGACAATGGCAACTCGATGCTACCCTTCGATGAGCCAATGCAGCTCCCTGCTGCTTCCCGAGCCAGCAAAGAAGCGCTTTTTCTTCTCTCTCCCTCTCGAAGGTCGAAGCAGAAGCAGAAGTAGAAGTAGAGATAAGGACAATAGAAACAGTACAGGCGGGTAGTTATACGTACAGTCGGAAGACTCCGTTTTACTTGTATTGATGGCGAATTCTTTTGGAAGCAAAGCGGTTAAAAGTAAAGACACAGAAGGAACAGGCTCCTTCCGGTGTTTCTTTCGTTGCAGGAAGGCCTCCTCGATTCAAAGTGAGAGAGGCTCTGCCTTCTTTTTTGGAATGAGACTGATTCAGCAAAGCAGTTGTCGTACAGAACGTGTATTTCTTTGTAATACCAAGGAAAATTTACCCTTCGGACAAGGGATTGACCACCGAATGAATCCTTCGAAAGGAAAGGACAGCAGTGATGGTTTGAAGGAAGACGGAGGGTGATGGTATAAAAATCGACACGCTTGGTTACAAAGCGCGACTTTTTTTTTTTGGTCTGCTGTTTCTCCTTTCAATCACCTGCAGTATCGATATCAATTGAACCGGCCGCACGCGGAGGTTTGATATAGGAACAGGCTGCGACAAGTGTGCGAAAAGGACAAACTCGTCGTGATGCGAAAGAAAAGTAAGCTACTTTGTGACTAGAGCATGGAGAGATAAAGGTTAGCTGAAGAAACGCGATTTGCCAATGGCAGGGAGGTGGTTGATGATGAAGAGCTAGAGGAAAAAGAAGAAGAGAGGATTCGAGCCAAACCTTTGCTACGGCCTAAAAGTAGCGACAAAAGTTAGCGCAAGATGGAGACCTCGAGCTGAAGATTCTACCGCGTGAAAGGTAGAGATCTAGCGAGACCGGAGAAAGGAAAAGAGGATGAAGATGAAAGGGAGCAGGGAGGACGAAGGTGATGATGAGGATGTGATGTGATGTGTGATGGGAAGCAAGGTGATGTGAGGGATAAGAGTAGAGAGGCGAGGATGATGAATGGTGGCAGCCTCACTGGCTAGCACAGAAACGGTGGGAATAATGCCATTAGGAAAATTCCCATTGTGGCGGCAGTTGAGTGGGTAATTGTTAGTGCTGCTTGTTGCTTGTTGGATCCGCCGGGCCTTCCCTTCCCTTTTCTCCCTGCCTTGGCTGCGTTCGCGTGACGTCCGGCTGACAGCTGGCCGTGCCGGGGAAGGTGCGCATATCTCAGCACGGCATACGTATATCTCAGTCTGATGCACCAGCCCCCGTTCCACCCGCCACAGCTTCGGTCTGGCGATGGCTGGTGCGCAGCTAGGCCGAAAGACCACATAAACAACATCATACTAGAATCTCAGGGTTTAAAGCCAACACCCGCTTCTGTTTCGCAGCAACCGATTCCATTCAAACCTCGCACGACACCCCTCACATACGTCCTCAATCGCTTCAGACACAATCGCCGTCCTCCTTCAAACCTCAATCCATCCTCAAAATGTCCGACCAAGTCTCCCAGATTGCCGATATCCCAAAGGACTTCCTCAGGGAAGGCACTCAATTCGTCAACAGATGCACCAAGCGTTAGTAGAGCGGTTCCGTAGTGTGTAGCAGTGGTTGAGATTGAAGAGCTAACATCTGTTGTCCGATTATATAGCGACTAGGAAAGAATTCCTCAAGATCTCCCAGGCCGTCGCGATAGGCTTCATCTGCATGGGTGCCATTGGCTTCGTGGTTAAGCTGAGTACGTTTATCCGCAATCACCTCCACTACATCACAGAACATATCCCTAACAGCATCACACTTAGTTCACATCCCTATCAACAATATTCTGGTCGGTGCAGCGTAAAAGGAAACTACGGTCACGAACCAATCCTTCGATACACGAACTCGAATATACACCTTGCAGGGAGGTCTCCTTTTACTACCAAAATTTTAATCTTCCGCCATTTCTCTACCACACTCAGTTCCACCATCAAAAATAATGTTTTCGGTGTTCATCGGTGGGTCGGCATGTACGATAGCGTGTTTATAGTCGTCATATACGGAATTCATATCTCCCAAACCAAGCCAAACCAAACCAAAAAAAGCATGATTCTCTAGAAAGGATTTTTTTTTATTTGTTTATTTCCATAGACTACGGTGTCTCCTCAAAGAATACACGCGCTTGGCTTGTACGAGGCGATAACAACAGGAGAGTAGAGTCTTTTGCTTTAGAATGGTGAGGGTCAAAAAGCAGAGTGTACAAACAATTCGAAATGATAATATGTATAACACCTTCCCCCCAAATGGTCTATTCGGTATTGTTCACGTTTTTTTCGTTTCGGGTATCCGACAAAATGAATTCGGTCGTATTAGTCGCATTAATGATAAAAAAAGAAGCTGTATCGTGGACTCCAGGAAAGGGAAATAAAAAATGTGTATGCCCAAGAAGCAAAAGAGAAGGGAATTCAGAAAGCAACAATATGTGCAGCACCCATCATCTATGTTCTTCTAATGGCCACCGTACATCTGGTTGAAGTAGGTCTTGGAGTTATTGGTCTGGATTGTTGGTGCTCCCTTGGTCCAGTTGGCCGGGCAGACCTCGCCGTACTTCTCGGTGAACTGGAAGGCATCGATCAGTCTCAAAGTCTCGTCGACACTTCGGCCAACTGGAAGATCATTGATGGTGATCTGTCGGACAATTCCCTTGGGGTCGATGATGAAGAGACCACGGAGGGCAATTCCTTCTTCTTCTAGCAAGACACCATAGGACTTGGAGACCTTGTGGTTCTTGTCTGAGAGAAGAGGGAACTGGCAGCCACCGAGACCACCGTCCTTTCGGGAGGCATTGGCCCAGGCAAGAAGACTGTACTCAGAGTCGACGGAGGCAAAGACAACAGAGGCATTACGCTCTGTGAATTGCTGAACGGCATCCGAGAAGGCAACAATCTCAGTCGGGCTACAAAGTGCGAATTAACCGTCAGCTTACTGGATTGTCAGCTTTATTTCACCTGAAATATAAAAAACCTACCAGACGAAGGTCCATGCCATCGGAATAAACCCTAGGATCAACCATTTTCCCTTATAGCTGTCGATATCGATTTCTAGAATCCACAGAATCCAGTTAGCTCCCATCTACAACGGCTGGCATCTTCTCGGTGTTGCTGGTTACTGCTTTGGGTTACCGCCAGATCGGCAACCATACAATGCAGGAACAAGCCGGAGACAAGGCGCGAAGAAGCCTGCCAGAAGTTCGAAGGACAAGACCGACTAACCCTCGATAACACCGTCGACAACGGCCAGGCCCTTGAAGGCAGGAGCAGGTTGCTGAACACGGGCAGTCATTTTTGGATCGATTGGATTTCGTGTGATAGAGGAAAGGTGTTCGGATTGTACGAGAAATGGTGTGATGGATGCAGATGTGTTGAAAGCTATGAACTGGCCAGGGATAGACGGGAATAATATATCAGCAAGATGAAGATGGCAAAACCGACGAACTGCTTATGCTGATGCCCATTCCAGGGCCCTCGCAAAGGGTCCTACAGCAGCTGTCAGAGATAGATGGTATGCTCGCTAACTTACGCGATAAGTTCCTTCTAATAAAGCCCGGTCTATGGACGTTTCAAGCTATCGTTTAAGTTCTAAGGGAAGATTGAGGAGTGTGTAAGAGAGGAAGCCGGCAAAGAAGCACGGATGCAAAGGGTCGATCTATATAATCCGACGAAGAGATGGGAGCCGTACGAGTGATTTATACTTAATCTACGACAGCAGGGAACAGGTCTTCTGCAAATTTCCAGCAGAGAAAAAAAGTTTGGGGGTCCTCCTACCTTTTTCCGGGGAGGCGGTCGAGGTTTAATATAGACTTCTGCTGTCTTAGCTCTTCTCTACCTAGCCCTTCCTTTGAATTCTGCTTTGCTTGGGCCCGGCCTGGCCTGTGCTACACTTCGAACATTGGCTTTACCCGTTGGATGCACCAACATGTGTGCGGAGCCAGGCAGTATAGTACATACATACTCCGTACATACATATTTTGTTCCCGTTCCACCTGCATCTGCAGGGCTTCTTCATCACATCGAGATGCTCTGATGGAACGAAATGATATGATTACCTCTCCAAAGCCAAATCGAATCGCGAAACCGCGCAAAGAGCTTCTCTTTCTATCGGCCGTATGCCGTGCCCAAAAAATTTTACACGCCTACTCACGAGCTCTCCACACGTATGATTAACTCGATCCAAATACAGATTCGCATTCCTGTTTCCGCTTGGAGCAGCGCGTCGTAAAGTACCCTGTCTCTGATCCAAACGTTCAAACGGGCCTCCCGGAACTCAGGCCACTGTCACCTTTAGCTCCGTCGGTGTGGGACCCCAGCTCGAATTGGTGATAAAACCTTGGCCCAAGAGAGACCTTCCCAAGGAAACCTTCTTGGTTATGCATACTGTTGGGAGCTTTGAACTTCGCCGTAGACCTATGAACTTTGTTCCTGAAATTCAACTCAAACTTGAAGACTAAGGGCCAAGCTTTGAAGCCTCCAAAATCGATACTTCGAGGATAGTGCCTATACCCCGAGCACACCCACTTCCATGCGCCGAAAGGCAAGCCGTATCGACTTTTTTGAGCCTCCTTGCTTCTTGCGCCAGGGGCCACACAGTTGGAGAGTTGGTCGTGCAGGCTCGCACGCTTAAGTCTAACCGACGCTAGCTTACTCCGAGCTCCAAGCTCCCAAAGTTGGCCTCTTGAACCCAAGAAAAAAAAATTTTAAAATTTGCGCGCACCAAATCTGCCCTAATTTTTCGCAAGATCTTGGAGACGCGATTATTCATCCTGATGCGTCACGTTTGGGATCTAGATTCATCTGATTTATCAGCGTTCCCCGAAAGATACGGTAATCAAAGCAGTTGGATCTGATAAGAACTAGGAAGCTCCTATCCGTCCGTGACTCCTGCAATGATCCGATATCGCAAGCCGGAGGCAAGGAGCCTGTGAACGAAGGCATAATTTCAATATCGGACAACTGCATGCATCCGCGGACCGATTAGATGGATGTGGCCGAAATGCCACCAACGCGTTCCAACGATGTTGAAACCCGGCTGGGAGATGCTGTGTAACATGGTGAATGAATGGTCCCACAGAACACATGTGCACACATAAGTATGTCTCGTCCTAGAACGCTCGGTTCCTTTCTCCATCATCCAACAGATCTAGCGTCCAACCATCCGATGTCGTATCGATACGCTTGGGAATATCAGAACCCGTTCAGAAGTACTCCGGGCGCCTGCGTCCACAATACAACATCGAAGAATACTACATTAAACCTACCAATGGGGAGATCCGCTGATCGAAATGTAACAAAAATGTCGACATGGCATTTCCGAATCTACCCCTGCAAGTGATCGATGCTATGTTGGATGTTGGTATCTAGCTGTTTCACGGGTTCATTGAATTTTCAACTTTGATAGATGCCTAGAGGCTCCACTGAGATATTGAGTGGCCCAGAGCCGGAGATTTATATCGATTAGGTAAGATATTACAACATAATCTCGATGGCTGTACATGTGGTCTCGGACTGCCTTGAGGCCATTTCTACGGATTGTATCCAGGCCTTGAGGTGATCCGTCTTCCGAGGCATAACATGTGGAGACCATATACTATTATGGGCGATAAAGGAGTTCCTGGTGATTTAGTGATTCCTAGATCCGATATCAATATCCAGCTTAAAACTAGGGTCCTTATCTCATCAAAATTTAAAACCTAGTGTTTCTCTGATCAGCTGAGTAACGTTACCTTATACAATACTGTGTATATCCAGGCTACACCTATATCCGAAGTAATATTATGCAGACGCACAAATATTAATGGTCACAATTCGGAACATACCACAATGCAGAATCTACTATCCGGCTACTTGGTACATACTTACTAGCAGATAATTCTGCTGTTGACCTAGTTTGTGAGAAATAGACTTCTGCCTTCCAAAGACTCTTCGGTGTGAAGCCTGATCCGCTGCGACCATGTATATGCTTCGCTGACACCAAACACAAATTACTTGGAATATTGACAGCTTCAGAGTGAGCAAGTCCCGTGACTATTTCCAAAGTCAAAACCCAGGTGATTTTCGAGCCTAGTACTGTAAATCAAGGAAATCATCTTCCCGTCCGATTGACCCTAAAATTAAGCCATTTAATGGCGAGCTGAGCTCAAGGTCGCGATTCGATGATCTCAGTTGTGTGTGTTGTGGATGACCTTAGATCATAGACGGAGATAACGGTGTTTAGCAACCGACATTGACCAGAACTGGACCCACCACAATGATCTCAAGATCCATAGCTCCAACTTACATCGAATGAATCTCAGTAGCATTTACCATATACCCGAGCTTGAACCGGGCGTCTTAGTAATCAACCTAAGCATCCACTACAGACCATTCCTAACGTTATAATTGAACAGAATCGCCTCCGCAACTACTTTACCTTTCGCACATTCGACACTTCAGCATCAGCGACTCGAGCTCGCTTACACAATCAATCCCAAGCAACATAGGCGACCCAACTAGCGGGGAAGGAAAGAGCTATGAGTAGCGATCGCCATAACCTCTTCGATAGCGAGGAAGGCGAAGAAGATGATATGGACTACGAGCCGTCTGAAAGTATAGCTCAGGAAAGCCGAGAGGGTACCGCAGCTACAGAGTCCTCCACGGACTTCTTCGACGACGAGGCTGCTGCACAAAGAGGTACACCCCACGAGTGACTGATTGTAATGCCTCAATTTATAACAAGTTCGAGTATAATTAGGCCTAGAGAGTATACAAGCCCTCCTTCAGCAAGCTATAAGCCATCGCCACCCAAATGGGGACAACGAAGACGATGAAGACGACGGAGGGAGCGGACCTGGCATCGTAGAACTCGTACTGGACGATGACGTATGGAACGATAGCGACGGTGACGACCAAGAGGTGTTCACGATCGTAGGCAACACATTCCGCGTCAGATTACCACATGCCCGTAGACGGAGACGAGGAACAAGAGATATGGCACTGGAGAATCTAGAACCAGTACCAAGTGAGGAAGGGCGGAAGTTAATGGCTAGTGGCGATTTTGGATATGTACGTCATGTGTTATTTGATGCAATTAGGATGTTCGGATTGCTAAATTTTGATAGTATGAATTCCCTCGCATGTCGCCCAAGAAGAGAAGACGGAGCTCTGGGACTTCAGTAGAGTCTCCAACTACCCCTCGTTCGCCTGAAGACAGTCGTGCTCCAGAGGGCGGTAGCTCTCCTACAATCCCTCAATCTCCAGCAACACCCCGCGCATCTCCCTCCGAGAGAATAAAAGAATTCGAAGAATCAATATGCAAACGTCAAAAGATGCTTCTAGGCAGACGATTACTCGTCAGGGAAATGGGAACTTACACCGGCGAGCCGGCTAGAATGATCGATTCACTAGTCGCTCAATCCCTCATCCCTACAAGCACAGAAAAGGTTCTCCACTTCGACTCAAGATGTTATTCTGGACAATTCTCCGAAGACGGCGACTTCTTTTACTGTTGTTCGCAAGATATGGTCGTCCGCATGTACGATACTCGAAATCCATATGATTGGAAATACTATAAGAGCGCCGACTACCCTGGAGGACACTGGACAATCACAGATGCATCTTTGAGCCCGGATAATCGGCAACTAGCATATAGCAGTTTAGACTCTACGGTCTATATGGCGAACACCCAGACCGAGGAGGAGGATGATCTCACAATGCTTGATTTCTCTGAGGGCTCAAGGCAGTATGCAATGAGGAACGGTACACCGGTATGCATCTTGCCATTTATAAAACGATTAAAGTGATTCTAATGAAGGTACAATAGATATGGTCGATAAGATTTTCCGGCGACGGCCGAGAGATAATCGCGGGTGCTAAGGATGACTCCCTATATGTCTATGATATTGAAAGGCAAAAGTCTATCCTAAAGCTTACAGGACACGAAAATGATGTGAACGCCGTCTGTTACGGCGACAAATCGTCCCCTCACATCCTCTTCTCTGGATCTGATGACTGTACAATCAAAATCTGGGATAGACGAAGTATGGCATCAGGCCGAGAAGCCGGTGCCTTCCTTGGCCATATGGAAGGGTTGACCTACATCGACTCGAAAGGTGATGGAAGATACGTCTTGAGTAACGCAAAGGATCAGACGATGAAACTTTGGGATATAAGGTCCGTATACACAAACATCCAAAAAATAAGGCCGTATAAACTAACAAGCAAAACCAGAAAATTAACCGACCGCTCAACCTACGAAGGAACCCGTATCAGAAACTACTCCAGTAGCCACTTTGATTACAGATTCGAAACGTACGAATCCTAACCTTTTTCGTGATTCCTGTTTTTTATACAAGCACTAACTCTCCACAGCTACGACTACCATCCGATCCGCAAACACCCAGGTGACAACTCAGTCGTCACATTCCGTGGCCATCGAGTCCTCAAAACACTCATCCGCTGCCACTTCTCCCCTCCAAACTCTTCAGGTAGCAGATACGTCTTCAGCGGCTCCGAAGACGGGCGGGTATTCATCTACAACCTTGACGCAACCATTGCCGCCGTCATAGACGTTCAACAAGGAACATACGACTCACGACCTCAGCCGGCTTATAATTGGCGTGGGTTTGGGATATCCAGGGCGAGGCCGAAGTGGGATACCTGTACTAGAGATGTTTCGTGGCACCCGGATGCCCCTGTGATCGTTAGTACGTCGTGGAATGGGTATGGATCTAGCTCGGGTATGTTATCTCTACGTTCAGGTTACATGGTATCAGATATCTGTGGCTTTTAGCTAACGTGATTGTCTTACATACAGGAAGCGTAGCAATCCACGGCTGGGACGGCAAAATCCGTGGAGAGGGTATGACAAGAGATGATTTTGGATACTGGAATAAGACACGAAAAGGCCTGAGACTGGGCCGGGATAACGAAGAGGAGGGATCTGAAAGTCCCACGAGGACAGATGAGTTATTAAGGCCCCTTCAGGCGAATAATTCAACAACCTCCGGTACTAGGATAAGATATGAGTAGAGAAGAATAAGTACAGATTTAAAATTTATGAAAGGACTGTGGTGATTTGGTATTCAAATTTGAAGTTAGCAAAGCTTTACGGTGTATACCTAGGTATGAATTTTTCGTAAGGAAATATTTATATTTGGATAAACGGATTGGATACACACATGATCTGTATAGTATCAACAACAACATAATAACTTCATTAGATCGCACAAAGAGGTAAATACAGGTAAGGAAACTCGTCATCAAGTTAATATATGATACGGTGAAGATTAGTTATTGGTAGAACTGCAGATAAAAGCCTCCCTCCATCCCGAACATTGCAAATTCTCCAAAAATGTAAAATACCAAGATGAAATGTCATGATATCAAATCACGAGCAAGCCAATTCGGTCGTTGTGAGACGTTAGACATTCTCACGCTTTGACGACAGCAGTCGTATGCGTATCAACCGAAATAAGGTTGAGGAGGAATTCCTGGTATGATCTATATTCACGGTTGGTTAGTTGCCGGAACAAAGGAGGTGGGGAAATCTGTCTCAAGGATAAAACGTACCCAGAACACTCGCCCTTGATTCTTTCTCTAAGCGACATGCCATATTTGGTCTTATACGCATCTTTGACGGCTGTCAAATGGTCCGGATCCCAATGGATACGGACAAGTCTAGCAACGAGAAGGTCGTCGCGGGTGCCAACACCCTTCATGGACTCTTCGAGAAGACGGGCATCACGAGCTGGCTTGTTAAGGACGCCATTGAGGACGTGGAGTAACGCCTCACCCTAATGCCGGTTATTATTATTAGCATCGCGCTCTGAAGAAATACTAGTAGAGGCAGAAAGGTCTACTCACAATCAATCCATTCAATTTCTCAGCGATCAACCTCGCAAGATCCTGACCATCGAACAACTTCTTATACATCCTCATCAGCTCCCTCAAATGAGTCGTGCTTCTGGTGATCACGATCTTTCCAACGAAAAAGCTGTCAACCTTATCTTTGGCAAGAGCATCGTGAAGATCTTCAGCATCATCTCGGACTTTGTCAAGGTAGACTTTATCCCACTCGTTCATACGTAGACCACGAGTGGTAGTATCCAACTGAAGGAGAACAAGTTCCTTAAATTTCTCTCCGGTGGCCTTGTCGGAAGCTAGCTCCTTCTTGAGTGCCTTTTCAAAATTGTGATCGTTCTTTGAGTCTCGGTAGGATTGTTTGATATCGATGATATCATCCATTTCCCGGCCCATAATGGCCTCGATGAGAAGGGCATGTCTGAAATTCTGGTAGCTAGTTAGGTAATTGTACCCATAATAGAATATATTTTAGGTAAACTTACTGCTTTCTGGTTTGAAAGAATGGACCAGTATGATTCGGATTCATATGGGCCTAAGGCCGTAACGTAGGCAGCCAGTTGGACTTTACCACTAAGCTGGGCCTTGAGATGTTTGGCGAGATTGACATTGCCCTATTACCATTTCTTAGATATGCACCTTTGCGATCAGCATCAAATGGGAAAACTTACCAGTGGATGGACCTTCTTATATTCCGCTCTCAAATCCACCATCTGGTCCCCAGATAAGAAAGGAACGACTTTAAGAATTGCGCCAACGTCCGCAACTTTACCCTTCAGGGCCTTATATAAGATTTGAGCATGGTCGTTTGGATCATATTCGGGTTCTGGAGGCCGGCGCTTCTCTTCGGGGCGAATATAATCAGCACGGCTGTGAGAGTGACTGCGGTGATGTCGGCTCGATCCAGCTGATAGTGCATATCCAGCACTAGCGGTGCCGTGGGAGCCTCCCAAGGCGAAATTACCACCAACATCAACGCTAAATCCCCGATCTCGTGGAGGTAGCCCAGGGGATGGCATTGGGGAGAGAGGGTAGTAAGAGGGTCGGTATGCATCTGGGGGATAGTCGTCATATCGTTCATGCTCAAAGTGATCATGGAAATCCCGATCATGAACATTAACGGTCATCCTTGACATTCCTGTATCAATTGCTGGAACGGAAGCATGTCGGTGACCAACTGAACTCGCTCTTTGGCGGTTGCCGGATGACCCTGTAACGAGATAATGGGTGGTAGGGCGAGACGAAGGTCTTCCTGAGCTGACAGGTGAATGCGGACGCTGGACGTATCTAACGCCGGCAATCTCATCCGGCGGAGACTCGCGGCGATGGTAGTCTTCCCGATGCTCGTATCGAACCAAGTGACCAGCAGACCTTCGAGGGTCGTCGCCGAAGGTGGTTCTTGTTGGCCCAGCGCTCATTGGCATTGCCAAAGCACCAGCTGATCTGCGGGGGTCCTGGAGCTGCAACTGGCCTGCAGAGTGTCTTGGGTCCCCATAGTAGGCGTCCTCGTAGTGGCCGCTCCTGCGACGGTCCGCCTTCTCGCGCTCTATTCTCTCTCTTTCCGCCCGTTCTGCTCTTTCGCGGTCTATCCTCTCCCTTTCAAGTCGTTCAATCCTTTCTCTTTCACGGAGCCTCTCAATTTCTCTCTGTTCCTTTTCACGCTCCCTCTCGCGGTCGTTGATTAGCTGCAAAGCGCCAGAGGACCTTCGAGGGTCTTGCAATTGTCCAGCGGAGCGTCTTGGATCGCCATATCCGTCAGCATAATGAGAGCTTCGGCGGCGCTCAGCTGCAGCTTTCTCTCTCTCAAGTTTCTCCCTCTCTATTCTTATCGCCTCAAGTTCTTCCTCCTTCTTTTCCTTTTCTCTACGATCCCTCTCGCGGTCCTTCTCTTGCTTGCGTCTATCCCTTTCTCGTTGTCTTTGCTTCTCGTCCTCAGAATCTTCACTCGACCATGCAAGATCATTGTCTCTCTTCTCCTTTTTCTTATCACTCTTACTAGTGAGAGAGAAGCTCCCCTTGACCCTATCCGTAGTCAAATGAACGTCCAAACCTCGAGCGTTAGGACCACGATCCGGTGAAGCAACTGCACCACGGGATCCTGCAGCCTCCCGTCTCTTCTCCAATTCCCGCTGCTCCGCAAGTTCCCGTTCATAAACTCGCTTCCAGTCTGTCCCACCAGCGGACCTTCGCGCCGGGTTATCACGGGCGGGGTCTCGATGGTCGTCCGCGAACCGGACTCCTGGGGATGGTGGTCGTCGACCAGATACTATAGTGGTTGAAGGGTTGGCACCGTATGCATCGTCTGGAGGCGCAGGTGCATGCGGCATGGATACCGGGGCATTGTACGTTCTTGGATACGAGTCCTTGGGAGATTCAGGAAACCCTCCAGGAGGCGCGTAGTTGGAACCTCTAGACTGTGGGCGGGCGGGGACATACTGGACCCTGCTGTCCCGCCGGTCGTAATCGTCGTACTCTCGCCTCGACATTGCTTATTTAAATTGAATAAAAGGATATACAGGATTGGAATAGAAGTGTTCCAAGCCGTAACCTTTTATTATTGACTTTTTTTCTTTTTGATTCTGCTGCTTGCGACTCCTCTTTTGTCAGCACGAGCTAAGTATCCCTCACTAGCTAGTTTACTCTATGAGGAAAGTGGGGGAAACAAGATAGATGGAGCTCAAGGAAGACCCATACCTAAACTAAACCAGAAAACTTGCAAGCTAGAAAAACTATCGACTACAATCAAGAAGAAATGATGAAAACTTCGGAGGTCCTTGTAATTTATGGGTTTGAAGATGATCCTTCCTGACAGCAAAAATAGAAGAGAGGAGTAAGCAGCCGCTAGTGTAAGAGGTATAGCACCTATATGGCACAGGCAGAGCGGGCAGAGCGCACGTACAGAAGGCGAGAGAAAAACTGGCTAGCAGTAGCAGGACACACCCAGATTTAGTACAAATTACCCCGTAGGCACAGCAGGCGGCTGCTGTAGCTTATTTCGCGCTTTCAAGGACTCGAGGTGAAGCTTATCCCGCAATCCTATTTCTCCGGTTTACTTTCGTGGATCAAGTCCTTCAACCTTCATCACCTTTCACCATTCAGAAGCAGGAAAGTGCAAAGAAGAAAAGGACCCACCAAAAACCCCTCCTGCTTCAGGTGCCCATGTTAGAGCGCTCACTCTTCCTTATCATGCAGGCCTGATGCATGACGAAGTTATGACTGGGTCCAGACGCAGGATGGGCTTGGGAGGGGCAACTAGTCCCGGTCTGGTCATGCGGACCCTCCGAATTTCTGGTGCCTCATTTTACTTCCAAAGACATTGCGGGATCTTGGTGTGAGTCTGATCTTTTGTGTGACAGTAAAAGATTTGGCGTGCAGATGTAAGGAAGTTGGGGATACTTGGATGAGGATGCAGTTTCGTATGCATCAATTCTAGAACTCTACACATCATCGAATATAATAGAGAAGGATCGAGTTGAGGTCCGTGAGGTCCTTTTTGTTGTATTTTGATGTCAACGCATTTAGATGTGGCACCGAAGCGCTGAAGCTTTGGCATGTAATCACGGTATCGTCAGTTGATACGGCGTATGACCACAGTGAGATTCAATATTCTGTTGGGAAATGGCCCCGTTAAAAACAAACGACGAGACCCACAATAGAAGTGTGATCGTAGAGATGGGGAGAGGTGGATCGCAGCCGCCGTTGAGATACAACTAGCAGTCTACAGTGGAGACGAGGGTAAGGCTTGCATGGTCATTTCCTCTGTTTACGAGTAGTAGTATATGATGCTAAAAAATAATAAAAGGTTTAATTTTGGGAAGGCTGGCTTAAGGAAACGTGACGCTACGGTCATGCGGCTATGATAAAGATATGCTAATGCAGGTACGAGGACTGGCTCGCGGGGGAGGGAGGCTACTGCCGCCACATGCACATCCTGTAAGCTTTCTGTCCTGCATAGCGTGAGTAGAACGGATGAAACATGAGGAGAGAAACAAAGAGAATATAAAAGTCAACGCTCGGACCAGAATGCCGCTGAACGCCAGAAACATCATTGATGAGAACATAGGAAACGGTTGAAGGCCAGCTTTTAGTAGAAAGGGAAACGATAGGGGATCAAAAGCATCTCGAGCGGGCTGAAAGCAAAAGATATTTCCTCCATGCTAAAGAGAAAGGGAAGCGGTACCACGGGATCAATAGGGTAATTGCAAATTGTAGGGCATAAACAAGAATTTAAAACACCGGCTCGGCAACTCTCAACGAATACGACCATTGTTAGGTTTACCAGTCTTGCTTAGGCGACTGGTACGCCAGTTCTCGTACCACATATCGCGGCTCGACTCACGTAGGTCTGCACGCCAGTCTGAGAATACGGCCTCCTTTAGTTTGAGGAAATCGCAGTGAGTCAAGTTAAACGGATCAGCAACGCCCCAGGCGTACTGTCGTCCAATCAACTCTGAGCTGTAATGGTCCGGGGAGATAACTGAGAAAGGTAGGATGTTGACGGCTGGAATGATGGATCCTGTCTCGGAACCAACTTCGCTTTCATCTTCCGAAACACCGGACCCGCCTTCTTCCTCTTCATCTGCTTCCGGAAGGATGTCTCTGGCTGGCTTTCTTGGTTGGGCTGAGCTCGGCTTCGAGGTAGCAACCGGGCCGTAGTCTAGATCAAGATCGAGGTTGGCAACGGGATCAATTTTGGATTTGTGGAGGGATTGAACGACCAGACTCTTGAGTTGTGACATCTGGGCAAGAGTGCAGGTGTCCGCCTTAGAAATGATGGGGATGACGGTAGTCTTTCCGTTGAGGGCGCGGAAAACCTGGAGATCAAAGTCGTCATCTAAACCTTCAATCCCAGTGTCTTTGTTGCTCTTCGGTCCGCGTCTAGCTGACTTGCTAGCTCCCGTGTCAAGGCGAGCAGGATCCATTAGAAGAAATGTGCAGTGGATGTGAGAATCCTTGTTACCAGGGATTCTGGAAACGCGTGTTTCCTCGGTGAAGGTCTCTTCGAATTTGTTTTCGATGAAAGCCACGATTTCCCTTAATTGTAGATCCACGACAGATTTCTCCAACCCGTCCGAGTCCCAGATTGTGATACCGACTCTCTCGCCATCAATGTCAGTCTCTATATAACTCTTCTGGAAAGCCCCGGTTTCGGCTTCAAAGACGGGATTCTCGGGATCTTCGAGGTCTTCAGTGTATTCGAAGGCGGGAGCTCCATTGGCAAGGGCTTTTCTATGGTTCTTGGCCGAGTTCCCGAGTGAGTATTTTAGGAATTGAACAAAGCTACTCTTCCCGGAGCTTCTGGCTCCAATAACAAGGACACTATGCATACAGGCGTTAGCATGGCTTTTCGAATATATATACTCTATATTGATGGGTAATACTGAGCATGTGGTGTACTTACTTGAATGGGACAGGATCCTTTCGCTTTCGTAGTCTCCTAGGCCCGTGGACAGTCGATACAGCGGAAGAGGCATAGCTATATCGTCCACGGTTGGTGATTGATACGCCCTGGAAGGGATCTTGGTTCATGTCGAAGCCCGGCTTGACATTTTCCTGCTTTGATGCATCTGGATGCTCTGCACCTCGTGAAGGCAAATCAATGCTTGGTTTTGGTAGAGAGTGGCCCGGTGGGCTCGAGGCTTGATGGCTGGATGTGTTTCCTCCAAAAGTTCTCATCGGAGAGCCTGTACCCTTTGCGATATCGAGCTCCGGCAGACGAGGAGGGGTCTGAGGGACCGGAGGGGGTAAAGCAGGCTGGTTTTTCTTGATCTTCTTGGACATTTTGTCGTTGGAGCGTGATCTTCGAAGGAGGTTTCCCAGGGATGATCTTCTTGCAGGTAACGGACTCTCGTCTCGACTGTTTGATGCTCGAGAAGGGCTTTTGGAAAGGTCACCAGAAGAGCCGTTGGTGGTGGCTTTGGAGGAGTTCTTTGGGATGCTCAGCCGGCCTGGCGGACTGGAACCGCTGCGTGGAGTTACTGGTCGCCCTGAGCGGCCGTAGTGATGCATATGACCGACATCGTCTGTTGGAGGGGGGGGTGGAGGATGGAGTGGTGCCTGCATTGCTGCTGTAGAGAATAAGGGCTATTTAAGGTATACTGTCCTGTGCTGTACTATATAATACTCTATCCTATTCCGTTGATATGATACCGTCGGCGCTGCCTGTTGGCACGGGCGTGTCTTTAATTAATATTAATAGGGGTCCTTGGGGTCAGTAGTCGCCTGTTACAAGTGCGTTGGGATCCGAGCGTGCAGTTCGAATCTAACTAGGCCGACATCGACACTGCCAATTAATATCAATTCGAATTCGTGGGAAATAGAAATGCAACAGTTTGCAACAGTCGCGGTTGAGGCCGAGGGCTTATATGGATTCCTGCGATCTTTGAGGCGAGGGGAGGCGGCCGGGAACGAATCAATCGTACGTAAGATCCAAAGGAGGCTGTACGACGGTATCCTACTGACTGACTGACTTCGAGTTCAATTCAGGAGCGGGGCTGACCTCTGGAATGCAGCGAGATGCAGCTCTCCACAGAGCCAAGTTCACTGACTGGTTGCTATTGGCGGGCGAAACCTCTCCTGTTTCTAAGTTTTTCCCGAGTCTAGTCGTGACGACGGCGCGACTGCAATCGATCCAATTGCTTCTTTGTGATATCACCGTCGAGAAACACCGCTCTAGATCTAGTGCAGTGTCTATAGATGACTGAGATTACAGCGATCGCATGCGCCCTTGCGCTACACCAACAGTTCAATAACGTATATGGAGTAAGGTGTCGCCGCGCAGAAACGGGAAGCTGCACCGAGTTTTCGAGGGGTGTGGGGTTCGAGACCCTTTTGTCGAACTTCGATCTAGTGTATCTCGAAGTGCGAAACTGAACGGTACCTGACCGATCGCTTTCGAATACCTTGGACGTGCGAAAATGCAAAAGAACACGAAGTAAAAGGAGACGTGAGATCGAGGCCTCTGCGGGGAGACTGGGATCGAGAAGAGGAAGGACAGAAACAACTTAAAGTAATTTACAATGCGGCGGGAGGCCTCAAAGGATAAACTCGAAGAACAGCCGTTTTGCGACTGACCCTTATCCTCTTTCGCCTCTTGGGATTTGGACCGCTGAGACGAAGAGTCGCTTCGTTCGCTTCTGTCTTTGATCTCGCTGTCGTTTGCTTCTTTCACTCCCCTGCTGCCGGCCAGCCTTTCCCCGTTTTGTTAAGGGGCACCACTGCAGGTACTGTCTTTCAAGCCAGCTATCCGAATCCTGGGAGATGACAGGTTCCCACGCCAGGAGCAAATTTTATCGAAACCTCGAGAAGAAGAGCTCGAAGCTGACGCTCAATATGCAATTGCATGATATCGCATGCTTCGGCCAAATCATCCTCAACTGATACACTCTCTCACCTGTGCTGGGAAACAACCTAACCCCTAATATCAAACTGATCAACTTTGCCTACCAGAGCGCCGTATTTGCGAACCAATTGAACACCGTTCCGGTCGTGAACAACGACAGGCATTGCTGTGCAAACCAGTGGTTCCATGCTATTTTCCAGGGTGTGGGAAATGTGTGTGCCCATGCCATCATCCGCTGCCAATTATGAAACACCGAGCCAAGGAATCGGACAGTTGCAAAGGGTCTCTTCAGTGCTGCCTGAATCAGTGCCCGAAGCCCGACACAGAGCCGCGTGGGAGCAAGCTGCACGTGTTACGAATTTGCACGCGCGCCAATTAACCAAACGTTTGATATCTACATGCGGCGGACCAAGATAACTACAACCTAACGAATTAGTCTCGTCGATGGAGGCAACATCGTTACCAGTACCCTCAAGTACCAAATATTATGGGGTATTCAGGCATTTTGCTTTTGTGAGGCCAAAGTTCCAGGATTCTGCCCATCCCAACCTTTAGTGCCACATCCAGTACTGGCAAGTTGAAGATATACCAAACAATTCAATGCTGTGCAGTGTTCATTGAAGGTCGATGACCAAGTTCGCCAAAGTGTCGGCTTACTTCGTGCGTACCACCAACCTAAAAAATTTTTAACTTAGCAGGCCGATGCTAGCCTCAGGAACCCAGAGCGCTCGATAAATCCTGCGGCTCCTCAAGTAACAACCAGAATGTGCTATGGCTTTTGGTGGTGATCCAAGACATTACCCGTCCGAACGGGGTATTAATGACGGCATCGATCAGTGTCAATGGATTAAGGTCAGCACGCATACTCTATTTACGGTTCGTACGGTGCAACGACAACTTGCATGGTCGATGCAAGTCTAGAAGGCTCCAAGAGACTAGCCTTCAAAAGCTAACGTCTTGCCCCGCTCGTTGGAGAATAATTGTCCTCATATGCTCATGCACCATAATTCGCCAATTTGAGGCTGCAGGAAGTTCCCCAGCTCTGGCAAATACAATAACTCGAAAACTGTGATACCAACCTACCGGTTCCTCTCAATGCAATGAAAACTAGCTCCCGCAATAGACGTACAGGTCCCCATGCCCTATTTTCTGCTCCACACACAAAATATTGCTTAGTATAAGGGCCTTGGCCCATGAGGGCTCCCGACTGGTCGGAACTTTCATCCGACCAATCGAAAATATTTGGTGTTGACAGAACGACTGCCTTCATTCAGGTGGCCCAAAGAAAAAGGTGCTTGGTTTTCAATCGATATCCTTTTACCCAAATTTTCTCGAAGCTTCTCCGGGCACATGGCGGACCGTACTATGTCGCTGTTCGACTCCGACTGGCCGCACGGAACGATCTGTAATAGTACCACGGAATAGGTTATTCTAAGCTGAACGCCGCCGCTCTTGCATCTGCGAACCGGATTCAACAAACTTCCCGAGGTACAGACGCACATACCTAGCCCCCTCGACTGATTACCCTGTTGAGGATCAATCGGTTTTGCGGGCATTTCTCCCCAGAACCACGCGCCCAGAAAAGCACACCCGACACCATCAAGAGAGCACGGTCCTCACTTTCGCATTGATATTCGGTATCTATGAAGCCTGGAAATTCGAGTAAGAGATACTTGATTGCCTGCCCTTGAAAACCCGACAAATCGGCTCCAATGTTGCTCTTCTTTTTTGGAACCTTAGACAGAAATGGATAGCTACCCCAGCGACCAGTGTATACTTTGATATATCGGGATCCGCCCACTCTCTGTACCTTCCAGTTCGATTCTCTATTTCCTAGCCCGGAATAAAAGGTCCGCCTTGCAAGCTAGCTATTTCTGCTGCCCGTCAATCGACAGCCGCCGTGAACGATCTTTCCCCATCTCCATTTTCAAATCTTTGTTTTTGTCAAATATGATACACATCAGCTGTCCCCAAGGACTAACGCAGTACAACCCTTGGCCAATAAGCTGAGATTGGGTTCTGCGAAGCCAACGTATTGCATCCTTCCAAGGAGGGGTAACGACGGCTGGCTGTGGATGGAATTCATGCATGCATACCCACCTCGACGACGAAATCGTCGATATGATTCTTTTCTTAGCGCACAAAGAACCAGGCACAACCCCGCATACAAAATATGACCGATCTTATTCTAACAGCGAAAGAGACATATAAGGAACATAACACCCCCTCGCCTGAATGGTTCACCTCAATTATCTGGCTAAATGGCGGGACAACAACCACCAACAGGGCCGCCCACCCCAGATATCGTGAGCACGCCGAGTTCCACCAGCTCCAAGGTCGCCATCCCTCGCTTGAAACGGGATTCAGATGTGGCTGGGTGGGGCGCTGAGGGGAGACGAGGGAGCTCAAGTGGTGACAAGAATCGCACTTCGCACGCCTGTGAACCCTGCCGCACAAGGAAAACCAAGGTGAGTTGCTGCACAATAATATCGAGCTATATTACACCAGCTTCCAGACCAATTACATCACCCATTGAACCATTACTAACTCAATACTGCCGCAAATAATAAAGTGTAACGGAGAAAGGTAAAAGTTTTGCCCCTACCCTTTTCAACCAGGCCCGGATTCGATATTTCCCATAATACCCACTCCATTTTCCAACACGAAAACCTTATTAACATGCGTTGGGGTTCTCCCTCCAAAACCTTTGATACTCTACAGCCCATGCCGCCATTGTGTAGACTTCAAAATCGCTTGCTTCTATGGGGATGGGAAGCGGGAAAAAGCGAAAAAGTAGGACTCTGAACAATCCTGCAATAGCTTGTCGCCGCACATGCACACGCACTGATTGGTCAATATTTTTTGTTTCAGCGAGACTCGGTACCTCCAAGAACGGGTCGACACATACGAAAAGGCGCTGGAGACCTTATATGCGAGCGACAAAATCGACAGCCAATCCAAGTTGCTTGTAATGACTGCCCTGAGAGAGGTTAGCCTCTGCACCTTAGACACTGCGTCTTACACATACAATACAAGCTCACCTGCAGCTAATTCGCTCTCACAACCCTGCAGTCCTTAAACTGGGATCGAATCGAGAAGACCTTGAAATACTACGATGACGCGAGGGGCGAAGTCTCTGCGCAGGAAGGATCGAGGGGTTTTATGCGACTCGATAAGGTTGCGGACGACTTCGGCGGGTCTACCAATTTCCCGCACTCGTACCTCGGGACGAGCTCAGATATGTCTTGGTTGCAAACAATAATTGATGACCCATCATCTGGGACACCACGGAGCAGCCAGCATATGGACCAAGACGAAAACACGAGAGAAATGATTGGGCGCGGAGGTGAAGTTGGTGAACTGGTAGAGACCACGAGAGCTACTAGCGAAGGCCTGTATGGACTAATTTTGCGGATACGAATATTAGTGGGGGTCTTTAGCTAATGCGATGCAGACGCTCTTACCACCTCGACGACTTAACGCCTTATGTCCCATTACCAAACCTCGGGGACTGCTTTGAACGCCCCGATCGTGAACTTGCTGATACTTTACTTGATGCCTTCTTTAGTACAGTTCAATTGGCGTTTCCCATCGTCTTTCGGCCGAAATTCATGAAGGAATACGAGGCGTACATGGACAACCGTTTCGAACCCCAGCCATTCCGAACCTGGTTGGCATCTTTGAATACCATTATGGCTATCGGCTCCTTTTACGCACAGTTAACAGATGCAAATTGGAAAGGCGACGCAAATGACCATCTATTTTACCTTGGGCGAGCCAAGACACTTTTCTTCTGTCACGAGATTTTGTTCAACAATCCCGACCAACGTCAGGTACAGGCACTCGGCCTTCTTGGTATCTACCTTCTTGCTACCAAACAGATTAATCGGTGGGTTTCCTGTCATGTCATATTTTACCGGATTTAAGTCTTGGATCTCTAATATGCTTCAAGGTGTTGGAATGTTGTCGGTCTTGCAATTAGGAACAGTTATTCATTGGGCCTCCATCTTTCTAGTGATCTTACCAGGCTAAATAGAGTGCAGCAAGAAGTCCGTTACAGAAAGTTTTACACTCTCATGTCACTAGAGAGGCTATGCGGTATACTTACGGGCCGGCCAACGTACATGGACGCCAAAAGATACAACATCCCAGCGCTTAGTGGAATCAACGAAAATGCCCTGAGCGAAATTCTCGAAAGCAAAAACAGAGCTACAGGCTTTGAGGGTTCACACTACGATCTAATTGGCCGGTTGTTCGACTCCCTGGCTAATAGCGACCAATCGCAAGGTCAATCTCAATTCGACCAGCACAATGGATTCTTTTCACAGAGCACAAAGCTTTACAAAATAGGCTTAGAAATTCTGAACAAAGTATATTGTGCGGGAGCCGTAAGCCTTACCTGGCGCGATGTTGAAGAAATCATCACATCTACTACTTCGAAACTCCAAAATTGGAAAAACGAGGTCCCTGCAGAACTATTTCCACCACAAGCGACACCGGAACCAGACTTGCAGGTCCAACGAAAGGTTGGTAATCAGCAATGCTTTCCCGCAAAAGCTTGTGATAACCAAGAAAAGGTTGGATATGTCGCGGCTAACTTGGTTTATGATGTTCCCACTATTATAGAAAGTTTTATTGTATATGGATTATCTCAATACAGTTGTCCTGCTCAACTGGCCATGTCTATGTCGAGTCAAAGCTATGGAAGCCGACCGGTCACGTCAATTTAATAGGGCAGCATCGATAGCGTGTGTCACCGCAGCGCTAGACATCATCAAACTGCTACCAGATGATATCCGTCCAGCCGAATTTTGGGACATATTCCCTTGGTGGATTGTTCTTTATTACATTGTTTCTTCTGGAATGATCGTGATGATGGAAATGACTCTCCAAGCTGAACACATACCCGAACAAAAGGAGCTTTTGATGGCATCAGGCGTAAAAGTCTTACGATGGCTCAGCTATATGGGTCAAAACGACCTTGCTGCAAGGCGGAGCTGCAAGATGCTCACTGACTTGATGACATCTGCAGCTCCCCACATTGGGCATACGTACGAACCTCCTCCTGAATATGCATCAAGCCAAACAGAGCAACAACCGCCACAGGAAACTTACTTCTTGGTACCCGAAAATCCGGGCACACTCTTCGGTCACAACGAATGGAACACTAGTTCACCCCAGGGAATGCAAGGATTTGATCCTCTCTCGGGCGGCACGAGCAGCTTGAACGAGTTTTCTGGTTCGCCCCAGCATCATACCCTCCTTGGCGTCCCCGGAATCAATATTCTTGCTCGGACGGGTTATGACAATATCGGCTTGCTCTCAAGCTTTCCTTTCCAGACGATTGCGGACGACCCAGCGGTTGCAATAGACCCCATGCTCGGGAGCACAGATGCGCAAATGTGGAACTGGCAAGACTTCCCGGTACCACCCTCCCACGGCAGTGAGGATCACACTCCCTCGCAGGAATTCACGCAGCAGATTTATCCAATAGAATCGAGGTTTACACCTGGCTATCCAGTTTATGGTGAGTCTGCCGAAGACTACCAAACTTCTGAGGTAGAGCAAGACTTCGGGGGCCCATCAGCATCATCTCCCTCCCGGCCGCTACCGGGTAACATGAGCTATCAGCACCATCGACCTTCACAATAGTCAACATTCAACATCGACAGAGCAAAATACCCCGCATAGACTGCAAAGGCTTAGACTGCAAAATTCGGACAAAGTAATTCCTAGACAGTAGTACATTTGAATGCTGTACATCATTTAGACATTCGAATCGATACACACAAGCACGCACAAGCACGCCAAAGTAAGCATTCAATACTGGGTCTAGGGAAAGTCTCCCGGCGTCCCTCGTAGTACTTAGTTCGGGATATACTCTCCGAAAAGTCCTCAAGCAATAGTGTCAGGCTGGGTACGGATAACCAAGACGCCTTGAGTGGCGTGCGGCGTTGCAAGCATACCATCATCGATCCACTTTGATAAAGAAACCCGAGCAAGCCATTGTCCAGTGGACTCCAGAAAACATCAAAGACAAGATTTCCCTGTTTGTTGGAATACCACACAACGCGGCTCACCTCTTACGCATAGGTGCGCATAGAGGTGGAAAGCTGGACGGGTGGTAAGATCTATTGAATAAAAGCCATAGGGTGGATCTGAGCTATCGGTATCGCACGCGTTTATTCTTTCATATGCGACTGCTACTCACTATATTCCCAAAAACTTTTCCTCGGCATCGATCTCGATAATAATATCTCTCCTTCGCAGGGCTCAATACTGGACTCATGGGCGGGCTGGGCGTTCCTGGCCGAGAACTACTGCCGTTCCTCCGAAGATTAGGCCGTGGATTCCTTAACGAGTATATTGGGTGCGATTTTTGACTCCCGTTCCTGTGCGTTTGGAAACTTCCGTACACGGGTTCCGGTTTTGCCGGCTCTTTGACCTCCTGCATCTCTGTCTTGACTCGAAACTGACCACCACCCTCTGCTTCGGGGACGATTCCTTCAATATCTATCGGCCCGGCTTGCGATACAATACCATCCACATTTCTTCCCCGCATTCTCCGGCGTCGGTAGTGGATAATAGCCCATATTGCGAGCCCGGTGACCAATAGTATTACAACTATCCCGGCCGCCATGTCACCTTTTGTAGTTTTGGAGTAGGTGGTGCTGGTGAGCGCTGAGGGCAGTTTATCAGAGCCGAGGTCCATAGGCGCGGCTGGTTCGCCAAACATACTTTCATATGCGGCCGGGTCGACACCGTTAGGGAGTTGATTCGCTGCCATCTTGTCTCCGGAACTTGCGGTCTTAGGCTGCCCTGGTATGACCTGCCCAGGTGGTGACCATCCTGGTGGACCCTGAGGACCGCTCGGAGGTGCAATTTGACTAGGAGGAGTGTTAGGTTGGCCTATAGGGCTCCAAGGTTGTGCAGCTGGTATCTCTGTCGGAAGTCCACCCGAACCCACAGTCACGGTAACGGCGCTGCGGTCGTGAGGGCCTCCTAGTGGCGGAACACCGCCCGGGGCGCTTAACTGCCTCTCGAGTCTGTCGATATACATGGTGCCGAATTATACATAGACTGCTTGTCGAGACGTTTTCTTTGATTGTAACATTGCGATAGCAGAATCGGAGATTTAGTCATTTGCGATACGTAAATTGAGAGCATTCTTAGCACCTACAAGATCACCATGATGATACTATGTTAATCCGCTGAAGTTCATTCAAAATTGCTAAATTAGGAAGCATTCCAAAAGAAGGCGTCAACGTGCTACCCACGTGTGTTCATTTATATTAAGTTCCAATGCTAGTGCCTTATGCTAAAGAATTATTCTAATGAAGTGTGTTTTCTCCGTGAGAAGAATATTTCGTTCAAGTAGCCTTGGAAAAGCCTCAATTTCATTATCTTGTAGAACGTCCCGATGTGGTAATATCCATGTTGGGTTTTGATAACGGTTTTAGGCTTCCTCCAAAAGAGGTGCCCTCGCGCGGTCACCGGCTGTAGTTTCGGTCCGTTCCTCCTTGCTAAAGATGTTTGGAACTGCGACGAGGAGAGACCCGAGGAAGACGATGGCCATGATGGTGCTTTTGCTTGGTTAGCAAATATATATCTAAACAAAATTATGTTTCAGGGAGGAGGACTTACAAAGCAAATATCCACTGGAGAGCAAAAATCTTAGTAGCGAATTGCCCAACTCCCAACCCGGCCATCAAGAACGAAGTAGCAAATCCGATATGGAAGTCCTTGAAGATCAACAGGAAGAAAGCGGCAAAGACGAGGAAGTTCCAGATTGCAACGTTGGCGAGAATCCGGCAAGCAAGACTTGAGCAGTGAACCATGACGGCACCATTCCAGAAAAGGGCAAATTCAACCCAGGCCAGTGGTAGAGCTACGACGGGGAGATGGATCCATCGCGGAGTATCAGAGTGTCGCAAGTACAAAGCAACGAGATTCATCCAGTTGAAGACAAGCATAAGTTCCGCAAACCACCAGTGGGAACGGGTCCACAGGTGGACCCAGGCGGCTTGGAGGAAGTTAAAAAGGATGAAATGGGGTCCTACGGAGGCTGCTCGCTTGACATAGACGGCGTTACTGGAGAACAAATGCCAGATGTACCCGATTTGAAGAACATAGAGGGAAATCCAGTAGATGCTAACGAAGACATAGCTCGGAGAGAAGGCGGTGTAATCATGGTCGCGGAGGCCGAAAATTGTATGGTTCCAGTGATTGTGACCGTGTGCATTACCGGGTGCATGGAAAGAGTACATGATCGTTGTGGTCAAGTTGAGAAGGAAGTTGAAAATAGTGGCGGACTTGTAAAAGGTAATATTGCGTTCGGTCCCTTCACAGTCCCTACCGAAAGGGTTTCTAATGATGACGACATTTAGTAAAAAGTATAGTTGTAGATATATGCTTGTGGCATCTGGTAGCTCAGAAACTTACGAGAAAGGCATGATTTCGGAGTGTAGACGTCAGGTAGCGTCGGTGGGATAAGATATGACAATAATATGTTTAGATGGATGGGAAGGAATAAAACCACCAGCACAAGCGATATAAAGCAGCTTCTGGTCCAGCGTAGGTCAGATTTGCATATCTGGGGAAGTTTAAGCCCGGGATTTGATTAAAATAAAATAAAATAAAATAAAATAAAATAAAATAAAATCAAAAGCTAGTGGGAAGCCTGTCTGTTAAATAGCAACCAACAGAGATAGAAACCAGGTCCACGTAGGCCTAGGACACGGTCTGGCTCCAGAAGTTATTTGGTCACACTGTGGTCACAGGAATGCTCCAGCGCCGTCCTGGCCCAACAAACTGTCGGTACATACGAGCAAGAATGCGATTTCATAGCCTAATCTGCGATGGATAGTTCATAGTTTTTTGCGGGGAAATAGTCGTTTGGGAGGCCGGTGGTTGCGAGTTACGTCATGCTGGCAGGCCTGCATGGGACATGGGCCAGTTCGCTTGAGGTTTTCCGTTCGCACCAGTGCCGAAATAGATTCTCAGCACGAACCATGCACGAATCAAGCACCCAGTCGTGCTGCATTTGGTGGGGCTGCATGCATGGCAACTGCATGCCCGTTCTGCAGGCTTCGTAAGTTAGCGACGAAGCTTCGATCTTTTTTAGATTAATAGATTAGATTACGGACCTTGTGCGCAATGTATGATACATGATATATGTATCATAGAAAACCGTCTATTCCGTAGGTGCGCAGTATCGCTATGGTATTCGGTTCATGGCTCGGCCTCGCTTCCGGTGGGCAGCCTCTTGTTTCAGGATGATATCAAACCGCCACTATCGCAGGCCAATCATATGACGGCATCGCGATGCTCGTCCCACCATGGCCCCCGGCATCTGAATGTTCACAACGATAGCGAAGTCGCGACAAGCACAGCCTTTTTTTCGCACAGCATCGTGGCAAGATCGAGAGCAGTCGGTAGTATGGCCAGCATCTGAAACCGGTCAGGGATACCTGCTTTGGTGTCTGGTGTTTCTGGTTGAGAGGAACGGCTGCTGCTGAGCCGTTCGAGAAATTGCGGTTGCGGTTGAGTGTTTATCAATAACGAACGGCCAATAACCCACGGCAGCCCTCCTAATTAACCAATCCGTCCTCTCCCCTTTACCATCATCACCATCATATCATCGTCCTTGCCTTGTCTTCATCGTCGTCAACTTCCGTTCTTACCTTGCATTTGTCTTTGTTAGAAGTAGCCTGCTATTGTTTTGGTATTACATATGCATATATGCGACTGGGGCCTATGACGTTTTAGGTGGAACCAGCCTTGAAATTCGCGTCTGTTAAACATTTATAAGAACTCCAAGTGCAAGCTCTCTGATCAGAAACAACCCAGCGACAACGACAGCGGCGAGAAAGGTCGGGAACAAAATAAGAATGCCTACCAAAATGCAGAGGCTTCTTCCGTCTCCTGCCCTCAATCCTGAGGATGCTCTCTCCACCAATCTCCAAAAGCTGACCCTCACAACTGGTTCTGCTTCATCATCAACATCACCTTCCTCATCATCACCACCTTCGACAGCTGTAGCACCTAATTCACAACCTGTTCTCATTCGCAAGAACTCAAACCTAAGCGGTTCCCTCCCGAATTCTCCTCTCCGTAGAAAATCATCAACGCCTGCTCTGCCCGGTTCGCCCTCTACGAGGCCGATATCGAGAACGCCTTCCATGGTTTCTCTATCTAAGCTAGATGTCGCCACCCCACCACTCCCACCTTTTACACACCCCGATGCAGAGACAATAGTCATTCTCAACGACGCCAGCTATCTTCACAAGTATACTCGTACTTCGGACGCGAAGGACTTAAGCTCGGTCGTCGAGCGTCCTGAAAGATTACGGGCCGCTACCTTTGGAGTATCTGTCGCTCTCTCTAAATTTGATGCGAGGAACCTGTCCGTTATCAAAACTGATAGGAAAGGTTCGCTAGACGATCCTTCTGTCACAAGGGTCCATGATCCCAAATACCCTGCTATCTTGGTTCAGGCTTGCGACGAAAGTGAGAGGAAGATTGCAGCTAGAGAAAACGAACTTCCATCTGGCTGGCATACCGGTGATCTTTTCCTCTGTGGTGGTAGCCGAGAGGACTTCGAAGGATGCGTGGGAGCCTTGTGGGAAGGAGTTGATAGAGTGTTTGGGAAGGGCGACCATGGCGATCCGAAGGACGCCACGAGTAGCCAGAAGATCAGCCGGGCCTTTGTCTGTATCCGACCTCCTGGTATGTTGTCTGGTTTCTTTCACCCTATCTGTTTGATAGCATACTGACGGCGGTTTATAGGTCACCATTGTGCGGAGGAAGAACCTAGCGGTTTTTGCTACCTCAACAATGTCCATATTGCAATTGCAAGAGCGGCCTTGCAGTATGATATGACGCATGCCGTGATCCTTGATTTTGACCTTCATCATGGCGACGGATCGCAAACCATTGCTTGGGAGGTGAACGATCGTCATAAAAATCCCAGAAAGACACTAAAGAATACGCCACACATTGCCTACTATTCGCTTCACGATATCAATTCCTATCCCTGCGAGACGGGCGACTACGACAAGGTCCGCGACGCAAGTACATGCATCGAGGACTCACACCACCAGAATATCTGGAATGTCCATCTTGAGCAGTATAGGGATACACAAGACTTCTGGCGCCTGTACGAAGAGAAGTACAGCATTATTCTACAGAAGGCGGAGGCGTTCTTGGCCAAGGCAAAGACCTCCCATAAACCCACATCCAAACAGCCCGGCTTCAAAGCAGGAATATTCATCTCCGCCGGATTCGACGCGAGTGAACACGAAGAAGATACCATGCAAAGACACAAAGTTAATGTCTTGACAGAGTTTTACGCGAGGTTTACAAGTGATGCTGTCAAACTGGCAGACGCTTATGCGGAAGGTCGTGTTCTAAGTGTCCTGGAAGGTGGATATTCGGACAAAGCCATATGGACCGGTGTATTCTCACATTTGGCCGGATTGGCCCTCCCCAAGAAGGACAATGACAAAGTAAAGGAAAACGTTCCAGAAAATGTTCCGGATACCCGGGCTGAAAGGGTAATGCCACGTCGGAGTTCATTGGCTCAAGATATTACTGGCAGGGCTCTCAGGGCTTTTGCTTCAGAACCGGGAAAGCCAGTCAGCCGTCAGTTGGAGAACAATGAATATGACCCACTATGGTTTTCGAGTGCCAAACTCGAGGAGATCGACAAGGCAATGCATGTTGTTCCTTCCGTCAGAACCTCCAAGCCGCGCGACTCAAGCAGAGGCGACTTTGCTTCACCAACCGCATCTAGCGCTGCAAAGGCTGCCCCAAAACTTCACCGCAAGTCGTCTACTAATTTGGCAGACTCCGCTGCCCAATCTGCATTGAACAGAACTCCATCACCTCCACCCGCTCCTCCACCGCTAGAATGGCCTGCTGCCTCCGCTGCTATCTGGAGAAGCTTGCTACCAGAGCAGCAACTTGCCGCCCTTCGGGAAGAGGCGAATCCACCAGCCCCAACGCCATTGACTGAACTTGCGGTTGAAAAATCACGACGCCAGAATAAACGCCATAGTGCGGTGGGTATTCCGGCAGTTGACAATCCCGCGGGGGCGATAGCGTCAGGAAGGACTTTAAGGAGTTCCAATAAAAAGATACCAGATATTCCAGAGCGCTCAGGCAGTGCCCTTAGCTCTGTCGCAGAGAGCCAGGTTAGCAGAAGGGCGAGCATGATTAGTATAAAGTCGTCCGATACCGCCGATACAGCCATTACTGGTGTCTCGCAAATATCCGGCAGGCGTCGAATTAGCCCTCCGCAGAAAACAGTAACTACAAAATCAGCGGCCCCTCCTAAACCTACTGCTGCTGCTGCCAAACAACCCGCTCTTACAAAGAAATCATCTGGTACCACCTTATCGGCTACTATCCAACCTGCAAAGGCCCCAGTTCGCAGCTCTTCGTTAAGACAATCATCCGGTCCTAGAGCCGCGGCCACAGCTTCAAAGCCCCGGAGCCAACCTGGGTCACCGGTCGATCCGATAAATGTTCCTTCAATAAAGACAACAGCGGAACCTGATCAGGCTCCCATTGAGGCTATTACCTCTGGAATGCAGTCCATCAAGTTAACCTACAAAAATAAGGATCGCGATCAGGCTAGAGAGGCAGAAGTCCAGAAGCAGATGGAAGAGAAGACCCTGAAGAAAGATATTATTGATACCAAACCTAGGGAAAGCCTATTTGGCCCCGACGCCTTCGGGTCGGTCGAACCCAAGTACTCCGTTAGAAACGGTGTCCCTGACCGGACTTCCAGCAATGATGGGGTTACAAACCCCGAACATCACGAACGAAAGAGAATCAAGACTCCTGAAGGGAAGAGTTCCCCGGAAAGGGGGAATGGAGCGAAAACCACCCGTGCGTACCTGCCGCCTACGACGTCCGTCAAGCCCCTTGTAGAGAGTGCAAAGGAGGCAATAAACGCGCTGTCGAAGACGAAGGGTCCTGAAACCACTGGAACCTCTTTTAAGGACCGAGTCGCAGCCTTCGCTCCTTTCCAATCCAAGACCAACGTGTGGTTAGTTGGTAAGGAAGGCGCAGGTACTCCCGCTCGTGCCTACAAGCCCGCTGGCACACGCACCTTCCCATCCCATAGCCCCGACCCGGTTCCTCGTGAACCCTCCCCTAGACGTGCCGATGAGGACAAGGACACAGTTATGAAGAATGCCTGAGTTGAAAATTACACCATGGATAACTTTTATTTCCCTCCACTGTTTTTGTTTTCATGTTTCTTCGATTCACCCCTACCCACCCTTCTTCGGAACCGGTTCCAGGATATTGTTTTAATTCGAGTGTAGCGATTCTAGCACTTCTCTTCAAAAGCCCTCTTTTCTGACGCACATCGCTTTTTTTTATCGTTTTCACCTGTTTATGTCGAATCCTGAAAGATGCTTTTCATAAAGTTCATGTAATTTAATATAGGGAAATGGCGTTTCTCAAAATTTGATTTCGTTTGACATTTCCACAGCGGTTTCTGCTTTTCCTTGGCCTACTTTGCTCGATTCTGTGTCATGATCAATGTTGCACGTTGTATGTTGTTGGATTCGAGTCTTCGAGCGAGGCTCTGTTTGTGGAGTGCACTTTTGGCGGCCAAGCTCGCAGGCCCATGTCGAAGAATCCGCCACCTGCAGAATGGCTCCCGCGCAGGCAGAAACGATGCTCTGGTCGCGATTACGGAGGACTCATCGCTGCTGACTCCTAAATATCGAATACATATCGTCCCTTTTTTCTTTCCAAATCTTTGGGACGGCTGCCTGCGTGGTTGATAACAGCCTTTTCTACTAATTCTGGATCCTTCAGGCCGGCACGCGACTGCTATAGCGACTACCAATGGCAATGCAGCCTCGCACCTTCCCGTGCTACTTCATAACTAGCACATCCCGCCTTCCTTCCTTCTTTATCTGTTTTCGCGGTCGGTCGGAATACGCTTTTTGCAACCGCGTTAACCTAGATTCAATACTATCTTCTAATACCGATTCGCCCGATTCACCGATAACGATTCTACAATGACGACACCCGAAAGACCGTCGAAGTTCAACCCAGCATTGCTAGTCGTTGACATGCAAGAGGACTTCTGTCCGCCTGTAAGCTTCACCATTCCAACATCCCCTACTATCAATCACAGTGCTAACGCAATAGATTATCTAGAATGGTTCCCTCGCCGTCTCCAACGGCCGCGACGTTATCCCAGTGATAAACACCCTACTTGCAAACCCCACCTTCACAACCCGCATCGCTACTAAGGACTGGCACCCCTCCACCCACATCTCATTCGCTTCAAACCACCCCGCACCGAACAATGTTCCTTTCACATCCTACACCACAATCACAAACCCACATAACCCTTCTGAAACCTACAAAACTCGACTGTGGCCGGACCACTGCGTCCAAGGTACCAAGGGTGCCGAACTGGTTCCAGAACTAGACCAATCCCTCATCGATGAAATCGTAGAAAAGGGTACCGACGATAGGGTGGAAATGTACAGTTGCTTTCACGATCCGTTTGAGCACCCCAGAGTTTCGGATTCAGGGTTGGTTGAGAGGCTACAGAAAAAGGATGTGACGCATGTATATGTCGTGGGACTGGCGATGGATTATTGTGTAAAATACTCTGCGATCGATGCAAAGAAAGCGGGGTTCGAGGTCTACGTGGTGGAGGAAGGGACAAAGGCCGTGGATCCGAGTGTATGGGAAGAGGTTAGGAAGGAACTGGAAGGGTACGGGATTACCATGCTGGGGAAGGGAGGGTCTGAGATGGGATGGTTAGATAGCCAGAGTGCGGCATGAGCATATTCGGTCAAAGCGATGCGATTGCGACGACAGTGGGTCTTATTATATTACCCTGAAGCGCGGTACCTCCCGTTCAGCCTTCTGTGATATTGTTTTCTTTTCGGGCCGAGGCTTGTTGTTTTTCTTGTCCTCTTCTCCAATTCCATTGGCGTTTAAGTGACCTATTAGAATATCACATTTAAAATTGATATTGGATAGACAGATCAATTCCTTTCCACTTGATACCGTGACAGATATCCTGCATATTCATCAGGAATGAGTCGGTGATAGAGAGCACTTTCCTAGAATGCAGGTTAGATGCGACATGCCATACCATAGCAGAGATAATCCGAAGCAAGGACGAAACGTTAGTCTTTAAGGCCTTCAACCTGTCGATGTGTCCCTTGCAGCCCGGAGCGCCGGAACTAACCTCATCACACCACAAAAACCCCCAAACGAATAAAAAACCTCACAAGAAAGATATTTTGTCTTAACGAAATTTAGATTACCAAGAACCTCCAAAGGCTGAAGAAAATGACCAGTTCCTTCTTGTTATTTTGTGATTGCGCTAAAGCTAAGAGATCCGCCGTGAGAGCCAGAATGAGAGTGATCCAATTTCTTAGTTATTTTTCGTCCCGGCCCCTCCCTTCTGGCCTGGGCGAGTGAATGATCATTCGCACTTTTGCGAGCCCATTTCCTCAGCCATGAGATCGGAACAGCCTCTTCATCCTTCTTCTTTTTCCTTCCGCAGGGAAAGCTGTCGTCTACAGCGCCAATCGGTTTAGTGTACTACTAATCCTGATTTCCCCCAAGGAAATCCGGAACAGGGCTTCGAAAAACTGGGAAGAAAAAGAAAGACGTTCTAGATCTAGACACTTTCTGTCTATGGTTACTCCCACCTCGTCAGTCGACCCACGACGAAACCGATCCCAGATACCCTGTTTTCAACTAAACCTGCCTTTATAAATTTTTTTGTTTTATTATTTTTTCTTTATCGACAAAGACGCCACCTTGAGCAGAATCAAGAGAATAAAAGGGAGTTTTTTGTTTAAAAGAAAAAGGACCCTTCAAAGGCTTGACAGAATGTTCAACGAGTCTTGATTTCTCTTTTGTTCGTCGTTTTCGGTCCCCGCTTCGCACTTCACGATTTCGGTTTCTTCGTTCTCTTCGGTCAAAAAAGAATACAAATGCGGCAGGTTAGTAAATTATCGACCCCTCTCTTTGTCCCCCGCTCCAAGATACAATGATGATGTAGTATATATATCATTACGTATATCGCACAACCATAATTTCATCATAAGAATAAATTGCTAACATCACCAAAAAAATTGTTTTAGCTAAGTACAGCAGAAATCTGCGGCATCATCCTCGGCATCCTCTTCTTTCTATGCATGTGCATTGGAGCCCTGATCTGGATACTACAGATCCGCCGAGATGGTCAAAAGTCACGGACGATGGTTACAATGACTGGAACGACCATCAGGCATAAAAATGGTAGAACAAGTGTATTAGAAGCAACCTGGATTCCGACCTCTGTTGGGCCAGGACACGCATATTATCATAACGACTCGAGGAGAGTGAGCACGATCAGCGATACTCCTGACGGCCCGTTAGAGGTCGACCGAAGTGCCTTTCCGAGGAATGCAGTGAAGAGGTCCAGTTATATGTCAGCGAAGAAGTTGGAAATACCAGAGGCCTTGACAGAGGAGGATCCAGACTTAGACCAATCGTCCAGCGAGAAGGGAAGCAGCGATAGTCCCAGTGTTGAAAGCGGAGCCATCACACCGGCAGAAATACAGGCGCCAAAGATACATATCCAAGATTTCGATGCATCGCCAATCCGGAGTTCGGGGTTCGAGAACAGTTTCGATATAAACAATTTGCTGCAGGGTGTGAAGGGTATATCAACGGAGACGCCTGACGAGAAGGCTGCAATCCATGCAGTGTAATGTTTTTTTTTGGTTGTTCCTTCTTTAATTGCATTGCAAAGGCGTTACCGCGGCGTTTTATGGTTTAGATAAAAGGGTAATTCAAGGGAGCAAGTTGCTTTCGTCGGTTACGGCCGATATCATGAGTTCGAACAACCAGACATGTCGAATAATGTAATAAGATATCATCATCCCCAGCCAATCCGATTCGAGAAGGAGACATCGAGAGAGTGGTTTATTTTGGAGTCCTCGTGATAACCTTAGATTAGAACAAAGGTTCAAGGTTTCGCCTTCCGTTGCCGTAACCCCTGCCGTCGTGGTTCAATCTTCTCTTCAACCTTGGTCACAACCTCAACCTTGATGGTTTCTGACTTGCCCTTCCTTGCTCGCTTCTGAACCGACGGTGCGGTTTCATCCCCGCTCTCGCTTGCAACCCTCTTCACCTTGCCTTTCCCCTGCTCCTTCTCCCCAGTGCTTTTCTGTGGATAAATCGTCTCCCCGTTCTCCAACATGACCATAAACTCCTGAATCTTCTTCCTCCTCCCCGCCTCCGTCTTCAACTGATGCAGTCGCAAATAAATCGCAAATCGATTCTGACTACTCAACCCGTCATAAAACTTCTTAGCAGCCTCATTCCCTTCCAACGCCTCCAAAAGCTCCGGGTCCATAACCGCGCTCGCGGAGCCCGCATATGCTTTCTCCCACCGCCCATCAGCCTTCGCAGCAGCTACGGCCGCTAATCCAGCGGGCTTCATCCTTCCTTCACTCTCTAATCTTTCAGTTATCCCCACATTCCGCTTCGACCAAATACTCTTCGCATTGCGCGGAGTAAACCGCTGAGCAAAAGTCTTATCATCATTTCCCTTGCGTTGTCCGTCGATCCAACCGTGACAGAGCGCCTCGTCGAGGGCCTCGGGATATGTCAAAGACGTAGGTGATGTCACACCCTTCTTTGCAAGGGTTAACCAGACACCGGCGGACGTTGGTGCGTTTTTGGCGAGCCATGAAGTCCACGCTGCGGCGTTGAGGACGGTGAGAGGTGCGACGTCAGCTGCCGGCATGATGTCGGCTTTCTTTTTCGAGGCGATGCGGTAATACACGTCACTTGCGCAGGTCGACAACGACTTGGACTTGAGAACGTGTCGAATCCTGCAAGATGCGGTGGGGGGTGCTGAGGAAGACGCGTTGTTTCGTTGCCATGTCGTTATCCCCCCAGCGACGGGCTTGGCGATGCAGGTTCATGCAGCTTTGACAGCTTCCAAGGGAACGGTCCAAAAAGGATAGATAGAAAGAAAGACAGACAGACGTTGATTTGTTATACATTACAGTGGGAGTAGTAGTAGTAGAGAAAAACATCAAGAACGAGAAAGACAGAGAAAAAGGGCGTAGCAGGATCGTGAACAAAAGAGATTCATCTGGACGCCATCCATAAACATCCCAAAGAATAGTGAGAAAGACAGTATAACCTCCGCTATCAAAATCACAAACGCTTAATGCCGCCGATTCATAACATTTTTGTCCCTGTGATATTCCATAATCATTCCTGGTAGACACCTACACAAAACAAGTCGTAACTATTCGCAAACACCTTTACATCCAATCTTGCTCGTCACACTCGTAAACCTCCACTTTGCTGCCCAAAGCCTCCTTTCCTTCCCGGATCAAGGCTCTGAGCTGTTTGCTGAAGAAATCCATCTGTGCCAACTCGTCCTCCTCGTCCATCTCCATCCTCTTCTTCGCCGGGGTAGCTCCGCTGACAGATACACCCCTGGCCCTCTGTCCGGCAGCACTGGCACCCGCTCGGACTGGTGACGTGGGGAGACTGCTACCAACAGACGTAACAGAGCTAGCCATGCTACCCCTGCTAAAGCTGGTAAACGAAGGTTGGGACGAAAAAGACGAGGGATACGCTGATTGTGATTGTGACATGCCGATAACAGGGGTGCTAGGTGTAGAAACGCTCGAGCTCCTGCTGAGGTATCCGCTACGAGTGCCGCTGGAGAACCCGGCTGGTCGGGATGCAACACCTCTCATCTTCCTCGATGGAACCTGGCGAGAATAGGAGGTTCTACGGCCGAGACCGCTCGCTGGTGGTGTAGAGAAGATGGGAGTACTTGGGCGTGAGCCAGAGTTCGAGCCGTTTCGCCTCATGCTTGCTGCACTCGCTCCGGCGGTAGGACTTTTCGGTGGAGCTGGGGAGGACGCTCTTGAGTTCGATTCGGGTTTGACGAGGATCCAAGAAGCTGACATTGGCGATTCCATGCCTACCATACGTGATCGTGATAAATCCTCATCCAAGTAGGAGAAGTCGGGGCTTCGTGCACTGAAGGTATCGTCTTCCCTGACAGGACTTGGCGGGATGAGCGACTGGAGTGTTGGTTTTTTGAATGTTGTTGTTATGGGCGGAACATATACCCCTGGCAAAGTCGGCTTAACAAAATCAACCGTGCTCTGGCAGATCGTCTCGTCGTCGTCGAATAGACCGGGAGGGGCGTTGAAGGGGGTATCGTAGTATTCAGCAGCGGCGGTGGACCATCCGATCTTAGGAATGATCCCAGCCAGAGAATTTTGCATTTGGGAGGTGCAGAATTCCCAAATACTACCAACCACCGAACCGACAACGTTTAATAAGCGCCGTTTCCCGCCCCGGTCGTCAGATTCATGTGTTGAAGTGCCACAGGTCCTGCGGTACTGAGTATCCGAGAAGTAGGAATCTTTCATCACACCTTCTTCCTCGGAATCTTCGTCGTCATCAATAAGCTCCCGTTTCAGACCTGCCTTCAGACCAGCTGACGGCATAGTCCCGCCATTGATTGCAGATTTTATTGAAGGAATGTAATTATCGTCAGCCAGATTATCGTTGAGTTCCGAAGGGCCTCTCTTTCGTCGTTTAGAGGAGGCATCCTTGCCATATGAGTCGATGTAACTACTAGCAGGCAGGGATGGCCGAGCAAATGCTTCAGAGCGGGAAACCGGTTTGGCAAATTTACGGTATGATCGAGACGTGTCAACTCTTGGTGCGAGGTTGGAGAAGGTGGTTGGCGGGTCCCAGATGTTGCTGCCGGCTGTGAAGGAGGAGGAGTCGAATTGTTTGAATGTGCGGGAGACTGACGGATACATGGGAGCGACTGGAATGCTACCGGGGTTTGAGAGGTGGAGAAGAGGAGGCTGTCGATGCTCAGGTGTTGGACAGAGCTAAGAGAGCTTGAAAGAAGCTAGCGATGGAGCTTGTCACCGGTACCAGGGCTCTTATAGCGGGTTTTCTGAGGAAAACGTCTGACGAGGATGATATGATGAAAGAAGAGAGATGAAAGTAGGAAAAAATAGATTTAGAACTGAGGGATGATGTGAAAATTTCAGCACCCCTTGGAGGTACGTACTTGGGTAGTTGGCACACCGAGAAAGACGCTGGTTGGCTGGCAAGGCGAAGCTGTTGCTGCAGAAAGCTAGGCCCGACAGCTGCACCAACGTCAACTCGGAAAACAAAAGCGATCTGAAGCGGACTAAAGGGCGGAACTGGCGTGGGAATGGTGTTTGCTTTACCAAGGAACGACAGGTGGACCGGCAGGGAGAAGGAGGGAAAGGAAGGAAGGAAGGAGGTTCTTGGAAGGAGGTTAACGGTTGATGGTTGATGGTTAATGGTTGACGGCCTAACTAGTTTAAATCGTCGATGGTTGCGTGCGGATTTGGATGTGGTTGACTTCAAGCGTTGGAGGCAGCCCGCAAGGAGGCGGCCGGCACAAAACAGCAGGAGCAAGCAAACCTGCGCCGAACATGTACTCACTCCGCTCCTTTCATTTCATTCCTTCATGCACTGTTCTGCAGGCAACTATACTGCTTTCTCGCGAGGAAGTATGTATCTACATATATCTACACCTCTACAGGCACGTTTAAATTCATGACGCTGCGGTAAACAAATAAACACCGCCGGCAAGACAATATGCAGTCGACAGAATAAAGTAGGCTGCGGTTGGTCTATAGTCTGGGCTCTTATCGTCCCCTCTCGAAGAAAAAAGACTGCATCGGGATCGCAGGGATGACGGGTAAAAAAGAAAGACTAAAATGAAAAAACCCGACATGTGATGCATGGGATGGGATGGGATGGGACTCGATGCATGCAGTAACCGTTGCACACTGTGTAAACCAACGAACGGTCACCGTATTCAGCACAAGTGGGTCGCCCGGAACGGGATAGATAACAGAGTCTATTCGATTCGAAGCACGAGGAATTAGACAATACCAACTAGAAGTAGAGTACCTAGATGCAAGTATATGGAAAAGAACTCAGCAAAGGATCATCAAGGAAAATGGTACAAGATTCGTTCATCGGGACAGTGAGATTCGAAGATAGAGAAGAGTATGCACAGGGTCGGATCGAAGGCGGAATGTTTAGAAGTTGTAGCGTGTAACAGCAACAAGTAGTATGGAAATATTGAGAAATAATAATGATAGATGATAAAGAATATAAATAAATGTATGCGGGACCCATTTCAATACAGGATAAAGGAAAGCGAGGAATCATATCAAATAGCATAAAACATCGTGACACAAATATCAACCAAAATATAAAGTAAAATAAAATGCGAAATGCTCTCCAAAATGGTGTGTGTAGATAGATGACTCAAGGCGGATTCAACATCAACAGATGAGGGTGTCATGTCTCGCCCAGATTGTTGGTTCGAATAGGCACGGGCGTTGGACTTTTGGTGAAGCAGAGGAGGGCCGGGTGAAAGAATGCAGGCGAAATTATAACCAAGGAATGCGATGAACTGTTCAAAAAATATGCTGGGAGTATCCATGAGCTGTACAATAAATAACGTGGTTGATATCCCCAGCCGTGAGAAAAAGAAGAGAGTTGGAAGGTGGTATGTTAAAACGTTTGGGTATCTCTCTCTCTCCAACCGAGCGCGGCAAATTTTCAAACTTCGGATGCCCGATCATCCTTTTTTCACCTTCTTCCGCCCTCATCGCCACTCAACGATGTGGCCGTTCTCTCTTCTTCTTCAAGAATTTCGCTCAACCGGGTGGGATGATGGTGTCTAGTTATCCCTTCCCAACCGGGACCGTAGCCGTACCCGGGCTGGCCAGGTTGATCCTGACCTGGAGGTGGTCCTTGCTGACCGGGCCCCGGGTAGTACTGGTACGGCTGTGCCTGCGGGTGCTGGTAGGCAGCCTGCTGGCGGCGGTGCTCAACCTGACTTTGGGTCATTGCATGGCCTCTTTCGTCACGGAAAACACGGCCTTGGTCATCTCTAGCCCACGGATCGTCCTCATCGTCGGACCCGGGGTCAGATATTGTCACAGAGGCCTGGCTTGACGGCCGCCCCGGTTCCGAGACCACGGACTCCTCTCCGGGAGAGAATGTCCGTTCTGGTACCGGGTGCAAGTAAGTCTGCGGGGCTTGTTGGTAGAATGCTGCGGGGTCATTCATACCCCCAATATTCCGCTGTTGGCTTGAGGAAGGATAATGGGGAGCCATGGGTGGCTGGACATTATGGTGCTGCTGGCCACCATGGCGCTGCTGGCCGCTGTGGTGCTGCTGGCCGCCCATTGGAGGAGGGGAAGGTACTTCTGGGAGATGGGGTTCATGGTGTAGGGCTGGGGGACGATATCCGTCGTCACCTTGGCCAACATAGGCGCTATTCTCATCACTAAGAGCATCTGCAGAATATTGAGGGGACGCAGGGTGAACAACATCGCCTGTGGGGCCAGTGGGTTGAGAGACAGGCTGAACAATAGCTGCAGCTACCGGAGGGTGGCCATGCGAACTTTGCGGTGGCGGGCCTGACGTCGAGCTTCGCTGACGTGCACTGGCTGTGCCACCGCTGCTGCCATTTCCACCACCTCCATTAGTGCCACCTGGGCCGCGGTTAGGCACGCCAGGCATTGGCATGGGTAGGACCTGGACACCACCAACTAAAGTTGGGTGGCCACCGCGCAGGCTGTTTGTTCTTTCGCGTTCTTCCTGCTCGCGTCGTCCGAGCTCTTCCCACGCCCTTCTAGCTTCCTCCCGCGAGATTTGAAGCTCTCGCCTCACTTCCTCAACGAGCTTCTCAGCCGTTGCCTTTTCTTTCTCCAGTTTGGTAATCTTAGCCATCGCATCGGCTCGCTTTTGTCTCTCATTTCTGAGAGTATTTTCGAGCTCCGAAGTCATCTCTCGAGACCTCTCCTGGTCAGCCTTCGTTTCGAAAAACCACCGTTGGAACTTTCTCTCGGACGATGCTCTTAACCTTTGCAGTTCGACAACTGCATGGAACAAGTTCGCACCAGCCGCAGAAAGATCTGTGATGTTTCTCGACATTTGGACTGCTAATGGATCTCTCGAGATTTCCTCCTGGTGCTGCTCCAGCCGTCGATTCCAATACCTGGTCAGCCCCTCCCATTGAGCCGATAACATTTCCCATCTTTCAAACGCATGTGGGAACGGCGATGCCGTTGTTGCTGCTGATACAGTTGAGTTTGGTTGGTTTCCTGTTGCTGTAAGAAGTTTAGGGCCACGAGTGGACTCACTGGGACGCCGTTGCCGGTTATCTGACGGGCTACCCTTTCCTCCGCCTGCCGCGCCAGAGCCTCCGACACCACCAGTCCCTGTGCCAGTCGCCCCGCCCTCGTTCGCCCCACCCACCCCACCGGTTCCATATCCCGATCCTCCCATTCCGACTCCACTCGGTCCGACTCTCTGACTCGAATTGACTCCTGAAGGGCCTGCTGCTGCTGCTGTTGTGCTTCCACCCATTGCTGCTGAGGTGGGTTGTGTTCTGGGTTGTTGAGGGGTTCTTTCTTGGGGTTTGCTAGATGAGGGTTGGTTTCCTCTGGTGTCTGGTATTCTCACGTTGGAGTTTGAAGCAGGAGCCTTTCCTGATCTTCTTTCTTGGGGAGAACTTTGTTGGGACGATGATCCCTGTTGGGTTTTCTGAGTTTGTGGGCTGCGGAACTGGCCTTGCTGCGGCGAAAGTTCTGGCTTTTCGAAATAATGCGGATTTGTGGGAGAGAACCCGGCAACTGGGTAGTCTGGCACAAAGATGTTTGATTGAGGGGACGAAGGACCGGTGGCGGATGGAGGGGCGGCTCGACCAGCTGGAGGACGAGACGGTTGGCTAGGGTTCATCAACGCCGACATTGACGCCTTTTCTTCGACCAGGTCTCGTGTGAACGAGTACGGGGTGCGGATGGCTTCCTCAAGAGCGTAGAGGATGGCCTGGGCAGTCCGCTTGGAAACGTGCGCTGGTCTCTTGCGCGAATGGGAACGGCTGCCACCAGCCCCTCCACCACTGAGATCGTCGTCGTCGCTGTCACCAAATTCACCCTCTTGTCGCAGCGAATCAAGGTCGGTCGAGCGAGCGTGCTGGTGTTGGGCACCCCCTTTCCCTGTGGTATCAGCTGACCGAGATGCAGCTAGTCTTTTTTCCCTTCGCAGAGAGGCAGCGTTGGTAGGGGTGTCGCTAGAAGAGGTAGAAGGCGAGGTGTAAGGTGAGGCGGACAAGATGATGGCTGTCGTGGTGACGAGTGGGAGATGTTCCTGAAGAGCGAATGACGGGGAGAAAGGAGTCGAGCTGAACTCTTCCCTTCCGCTAGATTGTTGTGTATGTAAAGACCCCCTTTGGACAGGCTACCGTCGATATAACCCCCCCACGTAGATTGAATTGAACCAGCTCAAGCAGAGAGCGGAGACGTCATAGACAGACGGACGACCTCAACTTCGAGGTTTTCTAGCGTCGACGAGGTGGGATTCCAGAAAGGCGAATGTTATCGCCTAGTCTTCAATTCAGTTCTGGCCTGGAATGCTTGGGAGCGGGAAGGGTGGCTGGTGAGGTTGTTTGCTGCCGGGGCAACGAGCCTCGATTCGGCAAGATGAAGGATTGAAAGGGCAAAGATGGCAAAGATGCTGCCCGTGGACGAAACGGCCTTGAATCCGGCAGTATCGTTCGTGATGATGTTGAGAAGGAGGAGGAGAGGAGGAGAGCGGAAGAAAGATATCGTCGTCGTCGCGGCGGGTGAGATTGGATCGAATTAAAGTGAGGGAGATGAGAAGGGCCCAAAAAATGGAATGGCGCGCGTTGTGTGTTGCCGTGTTGTTGGGCTTGCGGATCGTTGCTTTTTCGGGGCCGGCGCAACGCAGAAATTGGAGAGGCTGGTTCTGTTCGGTTCTCGTCGACAGCCGCTGTCTTGCTGGAATGGCTTTATCTGCGATCTCCCTTCATTGCCTTCTAGATCGATATCGCAGGCCTTGCTCCAATAAGATCCAAATGATGCCGTCTATTCCCAGGCGGTAACGCTCACCCTGTGCTTTTCCGCAGATTTGTCTTGCGCTTTGTATTTTTAGATGCCTTCTTCTTTCCCCCAGAATCTTCAACAGCCGATTCGATTTCCTCAGAACCCGGCGCAACCAATCTTAGCGGCAGCAGTGTCGTAATATCCCCTCGAAATGAAACGTATCCGAGAAGCAGAATCCAAAACAGAGTCAAAAAAGCCAAAATCCGAGTCAAAGGCCGTCGAGTATAGGCTGGAGTTCGAAACGAATGAAAGGTCCGGAAACCTGGAAAAACCGTCGGTGGGAAACAAATGCGAAAAAAAAAAAAGATGTGGGTGGATTAAAAAGAGCGAAGCGGGAACTGAACAACTGGTACTGGAACCTGTACTGACACGAGGTCTTCTGTCTGGTCAAGAAAAAAAATAAAATATCTTCCCACTTTTCTCTATCAGGGTTTACCTTCGACCCTCTTCAATATGGGAATGTATGTACTCCGTATTCCAGCGCGTAAATATTACAGAATGTATGTATCGATTATATCTCGATATCGGCGCGGATATGTGCGATTACCCCTAGTATTTTCAAGATTCCAGAACGTCGATTAGCCCTCAGATCAAAAAGTCAAGCATCAACAAGGAAAGGTTGTGGAATTGTAAACGAAGGGGAAAACATATGAGGGAGACAACTAACCTCGTGAACTTTCGGAGTACCTGCGCTCGGTTTAACAGGCACGGGGCGATTGATGCCAATTGCCTGATTGTGATTGTGATTGAATTTCCTAAGACGTAAGTTAAAAGCCACTGTCACCTTGAAGAATCCTGATCTAGCCGTCCGGATTCCCTCTCTGGTCTCGTAAAAGTACTAGCGTTTGCACAAAAACTTTTTGGTACTGTACTGTACAGATGTAATCGTGATACGGTCGTAACAAAAATTACAGGTCTTAATATCGTACAAGAGAGGGAGAGAGAAAGAGAAACAGCAGGTGGTCGTGATTCGTTGAAGCCAGTGTTGCAAAACAAAGATCAATAAAAACGATGAAGGGAAGGGATGAATGGCGCAAGAAATTTAATGGCAATATTAAGTCTAAAATAAATTAATTTTAAGCTTTGAGGAAGAACAGGCAATCTATGTAAACCAGGTAGTATATAGTCATGTATGTGAGTATGCAAGTAACAAAAGAGCCAAGGTTGGGAGCTAGATCGATAGGAAAGAAAAAAAAGTTGAGCGGCAGTAACAGTGATGAGATGAGAGCAAGGCGGGAAGAAAAAAAAACCTTCCTCTGCATCGACATGCATACTGCGAAACATCCACTACATTAAAAAAGGGTGAATGACGGCAATTGGCTCAAGGTGAGAAGAGGCGAAATGGGGATGAACCCCGTTTGTGATTATCGAAGGGATGGTGATGCGGACGATGAGTTGGCCAATTACGAGATTAAGCCTAGCGCAAAACGATGGCTCTACTTTGGGCCATCAGCAGCTTGGGCTTCATAACCGAAGCACTTGCTCAACCAGACGAAAGGCTCCAGGTGAACAGGTCTTAACCTTGTCCCAAGACATAGCCTGCAGAAGAGAGTTGCAAGATCCACTTCAGCTCCTTCTTGAACCAAGTTTCCAAGTTCCTCCCGGATGCCATCAGGCCAGCCTGTGCACAATGCAATCGGTAAAGAGAGAGAAAAAACCGTAACTGCATTATGGTAAGTATTAGTGGTAAGTAACTCCTATATACAACGCCAATGACATCGCCTTGGATGCATCATGCACCACACTCCGAGCTGCAGCATCCAGCCTTTCGATTAATTAATATAATGTTCCACCAAAATTTCGGCCTCGAGAGGTCACAAGGCGAACGAGAAACAGAAGACGGACAAAGAAAGAAAGAAAGAAGGATATGGTCGTGAGGTGACAGCTCATCGCGCTGTCAATGCAAAGATGAAGAATAATTAACGAGGCTGGGCAAATAGAGAGAAGAAAACGCTGGAAAATGGCATCGAAGGATATAGAGCTCAAGACATGAGTTTGGCTGTGCCGCATGTCGCCTTACGTCTGCGTTGTCGCCAGCCTCAGAAAGCACAGCCACACAACGCAGATCATCATGGTAACACAGAGTTCACCGCACGCCACGCATGCGCCACACACTACGCTAAAGGAGAGCACCGTGTGTGTAAGACGCTAGTATGGTGTATAACCAGGAGGGTACGTTTGTGTATAGAATTGGTGGGGATTCCAGGTCCATGACGGGGTCTCAATCCTCCCGTAATCAAGTTGGTGGAGGGTTGGTAGGGTCTGCCATGTCGTTGAGGGGGGTGTGACAGGTGGTAGAGGCATGGATGCCATGGACGGAACTCCTATAGAGTTATTTAATTCTGAAGGGGAGTTGTAGAAAGTTGGCGACGACATAAGTCCGGGAGCAGCATGGTAAGAATGCGCTGATAGTGGTGTGGATGCTAAGTGGTGAGGGATTCTGTTAGTTCTATATTTCACCTACTCAATTGTGTAGTGACTGTATTATCGATATTCAACGGTAATTAAAATTCACGGACACTTACGATATGAACCCGTAGAGGTTGAAATACTTGACAGAGATTCACTTGGACTCCTTGACGCTTGCCTCAGGTCCTCATAAGCATATCCGTGTGAAGCATGGACATGCTGCGGAAGCCGCAAGTTGTGACCTGTGTTCGCGGAGCTGGCCTGTGGACCAGTCTCTGTGCAATGGTCGAATTTCGTCCTTTTTGGTTTTTGGCAGAAAGTCGAAAGCGACATCTCTCGTTCAACTTTCTTAGCTCCTGGTCCATCCATCACTATCTGGAGAGGCGGATAATCCTCCTTTGGTTTGGACCCGTGGGGCTCGTCCTGTGGCTCGGCGGTTGTCTAAACGGTTCATACCCGAAAACGTTAGTATAGGCGCGGGGTATCACGGGAACTTCACAAAAATACGACACCAACGCAAAAGCCGGTTGTTACACCAGTTTGCGAGGGTAGTCTTAGTCGTATTTGCGGATAAAGTAGTACCTGCGGATTCACAACCATGGGAACTAATGGTACCGAGCATGTTAGCGACGTTCCAATCCGTGTTGGGATAAGCTGAACTCTAATGTGCGTGTGCTAACTTACCATCCTCGTAGGGGTTCAACCGGGTCACAGGATTCGGCCAATGCCTCTTCGGTCGACCTCTCTTAGCGTTTAGCCCGTCCATAATTTGTAGGGGTGCCCAGTTAAAAATCCTCTTCTCAATCTTTAGGATCCCCGCCTTCTTCCCCGCCCGCTTGGGGCGGGTCGGTCCGGACTTAGATGGCATTATATATCCAGAAAAAAGTGTGCAAATTTCCTCCTAGAGAACGTATTCGCACTTTTAGAGAAAGAAGAGATGACTTCGAGACCTCCAGATGGATGACACTGGCACAATAAGGAGTATATATTCTGGAAGTGCTTTCAACACTTTTGATTGCCTTTCAGCTGGAAATCACATGAGTTTAGCGTATTTCCCGATTGGGAATAGATGATATCGACGACAAGGAATTCTGGCGGAGAGGAAGTTTTCCAACAAAATCGGAAGGAATAAATGTTCCAATGAATGAAATTTATGGGAAATATAAATGGGCATGAATAATATTCGCAATAACAAGAATATGGTTCTCCTTCAGAGAGAACTAGAATTTAAATATCGAAATCCAACATAAATATCGTGGTCTGAAGAATTTTCTGCTGCTGTTTTCTGATAGATAGTGAATAGTCCGGGACAGAAAATGGCTGATTCTGGTGTCGGGGCCTTGGAGATATATACTTTTTACATCCTTGGACTACGGTATGGGATTCCTCAGGGTTTATCACTTGAGTTCTTACCTCCTCCTCCTCCTAATCAACCTTCCCTTCGATCTCACCGGGTTTTCAAATTTATCATTGCCACTTGCTTCCAGACCCTTGTGCATTTTGCATCTCTAGCTCCTTGGGGCGCTTTGGAACATTCTCGTTCTCTTGCATATTATATTTGCATACGTGGGGTGGGAGTTACGGCACGATAGATGGACATAATAATATTAAGATACCAGTCCTTCTGATATACGAAACTGTAAGGGCGTCTCACGCGCAACGGTGCAGTTTCCGTTTCAGTATGCTACAATGCTCTCTCTTACCATGGTTAGCTGAAATGCAATATGGTTAGCCTAGGATTTTGTGTGGATCGTCGATTTAACAGATCTCGCATGTTGGTTGACTGTCAACTGGTGATTGGATGCGAGGAAACTACGAGCGCTCTCGATCGAACAGCGTCAGCATGACTAGCGTCTCTAGGGCGATGAAATCCATGCAAATTGATGCTGGTACGAAGAATTGATATCGTATTTTTGGGACGCTGCCAGTGCTGGCCTATAGGCCTAGAGCAATCAACCACAGCCCAGTTTGCCGGGGCAGTTGACATTGTATCATTTCAATATCAATGGTAACCTGAATTACCTGAGCTCTACTGGCGGCAGACTGAAGCACGCCAATCAAGAGGCGGGTGCATGTATGTATGTGACAAACTGCTAGGGCCACATTACATACGCTAGTAAAACTAGAACCATGGAACAAATCCTGGTGGCCACGCTTTGAGTAAGGTAGGTAGTCCCAGGTACCATATCCAAGCAACATACGTTGGAATGGAATTGACAGGGGGATGTTGGGCAGGCCGCCATGGGACCTGCTTATAGTCACCATGGTCAAGACTTTTAAATTGCGTTAACCGGCAAACCCACCACCTCCCCAAAATGTTTTCGCCCACATGGGATAAATCTTGTAGAAGGATAGCCAGGCTGCATGTTTAGGATGCTCGCCTGGTATAGATTCCTGGGACATGAACAAGATTGGCGGTTCCCTTGCTTCCGCCTAGTTGCTGGACAATGAAGAAGAGCACCCCTTCCAACATTTTCGAGACCCATGAACCCAAAAGCGTCGAAAAGTCTTCTATATAGACACTATTCCGACCGAATGTAGGGAAGCCAGGCAAGTAATCAGCGTATTACAGCGGAATCCCAAGGGACAAAAGCTCATTCCAGGATTCTCCACTTAATAGTTTGGAGCTGGGGCCAAGGGAGGCTATCTTAGAAGGAGGGGAGCCATCTGCATGTTTATGTTGGATATCGAAATAAACCAATCCGATTGGGTGTTTGAAGCACAAATCGCCTCACGGAATTTGCCCGCCTATGGATTTCAGAGTGTAATCCTTCGTTCCCAAGACCGTCGACGAGAGTAAGTCTGGGGAGCTTTTTGTTCTAGACCAAACTCGGGGATGTTCGAATCATGCATGAAACAAGCGGCCAAGCGGGATTCGCTATTTCCAGCTTTTGCTTTCCATGGTTCGGCAATACTGGACGACGGCAAGCCAAGCCATCTTGATCTGAGCCTCCTCCCGTAGTGTACGAAATCGTTATCTGTGTCAGGAAGCTGGCAAAGTGGGACATCGTGCGTCTCCACATACCAGGTTAGACCCTTGATGTCATTAACATCCCGCTCCTCGAGCTCGTAGCCGTTAAATTTGGTGACACAGAAAGTTTATTAAAAAGTCCAATTGTGGTTCCGGTGATCAATTCCTCGCGTAATTTGCATTTTTCGAGGACAAGAGGAAGGGTCCCCGGCCGAACCTCCCTTCTCCTTGCTGTACGATGCAGCTTAGCTCACAAAGTGCCGTCGAGTATTTTGGTGGCACAAACGTGCAAACTACTCTCCGAATGCTTATTTATAATACGAAACAATGGATAAACCTATATAGGCGAAAGCGAGGGACGTCCCCTCTCCTGCGAATCAACTTCAGGAGATACTACCAGCCAGCGCAGCATCTGTAAGGACTCTGTGATCTCGGTGTCCGTGATCATGAGGTCGCTTGCCTTGGTATGCATCTTGTCAAATTGTACTCGTATGTACCGCCGCTCGAGCCTTTCTTTCTTTCTTTCTTTCATTCAACATTAACACCTGACAGGCATCCTCGTCGTATTTTACATTTTAATACGATCTGGAACGAAACCTGGAATTCTGATAGACCGACCCGTATTTCCGTCCCCTGCTAGTTTTGAAAAACGTACCGCGCGGGACAAATCATAGTTGTGTCTGAGGGAATGCCGCAGCTATGTAACCTTGCATAGCGGTGAATCCAACTGCGTCTGACGATGCAGCCTCAATACGAAGCCCGCGCTACGATAGGAGCTTCAGCCGTCGGCTCACGGCACTCGGGCACTTGACCATCGATGCGTTTAGACCATCAAATTTTATCTCGAAATTTGGCTAGGCTTGACTCGCAGTATTTAGAGATTGACGTAACAGGATCGAGCCTCGAGAACCTTGATAAACGTCTATGCCTAATCACCTCCTTGTTCGAAACACCCCCATCTGATCATTCTCCTTGTTCTCAGTTTGTTGAGGGTCAGACCACGGGCCGAGAGGTTTCGTTGAATTTTTAAAGCATTCGGTGAGGTCGTTTATTTTAAATATCTATATACCTCGTCTGATTTTTCGTTGACCTGCAAATTCTTTGACAGTTGGACCTCGATAGATTGTCAACTCGGATCCACTTGTAGCCTAGTCCCGCCGTAGAGTGTTCTCTTGGTCGATGCCATTTTTGATGATGCTTCGGGTTTCAAATACTTTGGCCTTGCTTCAATGTTTTTGGGACACTGAGCTAATGCAGACTGTCCTGCAAGGCGGAATGGAGAATGGTGCGCGCCAAGCTGCACCCTCGACTCCACACAAGCCAGACGACCCACCTTTCACGCATTGAACGTCTTTGGAAAGCCGTTTGCTTTCAATATATCCCCACCAGAACAAATGTGTCGACAAGACTTTGGCTGTTGATCGGTCGATGACAAGACAAAAGCTAATGATCGATGATGTGTCGATAATGCGTCCCATCCAGGACGCGGTGAGGTATTATCGGAGGCAATGTGAACGGAAGACGAATGTATCCGTGCGCTTTCTTGAGCTGCTTGTATCCCCAAGCCCAGTCGTTCTCAACATGCTCTGGTCTGTACAACATACATAGTATCTCGAGCAAAACGGTTAATCCCGACTGCTCCCAACACACCAAACATCCAAACATACCAAACACACGTGTACCCGTCTGATCTGTGGAACCGCAACTCGAATCTCTCGTGGTTGTCTTCTTTCTGGCAATCTTGAAATAACGCGAGACTGATAGTGTTTTGACAATAGTGGATGCAGACTCGGTTAAAAATTCAAAAAGTCCTTTTATTCCGTCCTGGTTCGCGGTGGTTAGTAGGATCAGGCCAAGTTGAGATCATTGACGTCGGAGGGGCTCCTAAATCCACTCAAGAGTCGCGGGGGTGAATCATAAATTTGTTATTCTTTGGGATCTCACTGATTAAATCTCCAAAACATCAAAACCTTCTTTCCTTGAGAGTTTGGCGTGATTGGTTGTGAGTTTGGCTTCCCTTTGAGCGGATGGGAACTCAGCCATCTGAACAGCCCGATTGATAGCGCCCACTACACAATTTCGTCCCAGGCTTCTCCCAGGCATCTTGCCATGGCCATGGTTTTGATGTGCATCTTCGCCTACGGCATCCCTGCCACTGCCTTTTTTCACTTAGGGCCTCTTGGGCGGCTTAGTTTCTCAACTTTTGAGGCCCCAATAGGGATTAGACTCATTTCCCGGGAGGCTTGACTAAGCCGCGAGCCTGGGCAGCCCAAGCGGGGAGGCTATCGATCAGCCTCGTGTGAACCAGTTTCGGGATGTTTGTGTGAACTTGGGAGATGCGTCTTTGCGATGGCTGACGACTCACGGCCCAAGCTCCTACTCTGTCCTTTGAGTTTTCAGTTGCACATAATAAATACTTAGGATCCGGCATCACCATCTCGCGGTTTTGGTCTTCAAGTCAATTATTCTTTCTTCGCTGTCCGTCCGACACAGGGAAGCAACGTTGGGTGTTTCGCTTAGTATCTTATACCTGCAAGCCAAGTCGAGCCCACCAACAGACCACACGGAGATCTTACCTGGTTGCAGGTGAAAGAACCCCAGCCGCTGCTAGTCATTCTTTGAAAACAAGCAGGATCCTTTCTTAAGTAATCAGTCCATCTGCCGAACGCGAAGGCGTCGTATTTTGTCTCTATTCTTCTCTTTTTACTGCTGTTGTCGTTAGTCGATTATGTTAATTCCCTATTCTTTTCCCCGCCCTCTGGGAGAGTCTACACGCCCCATGTCCGCACCCGAAACCATGTCGTCTGCAAGCGCAAGTGCAAGTTCCTCCTCAACAGCTGGTAACATCGAGGCTTTAAGACTTGGTAAGCAGCCACTTCCAAGGGAGTTAGATTGGGAACTTTATAAGCAGCAAGTTCTCGACAACTTTATGTCTGAAGCCCAGCTCGGAGAAAGCGAGGAGGAACTGATCACTGGACCATACTCGCAATCCAAGGCCAAATACAACGATGTGTTGCAGGAATTATTAGCCATTCAGTTCACAATTACAAAACTGGAGGCAAGGCCGGGGACTGCAAGCACGAACTCGAGTGTTAATGTCCTGGGAGCTCTGTCGGTTTCAGCTTCTTCCGTTGGTTCGGCAGAGGCTAGTTCATCGAAAAGGCGTACACAGGATACTGTTTTGACCGTGCCTCCGGAAACGTTGGAGGCTGGTCTCGCCGCAAAGCTTCGACATGATGAAACAAGTTCAACGAAGTCGAAGGAAGAAATTCCGGCGACAGAGGTAAAGGGGGAGGAGGAGGAAAAGGTAGAAGAGAATGTTGAGGAAAAGGCCGAGGAAAAGGCAGAGGAGGAGACGGAGGAGAAAGTAGAGGAGAAGACAGAGGAGGAAAAAACGGAGGAACCTGAGAGACCAGCTTCTCGGGCATCTATCGCTTCATCGGACTCCGAGGCTTCATATCTGGACCCTGATCGCCCATGGGTTGATGGACCCATCCACGATTACTTTCCTCCGATTCGCAGATATATGAGTAGGAGGGAAAAGATCAAGAAGGCACTCTGGAGTGTGAGACTTGCTCCGGGAAAGGCCTCTGCATTGGTCAGGAAGTCAGTCTTTGGAGAAGAGCCATGGTCTACCTCGCCATACTTCTTATACGATGAATATCGAGATGCCAATGCAAGAGGTCTCGTTGACAAGCTCAAGTTCGAGCTACAACAACCAGATCCATCGACGCCAGCTGGAAAACTATATGCGAGAGCTTGCGAGCCTTACTTCAAAGCTCCAGGTTCAACCAAAAGGTCCGTAACGAATATCTCCCTTCATCAGCTCAATCACATATATATTAACTTCAGTTATAGGGAGTGTATTTCTTGCACCGATATGTTCCCCGTCACGGAAATCATCACTCTCGACTGTAACCACCGGTTTTGCGAGGGATGTCTCAACATGATGGTCATGACTGCCTCACAACAGGAAAGCACAATGCCTCCTAAGTGTTGCAATGTCAAGGTTCGACCAAACGTCATCAAGCGAGTTCTTAAGACCGATGAAGACAAGATCAAATTCTCAAGGAAGATCATCGAGTATGATACCTCCGTCGAAAAGAGATTGTTTTGTCCAAAGCAGAAGTGTGGTGCTTTTATTCCATATCATCCTCGAAAGGACCAACATCACCCTCTTGTCGGTACTTGCCAGAAGTGTGGAACAAGAGCTTGCCGTATTTGCAAGGGCAAGGCACACAAGCATACGGAGGATTGCCCCGAGGTACGACCAATCTTTCTAAAAATACGAGTAAACAATATTAGGCTAACTAATTTCTGTAGGACATTGGATTGAATGCCGTCATCGGCCTCAGCAAAGACAATGGATGGAAGAGATGTTACCGCTGCAGAGCTATGATTGAGCTCAACTACGGGTGCAATCATATGACTTGCCGATGCGGTGCCGAATTTTGCTATATGTGCGGGAACCCGTGGTCGTTTGAATACGGTTGCCCAACCGGATGCACGCAGACAGATGACGATATGGTTCAGCATCTCGTTAACGAAATCAACGAGGCGGAGCAGGCCAGATTAGAGGCAGAAGCTGCCGCTGCCAACGACCCAGAGGCTCGAGAACGACTTCGCCAGGAAGAAGAGGCCAAGCAACTTGCCGAGGAACAGGTCCAAAGGACGGAGGACGACTTGCCAATCAAGGCTCTTCTTAGGACCCAAAAAGATGAACAGGAGACATTCAATAATTATTCCGGAAATGTCATCTTTAAACTAAGACAGCGACACTACGAAGAGATGACAGATCTCCAGCTCGCCCACGTGGGAGAATTCCTTACCCACAATAGCGAGCTCGAGGACCACACTATTGATCTCTCCCAAAAAGCAAAGGAGGAAGAAGCAGAGTTCTGCCAGAAGCTTGGAATGACTCTCGACCAAGTTAAGAGGAGCTCAGAGTGCGAGGATGACTTTGCTGCTCTTTGCCGTGGACACCGCGAAAGCATGCTCCGGATGAAGAGGAAATGGGATACTGAGCACACCGCTCTCAAATTCCGCCACTCAAAGGCTCTCGACAAGCTTCGTGCATGCCAGAAGCTCGAAGAACGAGTCGTGGAAGTTGAACTCTCAGAGAGAAAGACGAACTTCATTACAGAACAGCGTAACGTTCTCGCTCGCATGATCGAGTGGAGAAAGATCGCTACCGGTTTGGATTATGCACCGGCAGAAAGCGTATATAAAACGATAGTCTTCAGCGATGAGGACGCAAAAATTTTGGAAGACGAGCTCCTCTCAATGGATCTTCCGTGATCATTTCACACAGCTTATTCATATCATACCCATGCGTTTCAACCATATATTTGATTTCAGCAGGCACTTGTTTATGCTTTTATGGTTTACTATTTCGATTTGCTACATACGCAAACGTTTTCATTTGTTGGGGTCGGCTTATAATTGAATTTGGAGCGACAGGCGTTATGGGGTACATGATTTTGATTGGGGAAGCAACTATGCTCTACGACTGCAAGCAGTCGCACACCACTTGGCGTCACACGCCCTACAAATATTTCTTACATACTTATGTTATATCTAGTCTCATCACTATGTTATATTCTCTTGTTCTTTGCTTTAGCACAAAGTTTGTGATATCCTAGATTATTATTTTACTTAACTAGCGGATTCTATTTCTATGGTCAAATTGACATGTACATCGATCTTTCATGTGCGCTAGTACGTCATACATGTATACATATCTTGCAGCGAGCGCGAGACGCCGCACAACATTAGAAAAAAAGAAAAAAAAAAAAAGAGAAGGGAAGACATTCCCACAAGTTTAACCCCTCATACACTGATCCCGCATCATGCACTGAACATATTCTAGAATCCAACCCTAGGCCGCTTCAACGCTACTTCTGTTCTAACCCGATTTCACTATCCTCGTCGACACTCAGAATACCACTTTGTTGCATTTTTCTTCCTCAACACGGTATTAATCCTATTCCCTAACCCAGAATGTCAGACCCAGAACCAGGCCAAGCGCCACCCCCGATTATCTCATTCATCGCAGGCGGTATCGCCGGTGGTGTGGAAGCTTTTATAACATACCCGTTTGAATATGCTAAAACAAGGGCCCAACTTAAGCATGAACCTGGGCAACCGTCCCCGCGAAATCCTTATTTTATAGTTTCAGACACACTTAGGAAGGAGGGCAGTCGAGCATTGTATAAAGGCTGTAGCGCACTAATCGTTGGAAGTATTGCTAAAGATGCAGTGCGGTTTGCATCTTTCGATACTATTAAGAATACCTTTAATGACAAGGAAACCGGACGACTTTCCCCAGCTGGAAGTTTGCTTGCAGGAATGAGCTCTGGTGTGATGGCTAGCGTGTTCGCGGTTACGCCAACGGAGAGAATAAAAACTGCTTTAATTGATGATGCTAAAGGGGATAAGAGGTTTAAATCACCGTGGCGAGCGATCGGTGCTATCATACGAGAAGACGGACTAAAAGGAATGTACCGTGGATTTGCCGGAACTACACTGAAGCAAGCATCCACATCATCGTTGCGACTCGGAAGCTATAACATCATTAAGGATGCGGAAAGGGCAAACCATATGCCACAGAATTCGGCCGTGAGCTTTGTGAATGGGGCATTTGCTGGATTGATTACTACATTGGTCACGCAGCCTTTTGATACGATTAAGACGAGGTCACAATGCGTCAAAGTCACTACAACTCGAGAAGCTTTCCAAGGGATACTACAGGATGGAGGAGTCCTTGGGTTTTGGACGGGAACGGTTATGCGGCTTTCAAGGACTGTAGTTAGTGGTGGGATTCTGTTTGTGGTTTATGAGCTTGTCGTTCAGGTAATTGCCCTAACTCTTTGCTGTCACTAAGATTGAAAGAACGGAATAATATGCAGCCAAGTTAGAGGACCGTATTTAAAGGATACTGGATATATATATAGGAAAACCTTCATATCACTGGATTCGGCTATGCCTTGCATTGAAGACCTTTTCAAATGAAGCATTGCCCAACGCAATATAAATGTGCCTAAGCGTATCAACCCGAAGAACAGATCCTCCCCAGGGAATATAGAAGCGATGATGCATCGTGTCGAATTGGTTATACTACGAAGGCAGACCGTACGAAAGTCAAGACAACCCATTTACAAGGCCGAGGAAAGGAAACAAAGGCCATTCAAGCTGCCCTGGTGTCACGGACCACACCCCAACGGTCTGCTGTGTCTCTCTCTAAGGGCTCTTAAGGGTAGCTGCCTGAGAGCGTGCGACGGACTATACACTCACCCGCAGAGCACTGCTGTTTCTGGGCATAGCGATCTTGCTGAGGGAAGTTTCCCTCATCCCCAGCCAGAAGGGTATTTAAACTGCCCGGCCCCCCACCTGTTTCTCTTCCTTTCCTTCCTTCTTCACCCCTAACACCTAATTCTCCTGCTTTCCGCAGTTATCATCCCTCACTCGTCCGAATTCTAGCTTATTGACAAGCTGATCTTAAGTTCCGATTCGCTCTCGAGGCTCTCACAGTCTCATAATCCCCCCCTCTCTTTCTCAAGTGTTTAGCTTGTTTGTGAAGTAGGTGCACTCTTGCTACTATTTGCCATATCCTTGTTAGCTCTCCTGCTTTACTCCGTCTACACATCTTTGTTTCTGTTTCTCTTGTAAAAATTCCTTGACTCTACCTGAAGCATCTTATGAAAGGCTAATTTGACATCCAGTCGCTCCTAAGGTTCAACAGAATGTCATCCCACGAGGCCGAAGACCCCTGGGGTGCCGCTGCTGAGGCACCCCAGGAGGAGAAGCCTCAAGATCCAGAGACCGATCTTACGATCTCTACTAAGGTCCTCAAAGAGATGGCCACCGAGGAAAACACCGAAAAGGAGTGGACCGAAAAAACATCTTACAACTACGATCAATTTGCCCGTGATGCTCCGCCCCTCCCGGCTACTGAGATGCCACTCTACTCGGAAGCCCCACGCTTTGAGTGGAGAGAAGAGTATGGTGAAGTTGCTCCCCGTGATGCCACCCTCGAAAAGATCATTTTCGGAGATGATTTCACAGTTCCAACCATTGTCAACGGTGCCTTCCAAGGGTAAGTAAACTTTTCTGCCTCTCCCCTTCCTCGTTCTGCAGCTGGACATCCGCTAACGGATATTCAGCATTGGAACTATCGAGATCTCTTGGTACAATGTCAACCGAGAAATCTGGGATCCCCCAAAGTTCACCAAGTTCGAAGAAATGGGGCTTCATCCAGTCATCATGGAGAATCTCCAATTGTCCCACTATACAGTCCCGACTCCAATTCAACGAGCCTGTATCCCAACTATCGTCAAGGGATTTGATTTGATCGCCTGTGCACAAACTGGTAAGTGATATAACTTGAAATCTTTCCTGCAATTTCGACGCATTTCTGACAACTCTTGATAGGTTCTGGCAAGACCGCTGCTTTCCTTGCCCCCATTGTTTCCAAGCTCATGGGCAAGATCAAGACACTTGCTGCCCCTCGCAGTGGTCGTGGCGGGTTCGGCCGCAAGGCTGAACCTTTGGTTCTCATTGTCGCCCCAACCCGCGAGTTGGCTACTCAGATCTTCCTTGAGTGCCGAAAGTTTTGTTATCGCTCGTTCATGCGTCCGTGCTTGGTTTACGGAGGAGCTGACATCCGTCCCCAACGTACTGAGTTGGAGAAGGGTTGCGATCTCGTCGTCGGTACCCCTGGCCGTCTTCAAGATTTTATTGATCGTGGCAATATCTCCCTCGGACGTGTCCGGTAAATTGAAGCCTATTTATTCTTATTCGTGATTGAGGTTGTGCCAACTAACTTTTCTCCAAGTTTCACGGTCATTGATGAGGCTGATGAGATGCTTGACATGGGTTTCGAACCTCAAATTCGCAAGCTCCTTCACTCCGGAGGTAAGTTTATATTCTTTGTATTGGATGAACGGGGGCTCTAATATACTGTTCTCTAGACCACAATGAGGATGAAGACCTTCAAATCATGATGTTCAGTGCTACGTTCCCAGCTGTAAGTACCCGTTGACCACAAGAGAAGCATTATTCTTACCATTTTTTGCAGTCTGTCCGCAAGCTCGCAAAGGAGTTCCTTGCAGATGATTACGTTCGCATCACTGTTGGGCGTATTGGATCTGTCAATCCAAACGTTGTTCAACGTGTAAGTGTCACTCCTCAGTACCTTCGAAATATGCAATAACTATATCTAATGAGTTTTCAGATCATCTATGCCAACTTTGACAAGAAGCGTCAGGCGATCTTCGATCTTTTGGCTTCTTCCCCGGCTGCTCGTACTTTGATCTTCGTCAACTCCAAGCGTGAGGCCGATAGCCTTGACGATTTCCTTTGGAACAGTAAGTAATCCTTAACCTTTACTTAGCCAGATTATTCTAATATGTTTGGCAGAGGGTCTCCCGACCACTTCCATTCATGGTGATCGTACTCAACGTGAACGTGAGGATGCCTTGATTGCTTTCCGTACCGGGAAGTGCCCAATTCTCATCGCTACCGATGTTGCTTCTCGTGGACTTGATGTTCGCAATGTTCTACACGTCATCAACTACGATATGCCCAAGACCATTGAGGAGTATACACATCGTATTGGTAAGTGCTAGTGCCCTTGTTGATGGTTCTCCATTTGCTAATTTTGACTTAGGTCGCACTGCCCGTATCGGAACAATGGGTCTCGCTACTACGTTCTGGAATGACAAGGACGGTGCTCACCTCGCTGAACCACTAACCAAGACCTTGATCGAGATGAATCAGGAGGTTCCATCTTTCTTGGAGCCATACCGACCTGCCGATGAGGAAGGGTTGAAGTTCGACGAAGAGAGTTCTGATGTCGATGAAGGCGACGTTGGCTTTGGAGCTGGCGACACTGGCGGGGCCGGTGGTGATGAATGGAATGGTGGCGGCGAGACTGCCATTGCTAGCGGCGGCGATTCTGCCTGGGGAGGCGGTGAAGCCTCTACTTCGGGTGGTGATAACTGGGGAAGCGGTGGTGGTGGCGGCGGCAGTTGGTAAAATGTCTTCGGATATTTCTACTTGTTACTCCCATACCTTTCCTTGATTGTTAATCGTCGTCTCTTCCGTTCCATGTGTTTCATTTGCTTTTATCCTCCCTTCCTCCACCGAACACGAATTCGAATGAATAAAATGGTGGAGGGAGGGGGGGAGGATAACCCAAACTTCCTTTGTTAGCGGGCGCGCATTTTCTGTTTTTATCTGGGCTGTTCTTTTTTCCCCCTGCTTACACTGCATACTTTTACGGGTGTTTTATGGAGGATACTTTTTCTTCTTCGATATGCTAACTATTCGGGCATGTACTCATTCCGGTACCCTTCACAGCCCTTCCTCGATTTAACCGCGGGGAAGGGTTGCTTGAAGGTGCTGCCGTAGGAAGCACCTGGGGCAAAACAGTACCCAGGTGCTCCAATAAATGAAATGAAATGGGATGAAATGGGATAACTGTTTTAAACTTTTCTCAGGAGATTTGCAAGTAGGCTTTCTTACGTTAACTAGTACTTAAGCATTAAGGTGATAATGGTTCGTAATAGTTATGGTGTAATGGTGTGGTATGGTACATGCGTGATATGGGATTCGAAGAAGAGGGATCGATCTAGAAGGCACTGTCGGTCCAGTGCAGTCGTTCGAACAAACCAGTGATCCAATCCATGGAGTCAGCACCACCTCTGACCCAGTCACCTTTAATCTGCATTTCCATGTGTAATATCCTCTGACCATCTTGTTTGACGATGAGGCCTTCGATGCCACCTTCCTGAGTGAGAGCTATCCAACCTAACCTTTTAGAGTCCAAATTGTGAATATCTCGCCATTCGACCTCGACAAGCCTTGCTTCCGGATCGATTGTGAATCCGGAGACGTATATATCCGGAATATCTTCCGAGTTCGGAATAGATTCGGGAAGGTTCTGGGTTACTTGGTCTTTAATATGGGTAAGGCGAGATTTGCGAAGATAGTGAAGGACGAGGAAGTGTCTGACGTCACGGACGAACCTGTCAAGGTTTTGCATTCGAGGTGGGGGAGGGAGGTATTTTTCCGCCAGGGAGTTTAAGTTCTGGATAAAATACGCTGGGATGGTGTGCCTGTGGAGGGTGAGATGGGTTTCTGAGGCGGATTCGGTAGGGGAGGGGTCTTCGGGTGTGGGTTTTGGAGTTATATCGTAGGGTTTTAAGAAGAGGTAGTAAGGGGTACCGAATTTACCGTCTGCCATGACTTCGATGCGGATTCCTGTTAGTTCGCTGGTACCGCTGCTGGTACCGTTGGGTTTTAGGGAGGGGTCTGTGATGGAGAATTTTGTGAGGCCGGTCATGCGGTATAGGGCTTCTTGGGTCCATTCTTGTTGGTCTTTTGTTAGTTCTGCGGAACGTTTCAGGAGGATGTCGTTTAGGTTTTTGTCTGAGATTTCGAGGGAAGGGGAGATTGTGGTTTTTAGTGGCTTTGAGGAAGAAGAGGAAGAGGAGAGGTGGTCTTTGAGGGTTTTTGTGGAGCGGAGGGAGAGGAGTTCTGCCTGGTGGCTGTTGCGGAGTTTGGTGAGGTCGCGGACTAGAATTAATAAAATAAAATAAATATTAGTCGATGAATTTAGAGATATCATAGTATGATAATATAATATAGTAGTGGAAGTCAATGAACATACTCTGCTGTTGGAGTTCGTCGATGTCGGGCATGTCTGCCGGCTCGGGCGATATCGACGGCGACGACATTCTTTATATCTTCGAAGCTGTGTATCTGATATCTCCGGGACGATTATTAGGATATGCGTTGGTGATGTTGGATTTTGTGTGTTGCGAAAGTCAACACTTCGACGTGCAGAATTGGAAGGACGACGAGTTCAGAGGAAGTAGTGGGAGATAGATAGATAGATATTCATTCAGCTGGGCATCTAATCGGTCTGATCAATAGACACTAATCAAGTGGTCTGTCTATACTTGATAGGAATAGAGTATGGTAATGTATTGGAAGACGCTTTGATGCTGAAGCTGCCGCAATTGCAACCTCGCGATGTCAATGTGGAGATTGCCGCACGTGCAGATGCGATGTCGCGTTCTCGTTCTCCCTGATTCTGGTTCCTGGTCAGACCCTGTCCCGTACCTGTACTGTAAAGGTTAACGTAATGGTGGTAAGGAAAGAAAGACAAGCTGTCAGGAAGCAAGTAACGCTCTCGCGCCGGCTGAACTTCGATCCTGGCCAGATCCAACAGATTCCAACAGACAGGGTCCCTCGCCATGGCCTCTTTTCTAATTGAACCGCATTCATTCATTCATTGCTATTAATATTTTGCCATTCTGTCTTTCGCTGCCCTTTTTTTTGGGTTACCAAGAAGTTGTTCTCAGGGTCTAAAAGTTACTGAGTTAGTTGACAACTTCCTCCTTCCTTCTGCGACACCACTCCAGACGACGACGACGACGACGACGAGGATACCTTCAATCGATACATGCTACATACACTTCGACGCTTCAAAAGAAAAAAGACACCTCGTATACATACATCCTTACCTGACGTACTTACCTAAGTGCTCCGTACCTGCCAAGGGAGCTTACCAATCGGCCCACATTTCGCGTGCAGTTGTCTGCTAGCTTGTAGCCGTAGCGCGACCCCCTCGACGCCGACAACTTCTTGTCAATCTGGCCTCCCCACCAAAAGACCCTAAAGCGCCTTCACCCGCAATAAGAAACTATCGTGCATGTCGATTCCTCTGATAAACCTTTCCGGTTCTACTTCATCTTCATCCTCAAAGACTCCCGGCACTGCTGAAGACTTACAGCCGTTTCTCTCTCACAGGTATCTCTTGACTCTCTTTCTCGATCCTTACATGCACCCTGACATATCCTTTAAGTAATCAAAATCACTGACTAAAAAACTATCCGCGACAACAGAACTTCAACCGACTCCATCCCTTCCTCTGAAGCATCCTCCTCGAATCCAGAAGATCCTACTACTACTCCTTCGGACCCCAAGACTATGAGCAAGACTGGTTCTCTACGGAAAACGGCCAAGACTCCCAAATCCAGCCGGGACAGGCAACCTCCCTCCATCGCCACATCCATAGAACTCGGCGCTACTGCTGCCCTCTCCCCAAACTCTCCGCCTACCATGAACTCCAATAGCAATGTCGAGCTTCGGAAGAAACACTCCACCTCCTTTGAGAATGGCTCTAGTAGCGCATCTCATGCCGCGCACTTGATGGATAGGGAAGAGTTTAGTTTGGACCACGATCATGCGCCGAATACCCCTTCTCAATCGTTATCCGGATTGTCGCCCCAGGATCAACGAAACTTTGCCCTCCTGGTACTACTATACTTCCTGCAGGGTGTACCCATGGGACTGGCTAGCGGTTCCGTACCCTTCCTGTTGAAATCCAAGCTTTCCTATGCCCAGATTGGCACCTTCTCCTTGGCCGCCTATCCCTACTCGATGAAGCTGGCCTGGAGTCCTATAGTCGATGCTATCTGGAGTACGAGATTTGGAAGAAGAAAGAGTTGGATCGTACCAATTCAGGCTTGCAGTGGATTGATGATGCTGTGGTTGGGTAGTCGGATTGATAGCTTGATGGAGCATGCTGAGTCGAATATTGGAACTTTCACGGCAACGTTCTTTGGCTTGGTGTTTTTGTGTGCGACGCAGGATATTGCTGTAGATGGTCAGTATTTTCAACTAACACTACTCGAGTGTTTGTAATCAGAGCTAACAAGGAGGATTTAGGCTGGGCGCTGACGTTAATATCACCGCAAAACATTTCGTATGCTTCGACGGCACAAACTGTCGGACTGACAGCTGGTCAATTCTTGTCTTTCACTGTCTTCCTAGCTTTCAGCTCTGCCGACTTTGCCAATCGATGGTTCCGCAGTGTACCTAAAGATGTTGGATTGATGACCTTGAGCGGATATCTCACTTTCTGGGGATGGTCATACCTGCTCGTAACCATTGGGCTCGCGGTCCTTAAGAAGGAAGAGCGAACCAGAACTCGCGATGGTCTTGTCTCCGTCTACAAGACCATGTGGGGCATCATGAATCTCAAGAGTGCGTACTCCCCATCCATCCCATCTTCTCTAACCATCATACTAATTGAATATTATCAGACGTCCAACTCTTCATCATCATCCACCTCATCTGCAAAATCGGCTTCCAAGTCAACGACGCCGTCACAAACCTCAAACTCCTCGACCTCGGCTTCTCCCAAGAAGATCTCGCCCTCACCGTCCTCATCGATTTCCCCTTCGAAATCGGTCTAGGCTACTATGCCGGTAAATGGTGCGCTGATTTCCAGCCCATGACACTTTGGTGCTACGCCTTCGTAGGTCGTCTATTGGCCGCCGTTATTGCACACATAACCGTCGCCATCTTCCCACCAAGCGGAGTGGTGGATACCTGGTACCTCCTCGTCGTCATCGCCGAACACATCTTCTCGACCTTCAGCAGCACCGTCATGTTTGTCGCCGTATCTGCCTTCCACGCAAAGATCGCGGATCCATTGATCGGTGGAACTTACATGACTCTACTGGCTACAGTGTCGAATCTGGGTGGTACCTTCCCGCGGGTGTTTGTGCTAAAACTAGTGGATGCGTTCACAGTTGCCAGCTGTGAGGGATTCAAGGATCCCACTGGGGTGCTGACGCAGGCGTTCGACTGTGTCGCGCAAGATGCGAAGAAGCAGTGCTTGGATATGGGAGGAAAGTGTGTGATCGCAAAGGATGGGTATTATATTACGAATATATTGTGCGTTGTCTTTGGAGCGGTTACTTTCTGGGGATTTATTAGAGGCGCTGTTGGGAAGTTGCAAGGTGAGTTTCTGAGCTATTGCTTCAAAATATCTGGATTTAGAGGAGAGAAGCTGACTTGTGGTGTAGCGTTACCATTGAGGGCGTGGAGATTAGCCGGGCAATCGTGATTATGATGCCACAGCGAACAAAACAGACGAGGAGAAGACGATATGGTATATTATAATTTCCTTGTGTACAAAAGAATACTGGAATTGGTAAAATAATATTTTTTATATCTCCCTTCTATCGTTTTGGAAGAACAAAAAAAATTTTGGGCGGTTGTCGGGCTTGGATATACCAATTTTTTGTACAGTGTCCCCGCATACATTTCTCGGTATTACGGTGCATCTGGAGAGCTGCTTAGATCTTTTACTTTGTCCGATTTTTCTATAGCACTTTGGGGAATATTTTGGACTGGGTTTTTATAAAAGATAGTATTCATGTAATCTTTGCGAACGGCAGGCCATATTACTTTTTTTTAGCTAGAGGATCGAACTGAACAATTAAAAGAGAGAAAAAAAAGGATATATATCTCAGCTTTCACATATCGGATATCGGTACATTTGCTAAAAATCAGGGTCTAAAAAGGGCTCACAAAGAGGTATCGCTACCAAAAAGAAACGCCGGCTCTCTACTTTAGTACCAAATACTCCTCGTCCTATGCGTCGGAATCATTTCCTTGCCCTGAACCTCCCACTCCTTCGCCGTATCGTACAAGAAGAAGTCTATAAGTATAGCATTAACCTTAGCCTCCGGATGGCGGGTTATAATTTCCCGACGTATCAACTCAACGCAGTGGATCGTGCAGCCTCTTATTTCGATTTCCCACCTTGAACCAGAAGGAACTGGCTTTCGGTCTTTGATTGCGTTTTCAAGAGGTGGGGAGTACATTAGGCAGCCGAGGGTGTGTAGGATTTGGGGGATCCGGTAGTCGGCGAACATGGTGATTTTGTTGATGTCGTGGAAGGTGCCGTGGGATTGGCCGTTGAAGGAGGCCCAGATGTCTGGTGAGACAGGAATATATTAGACATAAATAGTTATATATAGAGATAAAGAGAGGACGTTGGGGCATTACCGGCTACGAGGATTTGAGCTCGCTTGTAGAAGTTTATTTGACGACCCTGGAAGACCGTTTCGTCTCTGAAACATGGGAATTCGTCGACGACGAGGTTGACGAGGGCAGCGGCCGAGCCGTCTGCTTCTTTGATGCAATTGACGAACGAGCCGTTGAATTGCTGCGTGCGTGCGGGTAAAAGTCAGCCGTTTGTACTACGGTATGTTCTGAGTCATATATGTACCTCGCAGAGAATCTCGCCCGCTTCACGAAGACAGGCTATTCTTTCCGCTAGCATTGGAATAGGTGTATCGGTTGAAGGTCTGAATATACGCTCCAGAACCTCATCCGTACAGACCGTCCTGTCCACCCAAAAATATGGACTAGTAATCGGTATCCCTTCATCCAATGCTCTCCGTAACGCAGCAACCAAACTCCAATACCCATCCTCCTTCCGTCCATTATACTCCACCAAATATGGTTTCGCCTGGTCATCCGCCCAGAAGGAAAAATTGAGCAAGTCCATTACGAATATAAAGTCCACTTGCTCTTCATCCTTTGTGTGGGGGTGAAGGATATGTGAATCCCATGTTTGGGTGCCAAAGTGTTCTGCTTCCATGCATTTGATGATCGTTTCGGCTGCTTCTTTGCAGGACCGCATGTCTAGAGCTACGTCTATGGCGTTATCGTAGATGTATTCGGCGCTTTTGAGGACGCCGGTGTCTGGTTCGGGTTTGGAGGCGTTGGGGTTGGCGGTTAGACCCATGGCTTTACGCATGAAGTCGAGGAGGTCATGGTCGGTGTCGTCGGCTACTGCCATGGTGTTTTGATATTAATATTCTTTATGATAAAGTACTCAAGTGGCTATCGAGAGACTTTTGGGAAATTGTTAGCGGGAAGGTTTTGGAGAGTCAAAGCTTTTTGAAAGGAGGTGGTTAAGGGGAAGAAGAATACAGGAGGGGACGGCAAACCTGCTCATGAATGTTAATGTTAAGAGGTTGGTGGCACCGACTTGCACAAGCTTCCTAGGTGGAATAAGTGCTACTTCGACGGGCCTGTAGGTGGAAATACTACAAGACATGTTGGAGTTTCTTCGATAGCCCTGGCTTTTTTTCCCAACGGCGTTCAGCGAAGGTGTCAGGGTGCAGATGCAGATGCAAGGCCCATGCGGCAGGGTCAGGGTTCTCGAATCTGATCGATGCCTTGGCGCTGGAAACTGTCGACAGTATTGTTATCGTGGTATATATCATACCTCTTGAGTAGAGGGGACAAGGTAGATGCTTGGTGAAGCAATATAATTGCTACATGATCGAGAAAAGAGCACTTAGAGATGGTGGTTTCCTGGAGGTCCTTCTGCCTGTTGCTGTTATCTTATCAACCGGCTAGGGCTCTTGGTTACTCCGGACTGAAGCTCCAGCTTGGTCGCCAACCGAAATGTGAGGAGCGCGTTGTTTTTTGTTTATTTCCCACCCTAACCTAAACCTACTTTCGCCAGACCCAGAACCTAAACCTTCTCCATTTCATCCCACCTTGTCTCTTTCCCATCAACAATCCGCGACACTACCACATACCCCTCACCACAATCAATCAATCACATTCCCTCACCGACCTTTATACATCCCGATGCTCCAATAAATAATGGCGAATAAAGCTGGTCATCAGAAAGCTGCGTCGCCGGAGATTCCTAGAGGGTCTGCCTCTGCTACCACGAGAACCACCAGATCACGACGAAGTCCGCCGCCACCGCCTACACAAATACTCACCGTTGACGAAACTGAAGACGAAGAAGAAACCGAAGAAGCTAGAGAAGGACAAGGTGAAGGTAAAGCTATTTGAAACAAGCTTGTACTGTTTCCAGAAGCTTATATATGGATAGATATAAACCTCGAAGCAGACTATAATGCAGAGAATGATAGCCAGAAAGGGAGCGAAGACGGCAGCCAGGAGGAAGACGACGACGATTCTCAACATCAACGTGAAAGTGAACACGACGACCAAAGCGAGGGCGACACATCCGGATACGATGACCTTAGAACCACTGAGAACCGGCTCGACCCTTCCATCCTGTTGATGAACCTCGAATCTCTGGAGGAAGCTGCTGGAAGTGTCCTTGATTACTTCTTGGGAGGAGCCAAGGAAGGAGTCAAGTTTTCACCAAAGTCTCTAGAAAGAGTTATGGATCCGTATACCTATGCGCCAGAAGGTCACAAGGGTCATGGTATTGATCCTCGAAACATTGCTACTACACTCGGGATCAACCATTTCGACAACGGGATCGAAAAGGCGTTCGACCCTATTTTCCGAAAAGCCAATTTGGCTGCTTTTTCCCTTGTGGCTTTTAAAGAAGAACCAGCAAGATATTACATTCTTGGAAGCTGGGACCAAGCGCTTTTGAAAGGAGACTCCTACGCCGGCGTCGACGATGCCGCGAATTTCGATTTTATCAAGGCCCTACGCACGCAAATGTATATTTCCGGCATGAATATGCAACCGGGTATCAAACCTGTTGAACACGATAACTGGCCGGATAAGATCCTGCTTGGAGCATTTTGTGATGGAGACCAGCCGACCCAGTTGCCATTTGAGCGGGCCTCTAGTTTCAAGGAGAAATTGAAGGCAGCTAAGCTGAAGGGGTGGGATTCAACGGGGGGTGGAATCGAGGATGAATTTCGACAGGATCTTCTGGATCACATCAATCTTCTGAGATCCTACACCGAGAATATTGATGGTGTTCCTACAGCAGATCTAAAGGCTCTGACAGAGCGCTGGCCTTATGAAATGTTCCAGGACAAATATCTTGAGTGGTTGAAGAAGGCGTGCCTACAAATTTCCCAGTCAGAACCTTCTATCAGTTGGCTTCTGGATGTTGCAAAGAGGGGAGCCGAGAATTTTGATACTTTTCACGATGATTTTGAGCAATTGATGAAAGATCCGTCCCCGGAAAATCCTGGATCACGGTCACCGTCTATGCATCAACCGTCACGAAGGACAACAGGTACATCGATTGTGGAGGAAGTAGGAAAGGAGCCTCCCCCGAGCTCGTTGCGAACCGCTTTGAATTCCAGGAATCTGTATGAACTTCTGACTCCGTGATATCTTCTGAGACAGATTTAGGCTAACGATTTGACTATTAGTGATCGAGATCTTAGAAAGAAAATGAAACAGATAGCGAAGCAGTACGCCACCGAACCCGGGAAACCGATATCTCGTTCTTCCACTGGCTTGATGCCGCCGACTTCAACTCAGCCTCGCCCATCCCAGGAACAAAGTCGCAACCAGAACCCTCGACATAGTGCACCGGCTTCCGTTGCAGCATCTAGTACGGGATTCAACATCAACCAGTCGCTGGCAAAGGCGACGAAACTTGAGGAGAAGGAAAATACTCGACCACCCACGAAGGAGAAGAAGAAGAAGTTCTTCAATGAAACCCAAGATGGCAGGACTTCGATAAGCTTCAGCGACGACGTTGATGGTCCTACTGAACCCGGGCCTTCGCAGAAAACAGCTCGGAACGCCGCTCCGCCCGAGGAAGAGCATAGTTTGCCAGGCGGCGCTGATGAGTCCGATGATGTTCCAGTTGATGAGCCTGAGGCTGTTCCCGTCGCTAAACCGTCGAAAAATAAGCGCGCCCGGTCGCCTTCGGATGATGAAGAGGAAACCGATGATTTCGAGAGAAATAATGCTAATGGCAGAATGAGAAAGAGGCCCCGTCAAGGTGATCATACAATCCAGCCCAAGGGTCGTCGATTTGAAGCCCCGAGAGGAGCTAGCCGTCCTGAGCCACGACGTCCTTCCCCTCCACCCCGCCCCCAACCCCACCCGGCCCAGCCTGATGAACCACGGTCACCTCAGAGGAACGAGAGACGCTACTCGGAGGCTAGCAGAGGAGACTTTGAGCCGTTTGTTCCTCGCACTCGCAGATCCTGGTCAGATGAGGAAGTAGAATCGCTGATAAACGGAATTGCCACTATTGGACCTCGTTGGGCCAATATTCGAGATGTAATACACCCCCTTCAATCTCCCGTTATAAGTTAGTTCCAGGCTGACCATAGTGTTATGCAGTCCTTCTTTGGGGGAACACGGACCGATGTTAGTCTCAAGGACAAAGCCCGTAATCTAAAATTCGAGTTCCTCAAGTAAGTAGCATCAATATAATCAGCGTTTTCGATACCAAAGGCTAACTTATGATTGGGTTACTTAGGAAAGGGGACAAACTGCCAGATGGTTTCGAACATGTCACTATCGACACCCGTATGCTGGAAACTCTTAGAAACAGAGGCATACTTTATAAAAACGGAGATCTCAGGCCGACCCGCTTGGCTTAGGGAGCTGGAGCTGGAGCTCGATATCGCCCGGGCCGTTGATGCTGTACATTCTATATTCTAACCCACCCTTTTTATTATAGTGGAGATGACGGTCTTCATTGACCTTGTGTATTATTCCTTTTTTCACTTTTACCATTTTTGTTTTCTTACCCACTTACCTTGGGACGTTACTGGTTTTGGCGTTCTTGGATAGGTGGACCGGCCCCGGCGTTTTCTTCTTTTTCTAAAAGCTGTATATATTCTGTATTCCTTCTGCGACTACCCTTACGCTTAACGATACTGCTTGTAACCCAATACTCTGTCCTAATTCGAACACTTCTCTTCTTCTTCTGTACATTATACTTGTCCTTATAGCGTTACCTTCCGCCAATGCAGATATCAATATGTGCGTACTATATTGTCGCATGCAACGTAATCGGAATTGCGTGGGCCTGGTTGGCCGTTGGTGGCACCTACATTACATACCCGGCAATAACACAGCACGGAAACAATTTGGAAACCGGATAGTTTCAAGCATTGTTATATTACCACGGTAGTATAGCGAACGAATTTAAATTTATCCCTGCGTGTTCTCACCACAGCTGCTGTCCTTGCCTCGAACTGGGTGTTCCTGCTCCTTTCAAGAAAACTGCGGTCGAGTAACGGGTTTGTTGGCTTTTCTATTCGGTTGCTCGATCCAGCTCCTCTCCTTTTCAAACCAGCTCACGCCAGCAAGGTATCTTCGAACCTCGAACTTCAGCTTCGAATTCATCCTCCCGCCAGAAATATTATTCTGCTGCTTTCCACGTACAACCTTCGATACCCTGGGCTGTAGATATTTCCTTCTAGACTTCACACACCGGCCATGATTCTACGGCAGCTGTTCCCGCGACTGGGCCTGTCGCTGGTGTTGCTGTCCGCCCTCGCATCCCACAATCTCGTCTCCGCGACCATCAAAGGCGACAAGGAAATCAAGGAACCGGACCCGTTACCTCCACGGCCTCCTCCAATCAGTGTCGTTCCCAAAGTCACTCGTTCTGAAATCGGAGATGATGATGATATCCCCATCACACGAAAGACCATCAAGACTGTAGTTGATGAAACCCCTTCGGATGGGAAGGTACAAGAGGCACGAGACCTTTCAAGTCCTCAACAATAAACGTGGTTACTAACATTTTGGTATTATAATATCTACAGCACTCAACTTCCTCCGATGAAGCCAACCATCTCGATGAATCCGAGCTACCGCTCAAATCCGACACCTCTACCTCCCTCACCAGCGACGATAAAGAAACCCTGATCTCCCCCACCCACTCCTTCACGCTCTCCTTCCTCATGATCATCTTCTCCGAGATTGGCGACAAAACCTTCCTCATCGCCGCTCTTATGGCGATGAAGCACTCTAGGACATTGGTTTTTAGCGCGGCATTCAGCTCCTTGGTCGTCATGACTGTACTTTCTGCCGTCTTGGGCCACGCAGTACCGACATTGCTGCCTAAGAAGTTTACCAATTGGCTTGCCTCCGGTCTATTCTTTATCTTTGGAGCAAGGATGTTGATGGACGGGCTGAAGATGGAGAAGGGGACTGCAGGGGTGCAGGAAGAGATGAGGGAGGTGGAGCAGGAGCTACAGGAGAAAGAACAGGAAGCCAGGGGCAGGACTGGATCCAGCGCTTCCATCATGGAGGAGGGTCTTGTCCCATCAAGATCGCAGAAGAGAAATCCATTGAGGAGGTCTAATTCTCCCACACTCTCTGACGACAGCGATGACGAAGGTTATGAAAAGAGAAACGGGTCTGGCAACAATATCAAGGTTGTTGCTGATGGTGTTCAGAACCTTGCTGCCTTGCTGTTGAGCCCTGCGTGGGTTCAGACTTTTGTCATGACTTTCCTGGGTGAGTGGGGAGACCGCAGCCAGATCGCGACGATTGCTATGGCTGCTGGTCAGGACTATTGGTTTGTTATTCTCGGGGCTATCGTTGGCCACGGGTGCTGCACCGCTGGTGCAGTTATTGGAGGGAAGTTCTTAGCTGAGAGAATCAGCGTTCGTAATGGTATGTTCTTTTTATACCTCTCTAGCTTTACAAAATCGACGATATCTAACATTTCGGCTGTAATAGTGACTCTTGGAGGGGCCATTGCGTTCTTGGCCTTCGGGTTCATCTACATGTTGGAGGCCATCTATACATAAACGAAGAAGATCTAACAAAGTAAACAAAATAAAAGTCAAGCTTCTGGTTGGGTTTGGAACAACTTTTTGGCATTTCATCGACCCTTGTTTCTTTTGGCTCTTTTTTATTATTTATTTTTGTCTACTCGCGGTGCAAGGGATAGAGTTTGCTCTCGTTCTTCTACTTGTTGAGAAACCCTTTGACTGGCGGCGTGTGCTTCTTCCTCTTCTTCTTCTCCATAGATAGTATGCTATGAGATTTTGAAGTTTTTTATTTTTCTTTAGTTCTTATGTTCATTATGAAGGTTCGATATTTTCTTTTCAATTAATGTATAAGTATGTATGATTCGTATATATCAAATGAGAAATGGTAGGGAATCTTTGTGAGCGCTGTTTAGAATATTTGCCCGTCCTTATATGTGATTCTGTCATGAAATCTTCTCAGAGTCGCCCGCCCCGGCTGTCCTTAGAACTAATCATTCAAAGAGATCTAGAAACCATGTCAAATTGTCAGTGATTACTCCTTGATACTTGGACTTAGGGAAGCCTATGCTTACCTTTGAGACCATGATCGATATATACGATTCTTCGGTAGCCATTCAATTAAATTGGCCGTCTCTCTTTGAGTCCCTGTGATATCGAAAAGCATATCGATAACTTCAACTATCGTCGCCACTTCCTCCATCCTCTTCTCCACCGTCGTCTCTAATCTCAAGTCCGAACCTTTCAGCCTGCTCTTTTACGATAGCTCCCCACTTGACTACCAACGGATGCTGTAATACTATGTCATCGAAGGTCATATTCCCGTCCTCTTCAGTACTCCACTTCCAAACCCCATCTTCGCCGAAATACTCCTTCCCAAACACCTTCTCCAAAGCCAATTCCTGCCGAGCAGTCTCCCTAACTTTCTTCTGTCTCTGCAGCTCCTTTTTCAACACTTCTCTATCTTCGCCACCGCCAGTTAAATTTGCATTCTTATCCAGCGAAGCCAGTAATCCGTTTATAGTTCCCAAAATCCCTTCAAGAACACCGAGTAATTCACCAACTTTGAGGCCAAGAGCTGCACCGAGGATGTAACCCTCATCGAATCCTTCTTGGATATACTGCTGTTTTGAGGCGGTGATGCCATCGCGGTAGCCCTCGGTTGTGTGCTTTGAGGCGAGACGGACGGTGCTTTCGGGGTGTGGGGTGGATGTGTCGTAGTAATCGTCGTCGTAGGCAGGGTTCTGAACGGATGACGGGTGGATGGCCATTGCTCTTGGGTGTTCCCGGAGATGCTTTGTTCTTTAGAGGTGCTCTTGAAGTTATTTTATATACAACGTGGCTGTGAGTTCTATCCTATTGTGATGAGCTTGAAGAGGAATGTTGGATTAACTGACTCCAGTTTGTGTTTTTCGTTGGAGTTTCCTTCTCCGCCAAAACTTCACCCATCTCCAAACCTTCAAACCAGACCCTGCCGCTGCAGCGGTCATCACCAAACCACAAAGATGAATCTCTGGCCATCGAGCTGGTCCCTCTGGTCCTCTAAATCCACATCTCAAATCCCACAACCTCAATCCCAACCAACAGATCTCCCAATAACCGCAAATGTCATCCCAAAACCCGAACCAGAATCACAATCCCTACCAGTCGACCACAGAGACCCCACCTTCACACCTTTCCAACGAGCCCGCAAACAATTAACCCTCTACTTCGGCGGCGCAACTTTTCTCCTCCTTTCCATGGCCGTCGCTCGTCGTTCCACTAGACGTAGATACCTCGCTACGATTCCAAAGTACTATACACCCAACACCCGTGCTACAGAATTAAACTTCAACACTGGAATAGATGCCTTTGAAGCGTTGAATATTGCTTCGCTGGGGGTATTTAGCGTCGGGATGATGAGTGTTGGTGCGGGTATGTACTTGTGCGATGTGGTTAATGTGGAAGAGATGAGGAGGTTGCTGAGGAGTAAATACGGTATGGAAGGGAGGAAAAGTGAGATGGACGTTGAAGAGGAGATGGAGGAGTGGATTGCCAGTGTGCTGGCGAGGAAGGAACGGAAGGAAGCAGAGAGAGCTGCGGTTGGGAGGTAGTACTCCCTCTTTTTCGAGATCTATGAATAAAGTAGGAAGTATTTGGGGGATCAGATTGCCATTTATTGTACGGATATATATTGATAATAGTTAAAGAGGGAGGGATATAGTCCCCGAAGCTATTGATATCGTATTGATGATATCGGAGCTATGTACATATGTATATTACCAACATGCTACTTGAGCGTTTTCCTCGTCGAATCCTCGATCTACTTGAACGAGCATGTGAGTGTCTACATCCTTTAATTTGCCGTTTGGTAAAAGGACCCTCTGAGAACAAATGCAGAGTCGCTTGAGAAGGAAAAAACCATAAAAATACTACACCCTAAACTCCAACACCATATTTCCTTCCCGGTTGCGAGACTGCTTTGTTCCCTATTCCAAAATAATCCTGAAAACGATTTGCACACGAAGCAAATATTCAATGTTGTTGCTGTCTTCCGCGGAACGCCTGGCTGATGCTGGACATCCTACTCACAATGCTACCTCCGGCGCCTACCGCGGACAAGAACTGGTCTTCCAGGGCGGATTGTGTTACACTGGCGTCTGTCGTAGAAAGAAAGTAAGGTTGAGGGTATTTGTTTTAGTAAAAGTCTTTGGATGTTCAAGCGTACGCAGGGTATTCTCTTAGCGGAGGATCGGTTTAAAGGTAAAGGGATGCAAATATGAAGAGACGAAATAGAGAACTCAAACCGTATCAATGAACCAGTTTTCCGTGATGTTGTATCGGGAAAGTTCATTTTGAGAAAAGTCAAAAGGACCGGGCGAACAAGACAACCGCTATGAACTGCGGAATAAGGACTCACCACTAAGATCACTGAAGGAACTGCCCATACTCGGGCTGCTCTGAGCGCCGTGGTGTCTGTTAGATACCTGGCGACGAGGGCTAGACTGACTTGCCGGTGTCGAGGCCCCACTGTCGGAGACGTTGTTGTATGGCTGTACGTTGATCTGCTGCAAACCCCGTCGGATAGTTCCACCGGACGTATTCTGACCACGATCTGGCTCGTATCCTCCAGCAGGCGCACGGGGCCGACGCTGTTTACTCGTGGGCGGACCAGTTCCCGCTGTTTGGGCCCCTTCTGCGGCGGCGGAGTTGGCACCATCGCCTGCACCCTCAGTCCATGGCAGGAATGCAGGACTTTCTTCTTCCTCTGCCTCCTCCTGGGGAACTCTAGCAATTCTACTGGCGCTGCCAAATTTTCGAAAATTTCTTCTCTTGCCTAACAATCCGTCATGATCTGCAGATGATGAATCGTCAGACGACCCGGATGATGATGTAGATGAGGCGGAAGGGGAACGACGCAGGGTGGTCGGCGAGGTCGCTGTAGCGTTTCCAATACTTGTTTTGGGGCCTCTCCGAGATTGCTGTGATAGAGTGTCCACGTTTCCGATAGTGGGAGTGGCTGGAAGATACTGAGAGGATTGGCCTAGAGGGGCACGAGCTGTAGAAGCCGATGTAGTCCGAGACATGGGGGTCGCAGAAGTGGTAGATAGAGGGGGAGGGGCTGCTGCTGCCTTGCCTATGGTCGTCTCGTGAGCAACGAAGAAATATGACCTCCGTTTTATGTCGCCCTTACCTTGAGAATTTGGAGATACGGGCGGATGCATGACATTCCGTGAAGAAGTACGGCTCATTGGTGTACCAAGCGGCCGGCTCGCGATCGCAGAGTTTGGCCTTGATGGTTCTGATCATCCGTCGACGATTTAGTCATAATTCAATCAGCGTAATGATTTGACGGTCAACATACCGCCTCCAGAAATGATTCTCTGGCCAGTGGAACCTGGTTGTGGGGTTCCTGGCATATTCAGAGGGGTACCCACAGTTCCAACTCGCCGCAGTTGAGCCCTCACTTGTGAAAGCTCTCTTTCATACAGCCATGCGACCTGTTGGAGGAGGAATGGTGCAGATACATTGAAGTGCTCCGCTCTTGGGACGCAGAGTATGCATTAGCAACGTCGTTTCGGACTCTGGAGATATTGTTTTACGTTTCCTCTGGATACAAAACCCATCAAAGGTGCAGGAAACGGAAGTTATGTCCTTACAAGAGATTCCCTTGCATCCGTGAATGCAGTTAGCATCTCCCTTAATCCGCACATCTGCGAGAGAGTGGGCAAAACCTTACAATCTAATTCGCTATTCCTATGTTTCGAAATCACTTTCCACAAGCTGCGCTCTTTGGAGGCATCCCAGTCTACCTGCAGAACCAGAGGGTTAGAAAAGAAGGGCAGGAGAAAAAGGAAAGAAATTCAAATGCATAAGGCCAGAGTTATCAGACCACATAAGCCATCTCCTGGAATTTGTCCACGAGGTACTTTATCCCAGAAATGGAAATAAGTAGGCATGTGTAAAAAGATAGGCTATCATGCATCGTTGAGGGTTAGCTTACTGGTGGGGGGTCGACAAATCCGTTTCTTGGAAATGGTAGTCTCAGGTACACGGTGTATCTGACGTCTGACGGTTGATCTGAAGGAGCCCCAGCAGATGGTGTCCCTCTGCGAGCTATAGGGTTCAAGCCAGATGCCATCGTGAGGCCGGAGAACTGGCGGTTAGAGGCCATCGTGGGAGTTGAAGGCACAGGTGGCAGAGGCGGGGGCGGGAATTCCACGAAGCCGGCCGTTTGAAAGGGCTGTCGTGACATATTTCGAGTTGGCATTATTCACCAAGCACTAATACTAGCTCGCCGAGAGATGTGATATGATGCTATCTTCCGGATAGGCCTTAAAACGCTTTGATGTAGGAGCAAAGAGCGATATGGCCGGTCGTCAACCTTTGAAGGCAAATTCCGGGGGTGGAACCTGCCCAGCTGATGAACCAGATGCAAACACAGGTAGGTATGCTCGCTCTCCCTCTAAATTAGAGCTCTCTAGCCGTCAGGTCCCACTGCTGGAATTGATCATATCGATATATCTCCGTATGTTGCAAGTCGCTGTTGAGGAGGCTAACTTTGCCAACGGCCGGGAACTAGTTAATGCAGAGTGATTGGTATTGTGATTGACTGAGATGAAACCTCCCCGTCAAGATAATACGTACAAAGTGAGCATGTACTTCGGACGGTGGACGTTATTCAGCTCGAGTTGATGAGACGGACGGGATCTCAAAGTTTCTCGCCATGTGACTGACAAAGAGCAAGAAGAGGATCTTGACTTGATGGCGTATGCAAGGGTTCAGATTCCCAAACACGCAGCCTTTTGTTGGCCTAATTTGGCTGTGTTGCCAGCGACGTTGGTGTGCCTGCACCTCACCTGAGCCAAACTAACCTCTCCTGCTCCCACCTCCGTCTGTGCCTGTGCTGCATACCGCACGTACCTGTACATGTACATGTACATTGCACTGCACTGGCATTACAGACACTTCCAACCGCTCGTTGGGACATTCTGCATCTCCTTGCGTCCAGGCCTTTGTCCGTGGCCTCCAGATCAGATCCGATCGAAGAATGTCTAAGACCTCAAGATGAAGATGGGCCTGTGGATGGCCCTAAACTAGCAGCAGCCCGTTCGGCAGTCGACGCCATGGACCTCCATCGCCTCCATCTCCAGCCACGGGCTTAAGCCAGCTACAAGGTTGCCGGTGTTTAATTTGCAACGTCAAACCTTCGACGCAACACGATTTTGCATGCTGATCACACAATGATTCAGATTCAATCGAAGCTCACGAGGTGTCTACGGACTATTCCTGTGGGGTCTTGTTTGAAATTGTGGGTCCTTGCTGTGGGATGCTCTGTCGTCACTCTTTAGGCAGACTCGAGAATACCAGATTTGGCATCCACAAAATATACATACTTCCCTTTTAGATATCTCTCACGCCACCTAAAACTCTATCCTTTGAAAACCGAAGCAAACGATGTTGATGAGACCTATCGCTGGTATTTCCCGGGTCGATCAGTCTGATATCCTCCCCACCTTTGTCGCCGACGGTCTGCGAAATCACCATTGCCCGGACTTAAGCCTTTCACTTTCGCGTCTGTGCAAAATACCTCACGCAGCCAGGGCATCAACTGGTATCCAGAGTATCTTCGGAAACTAGTCGATTCGAACCCTTCTTCGCATGGCGGGATACAGAAACTTTAATCGGTTTGGACTAACTCGGTTGTCAGGGTCCCAATCGAACAAAGCTCCAAAGTCGCTGATCTGAATTTCTTATTTCACTCCAAACTTCCAACTCACATACGCAAGTACAAACTCTCATTCATGCGCATGTGCATGAGAATGCAAAAACAACCTAAGGAGATAAAAGGTAGAAGCCTCTTTCTCTCTTGATCGGCGTCTTACAGGATTCCTGGCCTTGCATGACCGCCCGTCTCGAGAAATGAATGTATCCGTCCGCATATGCGGATACCTATCTCTACCTGCGATAGATCGGAAAAAAAGAAGATTCCTGAATCTTGTCCGAGCATACCCGACCCATTTCATTGGATGACTTGCAACCTCGTGGTAAGGGAAAACCGGAATGTAGTTCCACGTCTGCATCATTGCGGAATCCCCTCAACTTCAACCCAAAATTACGAGACGCCAACATATGGTGGTCTGTGTGACAGAGCACATGCTTACCCGGTTTAATCACTGCATCTCCACAATCTAATCCTCATGGACGATCTGATACAATCGAAATCCCTGTACATCTGGATCTAAGAGAGCTGCCTGATATGGTGAGGGCCTTTTGGAGCACTGTGGGTCTCATAACTCAACTAAACGTAGCGGCAATCTTTAGATTGAGGCTAGATTCAGAGGCTTAGTCGTCCCGGCGGAACGACCCTCCCTTTAGCTGCCGATCTTAAGCTAACATCGCCTCATTTCATGGCCTAATCGCATCGATTTAAAAGGGTTTGCTAGAGTTGAAGCTGAAGTTCGCCTTTGGCGATATCGATAGGGAAGCCTGTCCGAACCCGCGGTGTAGCGTTAGCCGGCCGATTATCCTCAGACTGATTATAGGTTTAGCTGCGGGAATTTATGCCTGGGTCTAGGGCGGCTAGTCACTATCTAGTTCCATCTGACAAGAATGCACAAGTACACAGTATTCTCAGATGAACCGTCGTCTACACAGTCAAAAGAGCTCTGGGTCTAGTACGGTTTTGCGAGCCAAGGTACATGTACCATGATTACGGGCTAAGGAGTGACTTTTTCTTTTGCCACGACGGCTATCAAACTGACCATACTTCACAAAACATGTTTGGTGTATGTATATCAACTGCCCACATAGACATCTTCGAGTGCATACACCAGAGAACTGGAAGATCGACGAGTGCCAATTCCAAGGGGTTGGAATTATGGTTGTCCGTTGAACGGGAAGGCAAAGTTCCACATGATGTCAATGGTGGGAAAGCCTGTATAGGTGTATGTACCCTAATTTTACCATCCGAGGCGTCCCCGTAGATCAGTTTCTGGAGAACCGATGGAAACAGGGGAGAACAGGGCAAGCCCCCGCCCAATATCCACAAAACGTTCCGCTTATCTGGGCGGCCTGTTCTAGGCCCAAGTTCTGACCAGGGCCCGACGCCATTGACGACAGGAATGGCTGATGTTTACCCTGTATTTTCCAAATTTGGCGGCCTGGGAGCCACATCGCCCGATCGAGCCTGGCTCTCTCTCAAAAGGCACGGGACTGGTTATAAGCGGAGTTTCCCTCGAGCCATACGATGCTCAGGATCCCCGGGTCAGACGGCGAAGCTCTGCAACATTACATCTGAGATCTCTTGCACGGCTAATTAAAAGAAGGAGATATTGCGCTTAGTTCGTATATTTACTGGCCCTGATCGTGATTCCCCACGCCGATTTGATGTTGCTGCTGCAAAAATGCAAGATGATGCCGAGCAGCCAATTGGTTTCTGTCCCGAACGTTGACACCCTTCGCTAGTGCCCCTCTGAGAACCAAGTCCTCGACGTACAGGTACATACAAAGAACGGTGCAGCAGATCGCGATTCGACCCCCCTGGACCTGACTGTGTCAAATTAAACGGAAGGGTGCCGAACAACTCCAGAGATCGGAGAGTCGACCTGGTTTTGGGGTTTTCGCTCTTTTCCTGCACATCTAAGAACGTCTGATACGTCCAAAATGACCGATGGAGACCTCCCTGGCTGTTGTGCGAGGAAACAACGTGCTTGACAAGTTCCACAAAAGCCCACACATTTCCATTCGAAATCCCGACGGTTGAATAAGAAAATACGATGAATTGTATTTCGATAAAAAGAAAATAGACCCAGGAAAAAGGAACGAAACAAGGGAATACGCTGACCCTGTGACTGGAGTACACTGTGAAATCGTTTTGGCTGAGGAACCTTCAGCGGGATCAAAGCTCCCCCAGGTACACATACTTACCGATATACCGCACCGCACCGAAAACGCCAAAATGTGATAGGCATTTCCCACAAATCTTAAAACCACTCTCTTTTTCAAACTGTGGAGCTGTGAAGCCAGCATTTGCTACAGTCTATCGAGTACTTAAATAAATCGATATAACTTGCACGGCTGAGGTCTTACTTTTACAAACCAAGCATTCACCTCAACAGCCCCTTCATTCCTGGCTTTTCCCGTCAAGAGCTAGTGCTTTTTGCTTTGTCCACCTTAGACACATTTTATTCTTATAAACTCTTATAAAAGGTAGTATCATCGGCTTATCTAGTTTTAACGGTCCAACTACTTTCCTCGAAGCTTGTCCTGAATTTCCACGCACGGCTACGTTACACAATCCTCCAGGGGGCATTGGCCTAGTTTGCCCAAACCGGATCGAGAGAGTCAGTCTTTGCTCTTTCGAGAAAGCTTCATAGTTACACAAACGTTCCGTTCGGTTTATTCAAGGTACACGACTACTTCCTGGTCGATATCGATCCGATGCCACAACAGCCCAGCTGCAGCTATCCGGCCAACAGTCCGACCATAGCCGCTGCTGAACAAGTATATTCGCAACGACCCGCCCAGCGGGCTCCACGACGTCAACCGCACAAAGAGAGGGGAGTGTCCCAGATTGCGGAACTGTTGTGGAACATTTACGCTCAGAAGAGAAACGTGGATCTGGATCTTTGGTTTACGAAAAGATTGGCAGTCTGGCTTGATTGCCACTGGAGGGCGGTTTACTCCATCAGATCACAACTAGATGAAAAACTCCAAGATTTACTATTTTTAAGCTGGGATGACCCACGGATGACAGACCCAATAGTTTGGTCGTTTGGGTGGTATTTGTTATATATTGCTCTAATGACACTCACGCTCCGAGATTATGCGGGATTGTATGGGATGGATCATGACGACGTGGATGAATTGGAGAAGGACGGCACAATTTGGAACTTGAATAACGAGGTCACGTACGCTACCCATCATATCAAAGTAGCTATGGAGGTACTCGAGAACTTAGAGGAGGACGTCCTTCGGAAACATGTAATAGGGAAGCAATACTTGAGTGCCTTGAATGAGGCGTCCGTTTATGTATTATCGGTAGGTATATTGATAATACTATCCAAGCATCCAACCTTTAGTTTCGTCGCAGATCTAATAGATTATATACTAGATATATGGGTATAGCGATTGGGTTACACCGATCAAGGACTCGAGGACTAAAAAGGACCCCATTGGAACCTTCCTGAGTTGGTTTCAGCAACCGTTCTCCGTCATCAGGGCTCGAAACAACCTCGACCAGAAAATTGGCGTTAGCCGGGAGGATTACTCAGCACGGTTCCAAAATAATTTTGGGGTCTCGTACGCCCGCCTCTCTTCAAATCTAGTCCAAGAAGGGATCGCATCGATGCCGGCGGGGGCGGATACCACCAACGGCGCCCCGTGTGAGGAGGAGGAGCTGATTTTCACTGACGGGACGTATCTCCAGCAGTGTCCATCCCCCCCTCTAGATCTAGGCTGTGATAATGGTGTCGTCCCGTACTATCACAGCCCACCCGTGGAAATGTATTCCACCCCTCAAGATTTCTCGTCAAGCTTTTCTGAGCAACCTCAGCCAATTGCTAACTATTGGGATAGCATGGGACAATCTCATTACGAGTGCACAGAACAGCCCATCCAGCCTGATTACTCGGACCAATGGAGCACAAGTAACCAATACGACCCATACATGGGATTCACCTGGGACCAAGAATGTAATATTTTGGCATAAAGGAGCTGTGAGGGGTTCGAATGTCTAAGTACCGGTTGCCGCCGTGGTGGAGAGCTTCTTTTTTCTTTTCCTAATGTTTCATTACGCCTTTTGACTCACATCTTGCTTTGATTGTTTTTGGGTGGTTTCTTTAATGGTGGCCTTTTGATTCTCAGTTACGTTTCTTTCTTCTCATTCACTTTTCGTTAGCCCCTCTGCACTTACAGCTTTGAATATTTGCAAATGCCAATGCCCTCTTTGCTTTTCTCTTATGGTTCTTGGCGCCAATTCGAATCTAGTTTCCTGATTTTTTGTTCAACCGGCGGGATACTTTGTCGTTCCACGATACTTTCACTCTAGACAGAGTGGTTCCTCGTATTTGAATGTTGATACTTCATATTCCAATCTCTATTATTCTATATACTATACTTTATTGTTCTTCCCCTGTTGTTTAATTGCCAATGTGTTAATTTACGATCTGTTAATTTGATCTATTAATTTGATGACTGGAATACACATTTCACGACTAGAAAGATTGTTTTGGAGTAAAATATGTAGGCTTCGTTTCGTAGTTCGCCGTAACGTCCTCGTAGATATCCTTACGCATCATGGTTCGTGTGTACATGAGAGAAAAATGTGATATCAGTAAAGCTATCCCGGGAACTATTGTCCTGTTTGAATCAAATGATAACGTAAAGCCCAACCCAGATACACAGTGTACACGCACTGTAGTACAGGAAAGCTGACCTATAATCGATGCTGTGAAACATGACTATTTACAGCCCGGTGTCAATATACCTTCCAGGGATATCTGCGTGGAAGACATGCTTACAGACCTATACGAACCTCGAGTCGATAATTGGCCCACTCTGAGAAGGATCTTCGAATTCTCTCTCGTTCATGCCGAGGATCACTGGTAGTAAAGACACCACCCTGCCCGTCCCATCACGCCCTACCCAATCACTGAGATGGAGCTGAGGACGTGGCTGGGTGGTCAGGAGGATCCCGGCGTACTCTTAGCCCACAGGAGCAAGTACCTATGGGTATCCCATCGTTACACCGAAACACCCCTCACTTACGCGAAAATCGCTATTAACGAGGCAAACAGACGCTACCGGAGGTCCCAGCCGTGCATATGCAGTGGCAATGATATCGTGACCGAGACGAGCAAGTTTTTCGATGGGCAAGCCCGCCACCACATGAGCCGGCCCCGTGAGAATAGGCCAATGCAAGGCTTCAGACGGTTCGAGCTCGGGAAAACGACATGGATGGGAGCTGCAAAATGCGTATTTGATGGGGCCAAAATGATTTGACCGATGAGATAGTCTCTCCAACGATAGGACGAGACAGGAGACCAAGGGTAAATTCGGATAGGACCTGTTGAAGGCGGTTCGCAAGAGTATATTCATGTGTGTCTGAGGTCACGCACTCAAGTACCTTGTTAATTGGATAGGAAAGCCTAACCGTGAGCTGCATTGCACTTTCAATTTTACTTTTGCTAAAGGCAATGCACTTTCATTCCCGTTTATGTCTCATAAACCGCCAGTTGTAGAGCCTACAGAGGGCGAGGGTATGTCCGATAGTACGCCAGCGCAGCTGCTTTCTCTCAGGAATTAATTCCAAGTAGGCTGTATCGAGCCCGCATAGCTAGCAGAGGCACATACTCTTGCTTGATGGATTCAGCTGGGGGTCTTCTGCTTTGAACTTACCTATACGAGGCCCGATTTCCGGGCAGCAGCCTGTTATCCAATCAGCGAATAGTCATTTGAATGCCACAGTATGTGGCAAGTCAGTGTCTTTGGCAAGAAAGCAGGTACACAGACCAGAGCATTGCCACGCTTTTTTAATTTGCCAGGAATGGAGTTTCCGGGATCTAACTATGCACGCCATACCATGAACACTGCACAGCCTGGCCATATAGTGCTATCTATCGCATGACGAGGAATGTGTTGAGGCTAAGAGCCTCCAATCCCGTCTTCCAGGATTCTGCGTTGGCAGCTGTTGGAAAACGGAGACCATGTGACCGTAAACTCGTTTGCTCCGCTAGTTAGGGCAGACGAGCCCTAGGCTTCTCAAAGTGGACTTCCAGACTAGATGCAGGCTTGGCACAGTGCACGTCGAAATTTTGGTCTAACATCCTCATTCAAGGTCTCGTCAAACCTACCCATACTTCAAGGTCATCATCGCCGTCGTCGACACTTCCCTATCCTACCCGACACACCCCTCTCGACCCCTTACACTCCGCAAACATGGCTCGTGGACCGTTAGTACCCTCTGAAACCAATGCTTTTGAGATCTCGCGATACCATCAACCTGCCTTTCGTTGCCAGCGGCGTTCTTTTGTGGGATAGTTTGTGGGGACGACATACTCGAATATATTTGGATGAAGAACGACCGATGGTAGCGGATTGAAGAGAATCGATGGAATCGTCGCTTTTGCCTGCGTATTTGATGCTAATTGGCAATGTAGAAAGAAGCATATGAAACGCCTATCGGCGCCATCCCACTGGCTGCTCGACAAACTCTCCGGCACCTACGCCCCACGACCGTCCGCAGGTCCTCACAAGCTCAGGGACTGCCTTCCTCTGATGTATGTCAAATATCCGACCTTTGAATGAAATGCTTGATATGAGATTTGGGGATCTAATGGTGGATATTTTGCTTGGATAGAGTCTTCCTCCGAAACCGTCTCAAGTATGCTTTGAACGGCAGAGAAACCAAGGCCATCGTCATGCAGCGCCTGATCCAGGTCGACGGAAAGGTCCGAACTGATGCCACTTTCCCAGCTGGTTTCATGGATGTCATCACCATCGAGAAGACTGGCGAGCACTTCCGTCTCATCTACGACACCAAGGGTCGTTTCACCATCCACAGAATCACCCCAGAGGAGGCCAAGTACAAGCTGTGCAAGGTCCGAAGAGTTCAGCTCGGACAGAAGGGAATTCCATACCTCGTCACACACGATGCCCGAACGTAAGTCTTGGTATCTGAAATGGGAATATTATTGCGATAAGGGATCGGAATATTAACCAGTGGGAATGATGCAGAATCCGTTACCCAGACCCATCCATCAAGGTCAACGACACTGTCAAGGTTGACTTGGAGACCGGTAAGATCGAGGAGTTCATCTCTTTCGATACCGGTGCTATCGTCATGGTCACTGGTGGTCGTAACATGGGTCGTGTCGGTGTCATCACTCACCGTGAACGCCACGATGGTGGTTTCGACATTGTCCACATCAAGGACGCCATCGACAATTCCTTCGCCACTCGGTTGAGCAACGTTTTTATCATTGGAACTGACAAGCCCTGGATCTCCCTGCCCAAGGGCAAGGGTGTCAAGGTTCGTAACATTCTATGGGAATCCAACACCACGTTCAACATGCTAACATTATCTTGTATAGCTTACTATTGCCGAGGAGAGAGATCGTCGTCGTGCTGCTGCCCAGCGCGCCTAAATTCGTTACTTTTCTTATTTAATATACGGTGTTTTTTGACTCTGTTCATTTTCCTACGCTTATTCCTCCATTGTTGGGCTGTACATTTTTCCTCCGCTGTTTTCTCTTGCTCGGGACGTTTTACTCACGAAGCCGCTCCATCATGTCAAATCCTCTTAAGAGCCCTACCTCATCTCATACAGGCGTGCCACCTGGATGATTTCTCCATTACCTCTTTCTCCTCACACTCCGATGACGACCTTTCCACAATCCTCAGACTTCCGTCTACGACCTTGTCCTTGTTATATATTATTATACCATCTTCATGGGTGTTTGATCGTGTGGATGGGAATAAAAGCTCTGGCAATAATACTAGATATTATCCATGCCCATGAATTTAATCTCGTGCGTAGCATTTGCGGTAGATATGGTCAATCAAATTGTAGTATTTAGTAATCCGCTCGTGAAGCCGACGGTCTGGGCTGGTCCAATTCACAAGCGAGCGCAAGCCGGATCGGTGGCCAAAACTCAACCCGATGTCGGTAAGGTGAGCTCGAACGCCTGCAACTTGACCTATTTGACTCAACATCCCCTCTAGTTCCATTGGCGGCTAAACAGATTCAACCTATCCGCGTCCCCTTTGAAGATTCTTAACTTTTGAACATTCTGTCGAAAAACTTGTCGGTATCACTCATATCACCATACAAACCATATCTCACGAGTCGCCTGAGCCCCATCTTTCTACCATGACACAAACGAGGAAAACCTGCGGTATGCGCCGATAATAATTGAAGAAATAAGTTATTTATCCAACGTACTGACCAATTGGTCTGCAAATAGGTGTCCTTGGCTGCACTGGCAGTGTCGGCCAAAGATTTATCTTGCTTCTATCCTCGCATCCATACTTTGACCTCATCGCCGTCGGCGCCTCGAGCAGGTCCGCTGGAAAAGCCTACAAAGATGCCACAAGATGGAAACAAGCTTCTTTGATGCCACAAAAGGTGAAGGATATGGTGGTCAAGGAATGCACGCCCGAAGGATTCACAGACTGTGACATTGTATTTTCTGGGTTGGACGCTGACGTTGCTGGGGACATTGGTATGACTTCCTTAAACCTATAAAAATTGATAGGATTGATTTATGAGCCATCTGCTAAACCGAGCATTTTTGGAAATTGCTTAGAAATGGCCTTCCTCAAGGCTAACATTCCCACTTTCTCCAATGCGAAGAACTATCGACGAGATCCCCTTACCCCACTCATCGTACCCCTCGTAAACACATCCCACTTCTCGATCATCCCTCACCAAATGAAGACCCATGGTCTGTCTAAGGGATTCTTGGTTACAAATGCGAATTGCTCGACTACTGGGCTAGTTGTACCACTGGCAGCATTGGTACAGGCTTTTGGTCCCCTCTCTGCCGTAGCGGTGACCACTTTGCAAGCCATCTCCGGTGGAGGATACCCTGGTGTCCCTTCGATGGACATCCTCGACAATGTGGTTCCATATATTTCTGGTGAAGAAGAAAAGATCGAGTGGGAAACCGGCAAAATCCTCGGTGGCGTTAATTCCGAGGGCACTGCCTTTGAGATGGTTCAAATGGCGGTATCTGCGCAGTGCAACCGTGTGGCCGTGATGGATGGTCATACTGCTTGCGTCAATGTAAAGTTCGAGCAACAACCACCACCGAGCATTGAAGATATTAAGGATGCTCTGAGGAATTATAGGTGTGAGCCACAAGAGTTGGGTTGCCCGAGCGCACCGAAAGAAGCCATTGTGGTTATGGAGGAGGATGATAGACCGCAGCCAAGGCTGGATAGGGAAACAGAGGGAGGATATGCAGTTAGCGTGGGGAGAGTTCGACCGGATAACGTTTTCGATATCAAGTTTGTGGCGTTATCGCATAATAGTAAGTCTCCAAACTATATCCACCGGAACCACGGTCAAGCGGGAGTTGATACTAATTTTGCTTTGTCCTAGCTGTTCTTGGTGCTGCTGGTTCGTCTATCCTAAATGCGGAAGTCGCTGTGATCAAAGGATTGTTATAATCCTAGCTATCTTGACGCTATCCCGGTGACTCGTAAGGAAAGACGGATGGATTTTGTGGGGGTGGCGCACCGCGGAATCGGGATCTTATGCATAAAAGCCAAATGATATCCATATACATATATACATTTTCTTCAATTACTGCTATTGCAGCTATTGCAGGACCGCTTGATACGTGCCGACCAGTGGGGCCTCGCAGATCGCTGCGCTCGCAAGGCGTACTGAAATAAAGATATGAATTCAGATAGGAATCCGAATACGAATATTGGTAGATAGACACTAATTTGCTAGCCGCTGAGGCGTACGGGCTGAGACCTCCCGTAGAGTACAACAAGCAAGGTTATATAATAGTAAAACACATTTATATAGTGCAGCGGTTGTGTCTATAAGATGCTGTAGTAATATACTGCACTTCCCCAAACCATGAAGACGCCCCCCAATGATAGTATTAATTACAACAGAAACAAACAAACTGGGGATACATGGAGGAAGAAGAGATGCATACAAGAAATTCATTCTTTGGCTAGAAGGCTGGAGGGAGCTCTGTCGATGACGCATCGGTGAATACTGAAGCTGGTTGCACCCGGATATCCGCATGCAGGCGCAGGTGCTCGGCAGCGGGATCATGCGACCATCACGGAGGGCTGACTTAATTAACTTAATGGATCTCAGGCGAGATCACGTCGACAATCTTTCCAGGATTTAGGAGCCAGCTGCAGTGGGGGTTTTATGCATTAGCACGAGGTCACCCTGCAATAAGAATAAAACCATGAGATATAGGGCCGGGGTAAGCTTACAGAGGATCTAACGCGAGTTTCACTTTTCGCATAACACCAATGGTGTCGACCCCCAATTCCTTCAGCAGGTATTCCTACTTGGAGTTAGCGCCGTGGCCGAGAGTGAATACGCAATCGATGTGGAAATACTAACCTTCTTACCGAGACCGACACCATGCTCACCCTATAGAAACGTGTTAGCAAATACTGCAAGGTGTGGGCGAAGCTCCCTTGAAACCTACAGTGCATGTCCCCTCCATCTCAAGGGCACGGTCGACCATAGTGTGGACACACCGCTCAACAGCGGCTCGTTCCTTTGGATTGGTTTTATCGTACATAATACTCTCGTGGAAGTTACCGTCGCCAATATGGCCAAGAACGCTCGCAAACATTCCTAGATCGTCGAGTTCCTTTTTCGAAAGCTCTATTACGGAGTTATACATGTCAGCTCTTATAATTTTTCTGTAGAGGTAAGGGGTAGTATGCGTTGACAGGGGTCGAAATCCAACAAGCTGGGGCTATAGTACCAATGATATCAGCGAGCCTTGAAAGAGGCACTGCAACATCTGTTGACCAGACGTCGCCACTCTTTTCACGTAATGCAAGCATACTCCATAGTGCTTCTTTTCTGGCAGACCACAGTGTCTTTTGCTCCTCGATTGTCCGTGCGAATTCAAATTCCCCACTGTTGAATTCCTTCGCAATCGTCCTGACGGTATCGATATCTGCTTGGATCTATACACACCAGAAGTCAATATTAGCCGAACGATGCGTACTTGGTGTATATATGCAGCTTATCATCGAAATTTTGCCGGGTATAGTCGAATTGGGTCCAATCAGGACATTTAAATGCCCCAAATCGCAACAGTGATAGAATGCATAGTTTGACTGGTATACGTACCCCTGACTGAGTCCCTGAGAATCTGAACTCGTGATCATTGTCAATGGTCAGCGGTAAATGCGGCGGAAATAAGTTCAAGATGGACTCGTGACCCGAGTTTTCAGGAGGACGTCAGACTCACTTGAAGAACAACGTTGGCTCTTCCTTCCACACTTTCTTGGTTGACTTGGATTTGTTGATAACCATCATTTGCACTTCATCCATTATTTCAACGGCGGCTACCTGGACCCCGGACCGGATGACTTTCGAGGCGGCCGCAGCAGCCTCCCTTATCGAGGGGAAGGTTACAACCGCAACGCTGGTTTCTGGGGGTATGACAGCAAGCTTCAATGTGATTTCGGTAACCAATCCGAGTGTTCCTTCTGACCCGATGAATAGGCTGTTCAGATTATATCCTGCAGAGGATTTCCTGAAATTAAATCGACGAAATCAGCGATGAGATATAGAACGTTTGTCTGATTCCCGGACCAACCTTGGGCGTTTTCGGGTCTTGATAATGGTACCATCTGCGAGTACTACTGTAAGGTTGATAACCCAATCCTTCATCGTTCCGTACCGAACGGCATTCGTTCCGCTAGATTTGACTTCAAGTCAGACTTTTATGTTAAGAATTGCCATGGCGTCTAAAACTCACCTGCAGTTCGTTCCAACCATTCCACCGATTTTAGCCTTCGTGATTAAAATTAGCTGATGTCGTACACGATGAAATTTACAACAAGCCTACCGTTGGGCCGGGGTCCACGGGAAAGAACAAGCCCGTGTTTTGTATCTTTTCGTTAAGAGACATCCAGGATACCGCCGGTTGAACTACAACGTCCATACTTGAAGTTATTCAGCCTCACAACCCCTGGAAATGCTGTATTGTTACATGTACTCACTCTTCTTCGTGCATAGCTATTATTTGGTCCATGTTGGAAAAGTCTATGCTCATGCCACCATATGGAGCTGAAAAGTTCCCTTCAAGGCTCGACCCTCCAGAAAATGGAACTATGGCATCGATCATTAATACTGGGCAGTTCTATTGGATGACGGGAAACGTACTCATAGGAACCCGGTATTTATGACATGTCTTTGCAATAACCGAGACTTCCTGTGTGGTTTTAGGATACACAACGGCAACTGGTAGCCTTTCAACGTTCGTTGTAGACCATTCAGAATAGCCGTGGAGCAAAAGGTCCTCATCGTCGGTGCTAATAGCGTCCTCACCGAGTAACTCACGTATCTCACGAATAGCCTAATAATTTACATTAGTTACTCCGTCCTAATACTTGTCGAAAGTATATGTTTAAATAATCTTAAAGATTCCGTTTGGGGTAGGTCTAAACAACTTACATTTTGCATATCCCTCGCGGTCCCATAGACCGGAATATCTTCCAGATTAAGAACAGTAGAGGCTTCCAAGGCAGGATTCCTCTCGGTACCTTTGATTCCCCAAAAGTAAGTTCCAACTCCGGTGAAAGCGGACAGAGCTAGCGCCCTGGGCATGGACCAAGGTCCTGCCTTTTCGGGCCCATGAGACCCTGGGTTTGGATTTTGTCGGTAATTCGAATTTGTTTTCGATTTAGAAGTCGAGGCGTAGGATCGAGGACGCCCAGGAAGGGTATTCGTCCTTAAGGGCCTCCTTGTGATAGCTCCGAGTTTGGAAGGAACTGATAAAAAGTCTCTCGCCATGAAGGCGTTGAGCATAGCTCGGTTGGAAGCCATACTGAATATGCTGTGTTGGGCCGCAATGCAATGTTTGCGAAGACCTCGCTCTCTTGGGAGCTTTAAGCTCGAAATTCTTATAGCAGAGGACGACCCCGCGGTATAGTACCGAGTATGGCTGCGGGGCGAGTACTTCTTAGTTTGAATATGCGGGGAGGTATAATGGAATACCGGAACCGAGCTTATATACTCGAGCTATAGTTTCTAAGCCGATCCCCGAATTTGGGTCGTTAGCATATGGCAGATAGGACTTCGTGGACTTTCTTGCTTGCCTGCCCGCTTGCTTGAAAGAAGATTGAGGGAATTGAGGAATAGAGCTCTCTTACTTACGTCGTACCAGTATATTCAGGCAAAGTACTCGGTTTAAATACTTCGAGAACTTGGGTACTTATTATGAATGTACTTGTAAAGTGGATCTTTTTCAAGTATGTCGGGGGCTATATTTGCTATGGTCGAAGCTCATTCCCCATACCCAGGTCACAAGAGCTCTCTTAACTAACTAGTGGTGCTGTAACCCGCCCCGCTGTGATTAGCTGGCGAATTAGAGCAGATATGCAAGTCCTTAAGTACTTAAGTACTTTAATCGTCTACCGGTATCTGGTTCGGGTCCACAACCAAGAAAAAATAAAATATAGAGCACAATTCGCCTGTGCACTCGTGTAATGTAGCGCTTTGTGGGGTTCGTTTGTTTGGACCCACGTCGAGAATCAATTGGTGGGTTCACAGGGTAGGCCGGCCTGTTTGTCGTTTTCCTGGGCCACTTGTGATATAAAGTATTAACGTCCGTCCCAAGACCTAGGGCAAGCGGAATATAAGGCGATGGGACCTGCCAAAGCTAATCTGTGATATCGAGCCGAATATCGCCACTAGACTAAAGCGGGTGCGCTTCTTGGGACCCCGGGACTCTGTCGCAAAAGTTTCGAGATCTCGGAACCCGTCAACCTTGATATTATCAGATATTCGGATGTCGAGACGGTTTCTACGTACATGTACGTCCGTATGTACTTGTATCTTCTTGGATATGTGCGCCGGGATGCAGGTGATATCTGACAATAGATGAAACACAACCGATCACCAAACTGCGAAAGAAGGGCTTCCAGAAAAGGCTGCTGGCTGGGTCGCAATTATATACCTGACCGGTCCATACCTTATGTACCAGGCAAGCACGACTCAGGTGCGAGAGCTCAAGAGTTCCCAGGCTTTAAACCATTCCTGCTGGGCTGCAGCCGAAGATAGCAAAATATCACAGACGAATAGCAATAATCTCTCGGGACAGGCACACAAACAAGCACCTACTATTTTCCTTTTTTCGCCTCGAAGTCGTACGGAGATACGGTGTCAGCGGCCTGGCCGCCTGAATCTGTATCGGATTTCACCTATTTTCACTCCCCCTTTTTTCTTGAAATACTCTTGATACTAGTTGTCAAGCATGGCTAGTGCCTGGGTAGAAAAAGAAAGATTTTCGAGGAGTAATGCATAAGACTGGCGGAGAATTCGATGTAGAGTGTTATAAGCGACAGCAACATACATACCAGACCTGGGTCGACCCTAGCTCGCAATGGAAAAATGATCTCATGTGCACACGTACGCTGCCTCCAATTCGCAGCATCAAAAAAAAAAAAGTACTCAAAAGGCAAAAGGAAATCTAGCCTGAGTCCTGAAATTTCTGGACGGATGGACATCCGAGGAAACCCTCAGCCTGCCGTGCAATGTTGCGACTGTCTTAGTCAATTAGTCACGAGCGAGAATGCTGCGTCCTGCAAAACGCTCAATTCATATGAATTATCTGTATGGAACTCGCTTCTGATTCTGCATCGGCATCAGACGATATTTTCGGCCGTCTCATTTTTCATAAATGTGCCCGCGGCTGCCAGCTGCCCTGCACTGATCTCGCGAGCAGTTGCCGAAATGCCTTGATCGGTTTCGGCAGGCCTCTATTTGTCGAGATCATGTCGGTGCTGTGTTCATTGGCTCGAAAGGAAGGGACGGGGTCCCTTACATCGTCTCGAAATTTCGAAACCCGTTACACCCGTCAAGCAATTGCGGGGTATCTGTACCTACGTCGACTAATAAGTGTTAGCATTTGCCGCACATCCCTGGTGTGATTTCTGGGCGTAGCGGGAGCTAGAGACGTTCTTCGACATCGAGACGAAACTGCTAGCCTCTGAGCTAGTAGATGAGATGATAGTTTATTGATTTGTCTATCGTTACGCGATACAATATTTATGACAAAGAACTAGTATTCAGACAGGTAGTTTGAAGTGAATGAGAAGAAATCCTATGTCGAAAAGCCGAAGTAGAATTCCAGCCCGCCGTTTAGCGGGCGTCCCGGTGTTCTGCCCAGCAAATTCCGAACATTCGTTCGCCACTGCAGCTCGCCGAACTAGTCGATACAGGGCGAAGGGAATCCTGCGGTTTTGCCTTCTAAAGGACATCGATTCGTCCTCCCGCTCGAAGATTGATAAGGCATCCCACGCGTGACCTGCCCAGTCGTTTCAAGATTCCAACAAGTCGGGCACTTTTCTCCACATCGTGGGGTGAATTCATGTATAACTTTCCCGTGTTGGTTTCCCGCACGGCCACGGAATTACCCAAAATGTATGTTTGAGAGGGTTGGGGTTCGGCCGGGCTTTAAGTTTGAGACTTGGTGATATCATTTGGTAAACGTCGTCAATATTGCAGAGAACGTAATATAAAAATCTCTGTCACAATCTGCAAGATGCAGGGGCAGAGAGTAGGTATGTGCGGTAGATTGTTTCCAGACTCTCTGTCACGTCACATACGCACAGCCCCTATTGAGCCTCCAGCCCTCGCCCATTGAGCTTTTCAGACATGGCTGGAGGCAATCGTGGTCTCCTTGGCTCGATTGGACGATACTTTGGATCGTGCTTGAGAATGAAAAACCTGTAATTCCTGCTCGCTTGTGCAATTGTGAACAGGGTGCATTGCATTGCATTGCATTTGCGATCAATAACGTTCGAGAAGAGCTAGGATAGGCACGTGCTTCCTTCAACCTCTTTATCAGATTCGGAGTGCGAAGGCAGAAGCATAGCAGTTGAGGCCTTGAGATTCAGGCACCAGCTAATGCTAAGATTTCATATAGGACCCTGCGGCAGATAGTCGACTAGCTTCAAATTTGCAAAATTTGCAAAAAGATAATGATGATACTGCAGGTGGCTGTGGCCTTTGCTATCCTTACCAAATTAATACGTATACTGTGCGATGTCATCCCACTTGACCGTCGACTACCAGATGTTTCTAAGGTACTTAAGTGCTAAGCACGTAGGTAGGTATGTGTGTACACGCCCACGTACATACTGAGGTCAGTATCCGAGTATCCCAAGATACGTAACACGAATATAAATTTGAAATAGCATCTAGCAAACACGGATATCGGATTGAGATAGTGTACACCGGATTCGGACCATTGATTCCATCGCATGTGGTCAAGACTACGCGATTGTGGAACACTGGCCAGCAGGTTGTCGAGATTGTCGCGAGAATACCAATGTGTATCGGAGGGGCTTGCACAAACCATTGTGTGCCAAGATTTGAACAAACAACCAGAGTAAAGAATATAACCCTATCAATTCATAGTTGTTCGAAGTCGATACATTGCACAAGGGTGACACGGCGATTCACACGAGTAAGCTTGTATGCACAAAAGCCGGATGAGCGGTTAATATCATGAGCCATGGCCAAGCTACTCGACGCAAGTCGTGGAGCACAAGTGTTGTCGGAGGTTGGGATGCAACGTCAACGATTCACAAACGAATATATTCTTTCGAAGTTGCTAGTCTCTTCGTTCTTGCTATTCGAATCTAGCGGCTCTTGGGAACCCGCGTGCGAGGTTTACGCTTTGTGATAGGGAGCATAAATTCCAGTACATCAGGCCGACACATTGTATATCAAGCTAGTACCCTTCGAGGACAGCCACTGATAGGTCCCCAGCAGTGGAAATGGTATGAGTTCCCTTCCAATAGAACATGCAGGTGTCGAAGCAGAGTTTTAAAAGATGCCTGGCGGATATAAGTCTTCTATAGTCAAATATCAACTAAGAACTACTAAGTTAATACTTATAGTTTAGGCCATAACGAAGATCTAGATATCGCCACTATAGTACTAGCGGCCACCATCCACAGAAATGCACCAGCCTTCAAGCACGCACATACCTTAGGCTTGGAATTTAGCATCAAGGGGATATACTCTCACGAGCTCACAGCGACGGGACGGAATCATCTAAAGTCCGGAGTCCCATTGAATTGCGGCCTGATACTATACAGGGCGCCCGGTACGTTTTAAAATACTAAGCGGACTGGGTCCTTTGATACTGATCTCGATATCATCTCCTGTAGTGCCGGTACCTTCTCGAGATTTCCATCAGCTGATAATAAAAGTCCAGGCACCTTATGCCGGTGGCGTCGTGACGGCACTCTGAGAATCAAATCCAACAGGAACAACACAACTTCCAACAAATGTCGACAACAGGCTGCATCTAGACCGCCAGATACTTATAGGCAGCGTTAATATTAGCCGATACGCTACTGTTAGAAGAGCCGTCTATGTCGTTGTAGAATACAGGCGCAAGGCTGAGGCGGCTCATGCAGATGCTAGATGCGGGATACCCTGCCTCAGCTGCAACGCCTCCACGTTTTGGACTTCAGGCATCAAAAGCAGTCTCCTTTTGCGGACTGGTGTTGCTTTCGGTGAATGGTAGGACCTGTCTAACCGCATGCCTGCCATTCTGGTGTACCAGAGTAGACTGTCGTTGGTTTTCTAATTGCGTATCTGGGTGTTAGTGTCTGGCCGGGTCGTGGTGTGTGCGCACGCTCAGCACAACCCAGAGCTCTAGCAACAATGGCACAGCGTACCCCCCCGTCTTCCCTCTTCAACGCTCCTTCTATAGATGAAGCTAGCCCCTCCCACTCTCCCATCTCATCACTATCACCATCACCTTCCCCTTCCTCCTGCACTACTACTTCAACCATCTCATCTTCATCTTCATCTTCATCTTCCTCATCTTCAACCAATACATCTTCGCGACGGCTACAACAGGCCAGCAGAGGTAGCTTAAAACCTGCTGCTGCTGCTAAGTACAAAGTAACACGAAGGGTTCGGCCTAAAGCTACGCCGTCTCTCCCTCCTAACCAAGGGCAGCTAGAGACCCAGCACCCCCAAAATATGCCTAGCACGGTCTTTCAGGAACCGGCATCTGAGCTTCTAAGCTCCCCTTATCAAGGTGTAGATATGGCCGACTCTGATGCCACTTGCAACCCGGAAATTCCGTCGACCGGTCCAGTTCCTGGCGAAAATGAAACATCTCTATTGTTCGCCGAAAGAAGAACCAAACCCGACCAGAGGCTCAAGATATATGACCTTCCGTCCGATATAACTACACTCGAACTTTACTCCCTTTTCTCCCGTTATGGTACCATCGAAGAAGTGGAGATTTGGGAGGACGAAAAGCAGAAAAACAGGAAGGGTCGGGGATGGGCAGATGACGCTATTTATATGGCCGCCACCATTAGATTTCGGTAAGTTCTCAATAAGGCCTTGTTGGAGTCTCTTTTAGAGCTTCCCCTATCGTACCTTCCTCAGATACTAAAGGGCTGGTTCCAAGTCCACCCCCAAAAGCAAGCCTTCAGAGCGGGATGATGGAGCTACCAGTAAAAGGTCGGAAACCTCATCTCGTAAGGCTCAACTTAGAACACCCTCGAGAAACCCCGACAATTCAAAGCCCTGTCAACAGAACTATCCGCTTTCCTGAATCCTTCGTAAGTTACTAGTCAGGCTTGAAGATTTCTCAGGGGTGTTAGGCCTAACGTAGGTTTATAGGAACTTCCTGTTCAAAAGCTGGACTTCGGCTTTATGGTCCATGAAACAACTATGATGTCGATGTTTGCCGTCGAATCGGCTGAGAGAGGGGTTTGGAAAAGGCCACTCAAGGTCGGATTTCATGTTGATCTTGCAAGAAAAAGACTAGAAATTCGGTTTGGTTTGAGATTCAGCACATCCCACGGAAAAGAAAAACCTCGCCAGGAGAAGTATCGAATGAGGATCCCATTTGTAGCTCTACAAAATCTATATGACACCACACCCAATGGCGAAGATGGAAATTCATGTTCGATTCTAATCCCGTTACAGCATCCCCCCCAGGTCTGGCGGCAGCTCCACGATTTCAGCCCGTCGCATGATCCCAATAGCAACCGCTGGACGGAATGGGATACCTGGTTTCGCCAGACGGATATCGTCGAAAACAGTCAAGATCTTGTGCAAGAACCCCTGGCCATCCGCAAAAAGAGGCCAACCATTGACATAGGACGTTGGACAACATACATGTTGTCGTTCGACATAGGTGGATCACAGGCAGACGACTTCAATCATATGATTCGAGCTCTGAAGGACTTCAACATTCCTATGAAGCAGATGGCAGACTTTATACTAAGCCAAGATCAAAATCTACCGGTCTGGGATGTGATAGATCCTCCGCCGAACCCCCCGGAAGAGACATACCTCGGACATATGTTGGAGGACTACAACTGGGCGTATCTCACATATCCTTTGCGTTACCAGCTAGAAGCATGCATATCTCAAGGTTGCGTTTCAGAATACAACATGACAAAGGAATTCATCGACGAATTAGTTGAGATGGAAGAGCGTGAGCCGGGTTGGGCAATCAGAATACTCGAGACGGTCGTTGATACCGGTAAACGCTACTATGATCCCATGGAAATTCTGGAGGTGAAACCGGAAAAGAGATCTCGAGCTCAAATTCCGAAGTACTGCGTTGAAACGAGGAAGGCTACCGTCACGCCTACCATGATCTACTACACAAATCCCGTTGTCGAAACCTCAAACAGGGTAGTTCGTCACTTTTTCAGCCAAAAGGATCGATTTCTTAGGGTACAGTTCACGGACGAGAAACTTCAGGGCAAGATATCGGCTACTGAGGTTAACTCCTCAAACGAGCTTTTCACTCGCGTCTCGAGGGCATTGATGAACGGCATAAAGATCGGGGATCGCCATTTTCGATTTCTTGCCTTTGGGAACTCACAACTACGTCAACACGGTGCCTACTTCTTTGCTGAAGGCCCGGATCTTAGTTGTGATGATATTAGGAACTGGATGGGAAATTTCGAGGGTATTAAGGTTATCGCCAAGTACGCAGCTCGCTTGGGCCAGTGTTTCTGTCAGTAATTTACTCCTATATATGTCTTTTTGTGTACCATGCCTTACTAACTCAGTATTCTAGCAACTACTCGGGCGATGAATGGATTCAAAGTCACAAGCAAGGAGATCCCCGATGTAGAGAGAAATGGCCATTGTTTCACTGATGGCTGTGGAACGATATCCCAGTCAACGGCGAAGCTTATTGTAGCAGAGATTCGACTCCCTCGGGACCAGCCGACATCTTGCGCTTTTCAATACCGACTTGGTGGTTGCAAAGGAGTCCTCGCAGTTGATCCCAGCCTTAAATCAGGCTTTCAAGTCAATATCCGGCCAAGTCAGCGTAAATTCGAAGCCTACCATAATTCCCTGGAGATTATCAGATGCTCGGCTTTTTCAGCTGCCACATTAAACCGCCAGCTCATTCAAGTTCTTTCGGACCTAGGTATCGAAGATGTGGTATTTCTCGACAGACTTCATAATCAGTTGAGGGACCTCAACCTCGCAATGGAAGATTCTGAAGCAGCCCGAAAAATACTTATGAAAAACGTCGACGCGAACGGGGGGACGATCCAAATTGCGGGATTACTCAATGACGGGTTCATGGCTTCGAAGGAGCCATTTGTCCGGTGCCTGTTACACTTATGGCGGGCGTGGTCCATCAAGATGTTGAAGGAAAAGGCCCGTATCACGATTGAGAATGGGTGTTTCTTACTGGGGGTTGTTGACGAGACTGGAACTCTGAGGGGTCATTTTGAGGAGGATCACAACGAGATGAAGAGGTCACGGGCTGCCGGGGAGGCCTTGCGGCTCGATCTACTTCCCGAAATATTTGTTCAGATCCCTGACTACGACAACAAAGGGCAATTTAAAGTCATTCAAGGTCCTTGTCTTCTCGCTAGAAACCCTTCTCTCCATCCTGGGGATCTTCGGGTCGTTAACGCTGTCGATTGTCCGAGTCTCAGGCATCTATACAATGTGGTTGTACTTCCACAAACTGGCGATGTGCCAATCGCAAACATGTGCTCTGGTGGCGACCTCGACGGTGACGATTACATAGTCATTTGGGATGGGATGTTTATCCCCCCAAAAGTCAACGAAGAGCCTATGGACTATACGGCCCCAGATCCGGTAGAGGCACGGAATGGAAAAGTCACGCTTGAGGACATCCAAAAGTTCTTCGTGGACTATATGAAGAATGACACTTTAGGGGCTATTGCTAATGCCCATCTGGCAACCGCTGACCGACTAGCTGAAGGGGTGTTTTCACAAGATTGTAAGATCCTCCCAAGTTTCCGGGTTAACATCAACTGAACGAAAAGGGTTTGCTAACGGGATATATTCTTGCTTAGGTATCCGCCTAGCTGGATTGCACTCTCTTGCAGTGGACTTCCCCAAGACTGGCGTTGGCGCAAAAATGCCAAAACATCTTAGAATTAGGTCGTGGCCTCACTGGTTTGAAAAGCATATCGGGAACAATAAAAAGCACCATGTTTCCCACGAGATCATCGGTCAGCTTTACGACGCCGTCGACAAAGTCGCGTTTCGTCCCGATGAATGTGTCCAAGGCCTCAAATTTGACGACCGCATTCTCAAAGCATTCAATGATATCGATGAAAAGCACCTCAACATGGCCCGAGAGCTGAAGATCAGATATGACGCAGCCATCCGAAGGCTCATGGCCCAGAACGATATCAAGACGGAATTTGAGATTTGGTCGACTTTCGCCCTCAGCCATGCGTTGATTGGGAGTGACTATAAGTTTCACGAAGATATGAAGGAGATACGCGACGGAATCATGGATCGCTTTGACCAAGAAATTAGAGTGGAAATCCGAACTGATGATGAATATACGCTGGGCCGCTTCATGGCAGCGAGCTATCAAATTACAAACGAGGAATACACCAGGGCGATGGAAAACGGTGAAGCACTCCCTTTGATTTCTTTCCCGTGGGTCCACGACGAGCTCTTGGGGAAGATCGCAGAAAAGCAAGGCGTTTTTACGAGGGATCCAGATACAGGCTTTTGTAAAGAACCAAGACCTGAACATGCCTTCCCATACAGAAGACGACACTGGGCTGGGCCACAGAACACAAGAGGGCCTAAAGTCAGCAAGCAGAATAAGCCAAAACAGAAGGGTCTCAATAGGGTCGTCGTAGCCAAGGAGAATGCAAATGTCGGGGAAACAAAGCCAAAAACTGATGAGGAGCCAAGCGGAGCAGTGGAAGTAGGAAAGAACTCCTGGGGAGAAGGACTCCCTCCGATGGTTACTTTCGGTATTGGTGATTTATCGTTGGAGGAGATGTTGGCCAGGAAGCCAGAGCCTAAGCAGCCTGTATTCGAGGAAGAGGATTATGATTGACTTTCCATGGCATGTGAACTAATTATTCTGTCAGCAACTTTCTGTTCTGGTGGTTAATAGCGGCAGCGGCGAGAATAAAAAGAACAATAGGTCGATGAAGACATTGGCTAATATTAGGTCGTTAAATACGTTGTGTTGGATGTTACAAAGAAAAGTTGGGAACCCAACAGCAACCATTGCATTAACCAACCCCCAATCGAAAGCAGCCGAATGGCATTGGCAGGCGCCCCGCAGTGATTAGACTGTATCCGGCGAAGACAAGCAAGACAGACAAGCTGCAAGTGTGATACCGGGCGTACGGCATCTGGCACCATCTCATCTGGCGGAAACACCAAACCGCCGCCATGACGTGAACCCGCAGCGAAACTAAACAGGCGGAATGCCCTGAACTAAACTGACGCCGTGTTGTGTAGAAAAATTTTAACCATGCGATATCGGCGAGGTGCGAACACGCAGTTCATCGGAATCCTCTCGATTGGATCGAATCCTAGTGAGCAATTTATGGGTTTGCATCCCTTGGACTATCCTATGCATAGTTGAGGAGTAGTAGCAGCAGCAGCAATAATAGTAATAGTAACCAATTGTGTCGTAGCGGGGTTATGTTGGAGGGGTTGGCAGGCATTTTTATTACCGTAACGAGCGGCTGCCGACCTTTTAATACCAGCTAGCCAACCCGTGGGAAGCTTTTTATAACTCAATCGTTACCCTCCATCGCTGTCGATTGAGGTTCGCTCTGGTTCCTTAAGCAAAAAAACACAATATGGCCGAACAAGGCGTTACGGTTGTCCTCGGTGCTCAATGGGGTGACGAGGGCAAAGGGAAGCTTGTCGATATTCTCTGTGAGAAGGCTGATGTCGTCGCTCGATGCCAGGGAGGAAACAATGCTGGCCATACCATCGTGGCCAACGGCGTCGCATATGACTTTCATATCCTGCCGTCTGGTATGTTGCTCACGGAGTCAATTGAGTCTCAACATCTGAAGTAAGCTAACGGGAATCAATCGTTCAGGTCTTGTGAATCCAAAGTGCGAAAACCTCATCGGTTCCGGCGTCGTTATTCACATCCCGTCCTTTTTCTCGGAGCTAGCTGCTGCTCAAAATAAGGGTCTCGATACCACCGGACGCATCTTCATCTCCAGCCGTGCTCACATCGTCTTGGATCTCCACCAAATCGTCGACGGACTTGAGGAAGTAGCGCTAGGAAAATCTAATGTCGGTACCACAAGGAAGGGTATTGGCCCGACCTACTCTTCCAAGGCATCCAGGAGCGGGTTACGGATCGAGGAGCTGGATTTGGACAAATGGGACCAGTTTGAGAAGAGATTCAGGGCACTTGTTGGTGGTTTAAAGCAACGATTCGGTACGCTGTTGGACGATTATGATGAAGAGAAGGAGCTTGCTTATTTCAAGGTAAGTCATATGGCAGTTAAAGCCGCATACGACCGATTAACCAAACAAACTACAACAGGATATCGCTCCTATCGTAAAACCATACGTCGTCAATGCAATTCCTTGGATGAACGAGCGGCAACTGGCGAACAAGCGAATCCTTGTGGAAGGTGCAAACGCTCTCATGTTGGATCTCGACTATGGCACATATCCGTATGTGACGAGCTCGAACACCGGTATTGGGGGTGTGTTCACTGGATTGGCTATTTCGCCGTTCAAGATCAGGGAGATTACCGGTGTCGTTAAGGCGTACACCACAAGAGTGGGAGGTGGACCGTTCCCTACGGAGCAGCTTAATGTAAGTTCCAGTAAAACAAGCAACCTTAGTTGAAGTAGTTTGCTGACACATATTAAAGGAAATTGGCGAACATCTTCAGACTGTTGGCCGAGAAGTTGGGGTTACGACTGGTAGAAAGAGGAGATGTGGGTGGTTGGACCTTGTGGTGCTCAAGCATTCCATGATGGTAAACCACTACACAAGCATTAATCTCACAAAACTCGACATTCTGGACAATCTACCTGAGATCAAGGTCGCAGTTGCTTATCGACTCCCAGACGGAACAGAGATTGATGCCTTCCCTCCTGACTTGTCTATTCTGAAGAAGATTGAACCGGTGTACGAGACGTTACCGGGCTGGTCTTCGAGCATTGCCAACTTGACGTCTTACGACGACCTTCCACAGGAGGCGAAGAACTACATTGAATACATCGAGCAGTTCGTTGGGGCTCGAATAGGCAGCGTGGGGGTTGGCCCAGCGCGAGACAATATGCTGTTCAGGTGAACGGATGTTCTAGATATTCATGGGGAGGCGATTGCTTTTTGGTCTGCGTTTTGGTAGGATCGTGTATTTGTATCTATTTCTTTCTGGAGTGGGGTATAAGGAACTATAGAGACCGTGTCTAGATAAATTGAAAATACAACCTTGATAATCAGACCGTTGTTCTGTATGGTTGTCTCCCCCTTTTACGGAGGGGCCACAGCGGGGAAGAAACACAATTCCTAGAATTATAATTAGAGACACCAATTGGAATCCATCTCGCAATTTAATCGTGGTCAGCACGATACCCGTGTTTGTCTGTGCGTTTCATGCGAATCCTGGAAGCTGTTCCGCTGGGCCTGCACGATTATCTTGATCTCGCATCTTTGGGCTCTCGGAGATGAATTCCATCTTGCAGGCCAGGATTATATATCACCGATCTAATTTCTCGACAATCTACACGGCACAGGCGCATGCATAACTGTTCATGCTATGTTTTTCGTGCATTTCGATCAAGAAACAATTTAACGATCCCACAGGAAACAAACAGCTGGTAGCTTTCCCTTCTTGGGTTCGGTAGCAGCCGCTTGGGACTCGGGGCTCCACTTGTAGGCGTCTGTAAGCCCCGACCTTCCGAAGCCCACACGAATGCATATGTATACTCTGTTTTTGTGGACGGAACTTGGTACTTTATCCGGTGCCGCTAAACTGTTCCCAACGATCAAGGAAGCATAAACCCAGGAAGCTGGTGACAGTTCATGAAGAGAAATGTCTTGGCGGGCCTGACCGCAAATGCTTCGCCCTTCTTGACTACGCAGGCAAATGCGAGTGCGAAGAAGGCAGCGGCAGCGGTGGGTCGCAACTGCCCGCAACTGTCCGGATTTCACATGAGCGAGTCGGCTTTTAGCAAGGCCTTCTTCTTCTTCCTCTATAACTCTGCCCCTGGAAATGGGCCTCTCTTTGCAGACCCTCTCGGACGATATCACGATGACGAGGCCCCGATAAGACCACGTCGAACACTATCGAAGCAACGAGGCCTATAGGTATTATATAATACGGTGGTCTTACTGGGCCAACTGCCTGCCGTGTTCACCCAAAGCGGCTCCTTCTCGCTGTCAGAATTGAATTTTTAAATTATATTTTATATTCCCACGCTGGTGCCTTCTTTAACTTTCTCGCCTTTTTCTGATCTTGCATGGGAGGCTGACGCCTTCATTTTACGTTTTCCCTTCGAGCTCAGACATTATATAATCCATAAATCCGTGGGCTCTTAATATAGCAAGCAGTATATCCTCGTCGTCGGTGGCCGCTAACTCTGATCCAGCTGCCCCCTTAATACGGGCCTGGCCTAAGCGGTGTTTCTCTCGATCCTTCTACCTTTCTCGTTTTTTGTTTCGGGCCTGCTGCATCCAGCTCTTCAGAGCAGAGCTAAACGAAAGGTTATAACCAGAAGCGTAGCCCCGATACGAACCATCTTCCCATAGCATCCCCATACATGCTTCTTCTCTGTCGCAGGTTTCCACCACACCGGACTCCCAGTACCTGCCCACCACTTAGGCATTCCTTTGACATCTTGTATCCTTTCCTTTACCCTCGTATTCATTATTCCGAAAAGGAATCGTTACAGGGCCCAGGATTTCAACCGCGGCCTCTTGCAGATCCAGAGTTCTCGAAAGAAGCTTCGCTTGGGAGCCACGGCAATCTCCCCTCAGGCCCGCTGACTTTACTGCAGGGCCTAAGTCGCTTGCCCATCTTGCATAACCGCCCTTAGTTAATTGTGTCTTTTCTTGATTAAGAGGGGAGTGGCCCTCGTATATGCGAATGGTATCCACTCATGGCGCGGGATCGGATCCAGTTAGACTTCATCATCACCCCGAGCGACGAGTCCCAACCACCGTATAGCTGGCAGAAATCACCAGCTTCTTCGAGTACCTCCGCGGGGCCGGCTCGCATTGTGGAGCTCGCCGAGAGCACCAGTTCAGACAGCCCAGAGCCCGACACTGAATCCACGACACCCACCACGGCGCGGAAGCAGTCCACGACGTCAGAGAAGGGTTCGGGCGGTGGCACGACAGGAAGTATCAGGAAGGGTCGAGGCAAGCAAGCATTCCGCCACCGCAAATCTCATATTAAATCGAAGAATGGCTGTTTTAGCTGCAAGGACCGGCGCGTCAAGGTACACTATATACCCTTGTTCCTGTACTCCTCCAGGCTCACGGATCTCCCATGGTTTGCTGGCCACGTGCCCCCTCCTGGCGTGATATCCGCCTATCTATCAGCCCTACGAGGCCTTTATACCTCTTCGTTCGATTGAGCAAGTAGCAGTGCTTCCGGGGTGTTTCGAGAAATGCTAACCTTGCTCTCATCATTCAGTGTGACGAAGATAAGCCCGAGTGTCAGAACTGCCTTAAACGTTCCCTACGATGCGAGTACCCTCCCCCACCGTCGGCGCCGGAAATCGTCTTTGCACAACCATTTGTAGTGCCGGATGGGAAGGGCAAGAATGGAGGTGTCGTTCCTGTCGCCATCAAGAAGCTCGAGAAGTCGTTAAAACCGATAGACCTTGGCCATAAATTCATCCCGAAGGCATTGGAGTTCCGGATGTCGAAATACAACCAGATACCAGTACAAGTGGGCATGCCGGATCTTCGTCTGATGCAGAACTTCACGATGAATGCTAGCCAGACGCTGATATTGGGGCCTAATACGACTCTTTGGCGGAGAGATGCTGCTGAGCTTGCTTTTAAGGTGGGTATTGTGGGGTGATGTGTATTGTGATGTTGCGCCCCTGCTAACGAAGAGGTGTTATAGCACAATTTCCTGATGCATGCTCTTCTCATGTTCTCGGCACGCCACTTAGCTGTCCTCGAACCTCATGAGAAAGAACATCAACTTCACGAGCTCCAACACCGTCAGCATGCCCTCGGAACTCTTCGACTTACCCTTTCGGATGTGGGAGTAACAGCTGCAAATTACGACGCCCTAATAGCTGCCAATACTTTGCTTGCTTTCCATTCCTGCGCTGCTTATGATCACCATGACATCGATGCTGCCACGGACGAGTATCTGCCTCTCATGAACGGGGTTAAGAACATCGTTAAGGAGATGTGGGGTAAAAAGTCGGATAGCATATTCGGTGGGCTTCTCTCTATGCCTTTGACAATGGATTCTCGAGATGTTGAGCTGGATGGGCTGGAAATCATCGAAATGCTGAAGGAGGAAGAAGGTGCAGATGTTGAACGGGTAAATCTCATCTCGGAACCTCCCACCGACTGTAGTGATGAAGACAAGGATCTTATCATGGAAATCATGAGGAAGAAGTGGCAGTCGGAATCCGGGAAGTGGCAGTCAGGTCTCGATCTTGTAGCAGCTGACAACATTCAGAATTTCGATTGGGAGTGTCACGGTTCCATCATCTATCAAAAAGTTTTGCTTTCATTATTGCCGCTGCTGGAAGCCGTCAGAACTGCCCCGGATTCCATCCACATGGACATGACGTCCAATATATCCTGCGCCCTCGTGGCATGGCCGGCTATGCAACCTGATCGTTACATCGAGCTGGTCCAGAGAAAGGACCCCAAAGCTCTGATAATCCTTGCACATTACTATGCTGCCATGTGCCACTTGGATTTGGACCAATGCTGGTGGCTACAAGGTCGACCGAAAGCCATGTGTCGCTCTATTTGCCGAGAGATTGGTGATGCGTATCCACATTTGATGAGGTGGCCGCGGGAGGCTTGCGACTTCGATGAGTTAGGGGATAAGATGGATACCGAGAAAGCTCCACTATCATCTGCTCTGGAGTTCATGGTTGATTTCGAGAAATCATGATGGGATTTTCTTGCACGGTGCTTCCAGCATTGCATATTCTTTAAAGCATTTTAGCGTCGGGTATTCTTCGTCTCCGGGCATTCGGTTGTTTAAATACTTTCCTACACATATAATTCTTTAATCTGTAAATATTAAGGTCATCCGTCCACTACTTACACCAGGACGGACATGCTCGCTTTCTGAACGATGATTCTGCCTTTGAGTTGAAGCACTGACGATACGATATCATTTTAATCAAAATCTTCTCAATCCCACTACCGAAACAATTCTAGAGGTTATATCGATATCTAGTCCATGTATACAACTTTGGAGATAGCACTTGTACCCTCCTAACAGCTATACTACACAGTTTGATATAGACACATTGCTTTCTTCTGCTTCTTCTTCTTCTTCCTTTCAACCATATATTGCGTTTATTGATTTTTTATCCGTGCTCTCTATCCCCAATTCATTAATCAGATGTGTGACTTAATTTAGTTGCCTTCATTTCTTCCCGCCATTGCCCGAGGGCGCATTGTAGGTCGATCCGCCTTGTCCACTATTGTAGTAGGTGGAACCCTATGATAATACGAGGGTTAATAAAAACTTCATACCATCTTAGTAAGTCACCACTTAAGTACTTACATTCGGGTTGCTATAGTAGTAGCTCCCACTCGAGTTGGAATAGTGATACGAGTTGGAGTTTGAGGCGCCGCTACCGTAGTCACGGCTACACCAATGGTTTCCTCTACACAATATCATTAGTCGTTAGGTTTCTTTGTAGGCTAAGTACGATGTTTTTGCTTACTGGCTGTTTGTGCCGGAGCCGGTATGGGTGTAGGAGTTTCCTTGGTTATCGGTTGGCATTTTGAAGAATTGAAAAAAGATTCCAATGAGATGATGTTTGATCAATTGAGGGATCAAAGAGCCTTAGAAAAAATACTTGTGAAGTTTTTGTGGGGGAATTGTTTACAAACGATCAAGAAAGTTGGAGGCAAGAGGGAGGGAGGTGCCCTTTATATAATGACCTTAACAAGGAAGTTAACGAATTTATGGGCAGGACCGCCTGTTGGAAGTTGCGTGGTATGATCTGAAGGCAGCGCTCATCAAACTATGAGAATATTTCCGCTTTATCTCACCAAAATAAGTCTAGGAGGGCGAATTCATGTAGAACGGGACTCTCTCTCGAGCTCTGGTGGAAAGTTGTTGACGAATGTTGCAGGATATCCGCTGCCGCCATACTCAAATCGGTTTAAGTCTGCAAGGGTCTCTCTACCGAATTGGCCGGCTATGCTTCCCCAAACTTCAGGCACCGTAATCCCCAGCAAGCAGTTGTTTAGAGCAATACAACCAGACATCTTCATTTGATGCCTGAATTTTAACGCAAAAAGGTGAATATCCGAGCCGAAGGCCTACATCATGGTAGGGATGCTAGCCACCTCCCCTACCGCAGTTTTTACTGTCTTTCAGCTCGTTCTCGCGGTTCTCTCCCCCGCCTTTGCGATTGCATTCGGGGACCAGCAGCCCCTTGGAGTCGACCACACTACAACACAAAAACGGGTACGTCCTGGTCGCGAATATATTAAACGGTAGATTTAGATTCTAATGTCTCTGGGTGGTAGGTGACATGGGACGAGCATTCTTTGTTCATCGATGGTAAAAGACTATTTATTTTCAGTGGTGAAGTACATCCTTGGAGGTAAGTCCGCTAACCGCTTCCAAATGCAAAGAACCAGATGCAGAAGTTCCACCCATGGGCCTTGTCGACAATTGTCGAACTAATTAAACCCTCTCAAAGGAATCCGGTCCAATCCTTGCACCTAGACGTCTTGCAGAAACTAAAGGCGGCTGGTTTTAATGCTGTGTCAATATACTTCCATTGGGGAGTTGTCGAGTATGAACGAGGTGTCTTTCGATGGAATGAAATATTCGATCTACAGCCTTTCCTAGACGCTGCAAAAGAGGCTGGATTATATGTCATAGCTCGACCCGGTCCATATGTGAGCTCACCTGGCTTATATAGATTTACCAAGCTCAGTATGCTAATGTAAATCATAGGTCAACGCTGAAACTACTGGGTAAGAATCTCGAGTCTTCGAGATAGTACCGTTGCGATTCTAAAAACATCTAGAGGTGGATTCCCAGGTTGGGGGACGAGAGTAGAGGGATTGTGGAGACAGTCTAATAAAAATTACACCGACGCCTACAAGCCATTTGTAAAAGAATTTGGCTCCTTGATTGCCAAAAACGAGATAACGAAGGGTGGACCAATTATCCTTGTCCAAGTCGAAAACGAATATTCTGGATTTGGTAACGGCGTCGAAGATTTTCAATACGAGTTCGAGCTTTTGCAAGACTTCAGGGACTCTGGAATAACCGTTCCGACAATTTGTGACGATGCGTGGTTGGGTAAGTCTGGAAAGCCTAAGATATCACAATAGGCTATTATAAATTAACATGTTAAATAGGTGGTCATTTTCAAACCGTCGATATCTATGGATGGAATAGCTATCCGTTAGGTGGGATCCTTGGCAGTTCGTGCCTCCCTGTGAACTCGTTCATTAACCCAATATAGGCTTCGACTGTTCGCACCCCGAAGTCTGGCACAGCTCCCCCCCGGACTATTTCTACAATCTCTACAATAATAGGATAAGAAAGCATGGCCCAAAATCAATTCTCGAGCTCCAAGCTGGTGGTTTCGACGGATGGTACGACTTCAGCTCTCTTTAACACTTAGTGCGTGGGCTTACTTTGACCGAAAGGGGGGGCGCCGGATATGATGCCTGCGGAAAGTTGATCGGGCCGGAGTTTGAACGAGGTAGCGAGAGTCCCCGTTCTTCCATTGACGCCTACCGATATTAACAATAAACAGTATTCTACAAAGGAATGTACGGGTCCGCAGTCAGTATTATGAATTTATATATGGCATTTGGGGGAACCAATTGGGGTACGAACGGCAGCCCGATATTAAATCCTTGGTTCGGATGTAGGCTAACGGAAGGGCTGCTCTAGGTCAATTGGCTGAACCCGGTGTCTATACATCGTAAGGTCGCCTGTAGCAAATCTAAGAAACATATAGAAGACTAACTCGATCATTAGCTATGACTACGGCTCGATTATCCGCGAAGACAGACGCCTTAGAGACAAATACTACGAACTGAAGCTTCAAACACACTTTCTGGCTGTCAGCCCGGCCTATTTAACCTCTATACCTTGGCAGTTAACCGAATCAAGGCAAATCGAAATCCTGAAGGGGACAAGGAACATCGTCTTAACTGTCATGGAAGATACCCTAGATCTGCACACCAAGTTTTATATTGTCAGGCAAGTCAACCCCCGTTCTATCTGTTCGCGGCGGTATTTACTAACAATTCGGATTCAGGCACAAATACTTCTCGAATTTTAACTCTATCAGCTATCGAATTGAGCTGAAGACTAGCATTGGGGACATCACTGTTCCTAAGGCGGGTCATTTGCTTGAATTGCAAGCGAGAGACTCTAATATTTTGCTCGTCGATTATTTGGCTGGGGAAACACATATCATCTACTCCACCGCAGAACTATATACCTGGTGGGTGAATGTTTTCCATGATTTCTAAGTATTAGCTGATGATTTAGTAGGAAGGAAATCGACGGTATCAACTACATCATCCTATATGGAGATCCAAATGAGAAGCATGAGGCGGCCTTCAAAGTCTCAGGAATTAAAGATTTTTCATCCCTAAATACGGAGGAAGAAGTAGAATGGACTTATCAAATTGATAGCGCAATCCTCACAGTTAATTTTGCGATATTAGAGGATGGCGAGAGTCACACAATTAGGTTTGGAAACACTGCATTGTTGATCTTCTGCCGTGAGGTTGCCTCAAAGACTTGGATTCTAGACACCCAGCCACCAGCTATCGTCAAAGGCGGATATTTAGTTCGGTCAGCAAGTATTGAAGGTTCTAATCTTCACATCCAAGGCGATTTGACACAGGCTACAAGGCTCCATATACTCGCAACAAAGTCCGTTAAGCAAGTGACATTCAACGGCAAAGATGTGGATACTCAACCGGCCACTAAGGGATGGCTATACGTCATGTATACACCCGGTCTCCCTGATATCAAACTTCCTGAGCTTTCGGAACTCGATTGGGTAAGGAATCTTTTCGCAGCTGTCGCGAGGTTGGGATCTGACAATCTTTCAGAAACGTGCGGATAGTTTGCCAGAGATAAGCAGCTCATATGACGATTCGAAGTGGGTCACTGCGAGCAATACATATACCCCAAATCGTGAAAAGCCTGCCGTAAAGGAAGTCTTATATGCATCCGATTATGGTTTCCATTCAGGTAATATCTTGTGGAGAGGTCATTTCACAGCTAGCGGTGGGGAAGACGAGTTCTGGGCGGTTGTTCAAGGGTAATTACTAGAATACTATCTCACTAAGCAGCCGCGAGGGCGTTACTAAGTGTGGACTAGTGGCCAGGCGTTCGGGTACAGCATCTGGGACAATGGTAACTACGTGGGATTTTGGGAAGGAGATGTGACTACCGGCCGTCACCGCTGCAACTTCAAATTGCCGAAGACGTGGAAGAAGGGAGAAAAACATATAATCACTGTTCTACAAGATCATATGGGTCTTGAAGAGAATTGGTATTCTCCAAGTAAACCGGCAGCTGGAAAAATATGTGCTTATTGGAGTTTGACAGGACTGCGGCGACTGAACACTTCAAAGCGCCTCGCGGGATTTTCGATTATGGCTTCAAAGGTGCAAAACCTGAGTTAGTTCACTGGAAATTAACTGGAAATTTGGGTGGGGAAAGGGTAAGCGTTCGACGTTCCCAGGCGATTGGGAATATCAATAGCTAACTTCGCCTTTAAATCTAGTACCTCGATATTGAAAGAGGACCGCTGAACGAAGGCGGTCTATATGCCGAACGCCAAGGTACTTCTAGCTATGATAATAAATAGCCCGATCTAATACCTAACTATTGCTCTAGGATGGCATCTTCCGGGCTTTGATGATTCCAATTGGAAAGAGGGGTCACCGCTTGACGGCATAAAAGAACCTGGTGTTGCATTCTACCGGTACGTCAACCGATCCCGGGATAGAAGACATGGCTAACAAGAAACCAGGACAACATTCGATTTGAATGTTCCGTCAGGACTCGATTATCCAATGGCAATTGAATATAGCAATTCCACAGGCTCCTATTATCGCAGCCAGATCTATGTTAACGTAAGCTACTCTGTCCTGAAAGCATTTATCCGGTCTTGAAGCTGACAATCCGCTCCAAGGGGTACCAATTTGGAAAATATGGTTAGTGATAACAGGTCCCTTGAACCGGGCTTGGACCATACATCTAACGTGGCGACTATAGTCAATTCAATTGGTCCTCAGACGTCCTTCTTTATTCGTAAGTATTCTACATCCGTATACATGCACCTAGAAGATATGATTGACAAAATCATAGCCCAAGGAATATTAAACTATAATGGCAAGAACACTTTAGCGATCTCTTTGTGGGCTATGCAGGAAGAAGGGGCCCATCTCAAATCGCTAGACCTGCGAATCCTTGGTAAAGTTGAAGGGGGCGTCGGGAAGGTTACGAATTCACCCGCGCCGGCTTGGTCCAAGAGAAAAGATGCGTATTAAACGGTCAAGCAGGTCGACCCGGAGACTTATACACTTCCCTATTAGATAACTAACCTCTAATCAAATCATCTAATACGACAAGATAACACGCTCCTGCTCTTTGATATGCAACTTTGCCGTACCAGAGCTACAAAATTCGTCTCGCTGGTTTAACATTCTGATGGTCATCTCATCCTCGCCTTCGTTAATTCTACACTCGTACCTATCATTATAATCATAAGATAACTTCCACTAGGAGGGTCAGTGGTGTGGTCCATACCAGTAGTAAAACTCGCCCCTAAAGAGCTCGACGATCCTCGATCCATCCGGCGCATTCACGACTCTTGTGATAGTTCCCAACCTAGCGTCATTCGACTTCTCTTCACCAACATATGTCCTGGTCCACTGCATGACAACAGATGCCTTGTTCCCCTCCCTTATCGTAGTGGGAAAGAGGATAGTGAATAGCTCATTCCGAGCGTAGCCGTCCACATGAGTGATCTTTCCCACGTATTGGTACATTTCAATTTAGTAGACTCCTCGGCGAGGAAATAGCGGGGCTGTGGAAAAGATTTAAACTATGGAATTAATTTAGTCCGCTTCTTACTTCTACTCGGGACCGAGATGGATTCTTGATCAGTAGACTTAAGCTTACATACATCGATATGATATCGCAGCAAATGGAATAAAATTAGTTAACTAACCAAGTGTTAACATTACCTCCTCTTAACCAAGTCTTGATTTTAGAAGGTAGTAATTAACAATAGTATTAGAGTCATGCCAGGCAATCTGTCCTATCTCAGCGGGGCAAAGACTGATGTACTGACTAATTTTGTGGGATTTTAGGTAGCAACGCATCGCCTCGTATACATGTATACAGTAGATTAGTGGCATCATAATTAAGCTGGACCTTCATGTCCAAAAAATAGCCTGAGGCTCTTGTATGTCTATTTATAGCATGCATGACTCCAGAAACTTGGAGATTCAAGAATTGCATTATTGGTTGTGGTATTCTAAAGTCCTGTAAGTGCCTCGTAGAGAGTTACGTACCCAGTTCCGGTTGTTCCATCGATTCAGCCCACATACCTCTACACCTAAAAATCCTACAAACCTATCTAGGTTCAATTATGGACGGCCATATACAGGAGGCTCATCTGCTATAACCCACGAAGTATATACGCGGCTCAAGAGTTTGCGGAACTGTAGAGTATACGATATTAAGACTATCGGTTCCCCAGCCCAGGTATCCTGCATAAGACATATCGATATATCACACTTCTGAATTTAGTTGCAAATGCATAGGAAAGATCGGTCGGACTCCATCCGCGGCGATTGACAGGGTATCAGACCAAAGTATTGACAAGGGCATAATTTTGAGGACTCGGGTACCCACAGCCGAAACCAGAACCTTGGTTCTACCTGAGGAACCGAGGCTAATGTTTTACTTCCTTGACTTTTTATGGAGAAGCTTCAAACGGATGCCGGAACCCACGAACGCTTCCCGAAGACTTGCAGGGAAAAGTAACGAAAGTGCGCCTTATATACAACACATATAGTGATTATATTGCTATCATTGCGCTTAAGTGTGAGCCCCTATCTAATCCATGGATGTAGGTTCTAGCTTGCCTCCCTGTATTTCTTTGGGCTACTACATTTCTTGCTCGCGCTTTGAATAAGTAATTGGTTACTGACTTATTGTAAAGTCTTCCGGACAAATAATTCCCCGTTGAGAGCGAACGTTCGAACCTGAGGACGGAGCATCGTTCCGGATTTGCGCATCTCGGTTAGGCCTGCGACAATGTCTTTGCCGGCATGCCCGCGACCTAACTTCGTAGATGTCCTTCGTTATATTTAAGGGTTTAGAACTATGATGCGCCCCGCTCGATGCTCAACAGAAGCATCGCACTCTCGGTTTACGGAGTACGACGGGGTGTCGGGCCGTAAGATAGAGAATTACGGGTAGCGTAAATTAGTATTTTCAACGTGCTGTTTTGCCATTTAGTATAAAGCTTAGATAGAAATCCTGAATTTTGGTAGCTAGATTTTAGCACAGGACTATTTCCCAAAATGCTTTTAAAGATAGTCGTAACGCTCTTTACCTCTTTCGCGGGGCTCGCCTCCGCGGCTTACGCTAATCCTGGGGCTTGTAGTGGTGACTGTGGAACTCACGACCCAGCGGTGATTCGCCGTGTTTCGGACGGAAAGTTTTATAGATTCTCTACGAACAATTTTATCTCGATTGCATCTGCTTCCAACATCGCCGGTCCTTGGACATATCTGGGCAAAGCATTACCTAATGGATCCAAAATTAGTGGATTTTCCGGGGTTGATCTTTGGGTAAGTTGGAACCAAGCAGCGAAATGCTCCCTTGACCCCACAACTGCATATACTGTGGGGTATATGATGAAGAAGGAGATATAGTGAATATAGGGCTAATGTTTAGTACAGGCTCCCGATATCATCTATAACAATGGACTTTATTACCTCTACTACTCCGTCAGCTCCTTTGGTTCCCAAAATTCCGCAATTGGCGTCGCAACATCAGCTACGATGGATCCAGGGACTTGGACCGACTACGGGGCTACCGGCGTCTCTTCGAAAACTGGAAGCGCATACAATGCCATAGATGCAAACATTGTCAAGGTTGGCAGCAGTGACTTTTATATGTCTTTTGGTAGTTTTTGGGGCGATATCTACCAGGTAAAGATGGACAACGGTTTATTAAAGACGGCCGGATCATCATCATATCAGATTGCTTGGACCTCCTTCGGAAATGGTGCGATGGAGGGTGCTTTTATTTATTATAGATCTGGGTATTATTATCTTTTCACTTCGTGGGGGAACTGTTGCCAGCTTGTTCCTCGGCCTGCTGCCGGGACGGAATACCACATGAGGGTCTGCCGATCCACATCTGCTACTGGTGGCTTTGTAAGTCTCTCCTGACTGTTATCGGGAAATACTCTCGGGAAAATCCCAACTTTACTCCCCTCGGGATCATTCAAGCCCCTGAGAAATATCCAACTAACCCTTGGCCGGCGTCATGTAGAAAGACAAGAATGGTGTAGACTGCAAATCAAGCGGCGGTACTATCATTCTCGAAAGCCATGATTGGGTCTATGCGCCAGGCCACGGAGGCGTCATCGATGTCCCTGGAGTTGGCTCTGTATTATACTATCACTATGGTCAGTAATTCACCTATTCCTAATACTATATGCAAGTATTTTGCTAACAATTGGACCACCCTTTTAGTCAATAACAACCAAGGAACAAATCAAGCGGCTACGTACTTTGGATGGAACGTCCTTGATTGGCCTGGTGACTGGCCTGTTATAAGCACTGGAACCAGCACACCAACAACCACAACAACGAGAACTTCGAGTACCTCGCGGACGGCTCAGACAACATCGACGTCTGGAAGCGGAGGGAATTGCGCCGCGCTATACGGTCAATGTGGTGGGCAGGGTTTTACCGGGCCAAGTTGCTGCTCCTCAGGAACTTGTAAGTCTCCTCAATTGATTCTGGCCGGACGTAGACGAAACGTTTAAACTGACATTCGTTGCAGGCAAGTATAGCAATGATTGGTACTCTCAGTGCCTTTAGAGCAGCAGCACCACAGTTATCAGTAAATCGGGTAAATCAGGGGGATGGTGGCCTTTGGGGCCGTTGAAAACGGGTTGAAATCGTGCATGGGGTATTAAATATCAATACAATCTGTTGACGCTTGTCAGGTGGGCTGTTGAGTCTATATCTATGGTGCTGAGAAATCTCGCTAGATTTGTAAGTGCCTACCTCACTTCTTGGTAGGTACGCCTGTATATACATGAGCTTGAAATTCAAGCCCAAAACCTTTGGGATGAACAAATTTCTTGCCTGCTAAATATTACTCCCCGGTATGCCTTATCATGAGTAATTTTTCATATATATAGGACGTAGTATGGTTTAGGCTGGATGCCCGCACACCAACACCGAAAATGCAACATCTTAGATACCAAGATCGATCTAAGCAGATGCTTCTACCAATCTTGGCCTGGCTTCAAGCGCCACATATATAAGGTAGATGGTTACATTTAAACGAAAGAAAGGGTTCACGTACCCCTGATCAGGCCTGAACTAGCTGCTTACTCAGGCTTTACCCCAGCTAAGTAGTGGCACTGTGCATTGGGCTCATTTCGCTCGCTCGCTGCGAACGGAGATCGACGGATCTGCAGGTTACACAGATATTTCAACGTCAACGCAACACTCCTCAACTCTTAAACCAAAATCCCTTTGAATAATTCATCACACGGGCCGGCATATTGAAAGAGTAGATATATTTGAATTCCATTGCTATCTATCCTTTGGCTTTTAGAAATTACAAAATTAACATTACAAAAGAAATCGACAAAAACATCCGTCTTAGCAGTTATTCGAACGCAAGAATCACGCCCCATGCTGTTCCATATTGCAGCTTAAGTTTCACAATAGCTGGAAATATTTGGCACAGACGTCGGATTGTTATGGGCATAGCTCGGACTAGATCCAGCCTCAACGGCGCCGTCTGTATACAGGCTTCTTTGTTGTAACCGCCGCTTTAGCGCTAGTGGTTGAAGTCTTCTTTGTACACTTCGTTGATGCCTTTTTGGTAGTTGTGACGATCTTCTTCGTCGTGGTAGTCTTTACATATGCCTGCACATATGGCTTGGTCGTTGATGATGCTGGATACTTTGAGGTCTTTTTCGTGCAGGGTTTCGAAGATGTAGCAGTTGGCTTAATGGTGGTCGTTTTACTACTAGTAACATATCCGTATGGTTTACCGGTCTTGGTGGTCGAAGGCGTATAGTAGACTGATTTGGTCGTGCTGGTACCATAACCGTGCGTTGTCTTGGAGCTTGTAGGAGACGTTGTAGAGGATTTCGTTGTCGTAGACGTCGTAGATCCCGTCGTAGTGGAAGACTCTGTCGTAGCGGTAGTAGTAGTAGAAGACCCCGTTGTAGTAGCAGACCCTGTTGTAGTGGAAGTCTCCGTAGTAGTGGATTCCGTTGTCGTGGTAGACTCAGTGGTTGTAGATTCCGTCGTTGTAGAGCCCGTTGTCGTGGTAGACTCGCTTGTAGTAGTAGACGGGGTCGTTGTAGAGTCTGTCGTGGTCGTAGATTCCGTCGTGGTTGTGGAGTCTGTCGTGGTTGTGGAGTCTGTCGTGGTGGTGGTCGACTCAGTTGTTGTAGTAGACTCAGTTGTAGTCGACTCAGTCGTGGTTGTGGTCGACTCAGTGGTCGTTGTAGTAGACTCAGTCGTCGTTGTAGACTCCGTCGTAGTACTGGTTGTGGTGCTAGTAGTGCTGGTTGTGGTGCTGGTTGTAGTTGTAGTGGTGGAGGGGCGGTGGATACAGTAATAGTAGCCTTTCTCTGTTAGTCAACGTCGACAGTTTTCGAGTGCATTGCATATAAGGGTAAATTACCTAACCAGAAGCTCGAGCTGCAACCGTTCCCTGCAAGGATAGGGTTAAGTTCAATAAGCTCCTCCACAGTAATACCGTTATTCGTTGCAAATATAGAACAGTAGGATCCATCTCCCGCGATAGCCCAATCATCACAATCCTCAGGGAACCCTGCCTGCGTCGGAGACGGAAGCCCTGTGCTTGTCGTAGTGGAGCTGGTAGTAGTGGTAGTCGTAGTGGTGGTGCCCTGTTTACATTAGTGGCTGATATAACTTCATTTCGTATAAGGGAGATAATAGGCTACTACGTACCGAAACGCCAATACAGGCGTAATAGCCTAGCCAAAGGTTGTTGCAAGTCGATCCCACAGCGGGATTCCAAGAAACTATATCTTGGTAGGTTACTCCATTGCCAGCACCATCCGCTATTTTTTCACAGTTATCTCCCGACACAACTAGATGCCAGAGAGAACAATCTTCAGTGACGCCCGCTTGTGTCTCAGCAGGGGGTTGGGGGAAAGTGGTGCCAAATGGTGGAGCCGTAGTAGTTGAAGGAGGGGCGGTTGTGGAAGTTCCTGATCCGGAATCGACACCTACGCACAACCAAGTATTTGCCCAGATATTCGAACATCCATTGCGAGCGGCCTCGTTCCATTCTTCGAGTTGAGCCAGCGTTACAGTCCCTTGCGATTCTTCGACAATCTTAGTGCAAGTATCTCCACCTTGAATAAAATGCCACTGGTTGCATTCGGGAACAATAGCAAGATGAGTTTCCCCGGGAGGTGCGGTGGCGGTAACAGCGAATGGTGTCGTAGAAGTTGATGGAGGAGTAGTTGAAGTTGGGTCAGGAACAACTGTTCCATCCAAATTGCTCTTACAGCGTTCAATATAGTTGACTCCATCCTCGTTAACATCATTTGCAGCTGATGTCGCCTCCCTGTAATATTTAATTAGTTTTATCGCCGATTTAACAATTATGACGAACTTACCAGAGCATAATACCACCAAAGTTACTTTGGGGCTGAACATATTCCAAGATCGCATCCAAATCTGTCTGTGAAGTGTAGTCGGCGCTGCTGGGGGATGCCAGTAACCCGAGGAACCACTTGCAATCGGCGCTTGGATTATTTGCGGCAAGTGAATTCCATTGTTGGAAATTAATCTTCTGGGCGTCTGCATCTCCCTTGACGAGATTTGAAGGACGGCAGCTTGGGTTGTTGTAGAACTGTACAAAGATCAAGTCGATTGCCACAGTATCAAGCGTCTTTCCAAGGGTGGCATCGGGGTAAATGCACTGCGGAGCAGCTGTCAACAAGAAATTCCCGGAAGCAAATTTGTTTCTGAGCCTCTGGGCGAAGGAAGCGTAGATTCCACCGCTATCCCCTAGGCTTGCTCCCGTCTCGAGGTCTAAATCGAAGCCATCCACGACGGCGGTGCCAAAAGGACGGGGAAGTGTCCAGGACGGGTCCTCAGGGCCGAAAGCGCTGAAGATATCATCGGCAGCCTGTTGGGCTTCAGCTTCGGTTGAGAGATAGTAAGAGTTCTGGGGGGCTCCTCCTCCAATACTGAGAAGAATCTTCTTTCCCTTGCTTTGGCAATATGGGATGTCGTCCTGGAGATATGGGCAGTTGTAGACATAATTCGTTCCCGGATACACAGGGGCGAAGCCTGAATTAAGATGAATATGTCTGTTAGATCCATTGGCCTACAGAAATTACTGGCAACAGACTCAAAGCGCCCACCTTGGTTCCCGAAATTTGTTTCAATGACACCGCCCTGGCCGTTATTCCGAAACTTCGTGACAAATCCGATGCTGATGTACTGGATAGATGTGGAGTCACAAAATTCTCGTAGACGCTCTTGATTAGCCCTAAGTATTAAGTCAGTGAATTAGATGACATAAAATCGAACCTGGCTAAATACCTACCCTTGACCATAATAGACTACAACATCATCAGGGCTGACGGCATCTACAACCCACGAGGAAAATAGGGTAATTAGGCCTGTGGCCAAAAGATTGAAAGGACTGGACGGCCGCATAGTGCCAAAAGTTCAAGATGTACAAAATAAACAGAAACGCTGTAGTTTATTATTATTTGAGAATGAAGTTAGCAAAAACGAGAAACAAGAAAGAATGTCAGTAGATTAAACTATCTACCAAAGTAAATGAGCGTGGTATCGTTTCCCGTAAAGGAAATCGATATAACAAAAATCAAGTAGAGAACGTTGAACGAGAGCGCGTTGCAACCCTTCGAAAGTTGACATCGTGAGGAGACCTTGCGACTTTATATCATCCGTCCATTCAGTGCGGCAGCGTTCAGGGGAGCAGGCCGTGGTAGGTATGGGCGCTCAGCCCAAGTACGATTAAAACGGTGTCGGGGTGGCAGTATTATTCGCCAGGCTAACTGCATGCTAAAAACCAAAATGGAATTGGCAGCTAAACACACAGATCGAAATTATTACAGACGCCACCAGGGGAAATTAGGTCCTCGCTTCGAGATCTTCCAGGCCTATAGGGCCCCAAGTGCACAGATGTGAGCCAATGCATGCTTGCGACAACAGAATACCATATGCATTTGGCAGCCTGCAGCCTGGCAGGTATCTTTAGAATTGGATTTCGGGGGCTATTGTTACTGTATTTGGTCAGCCAGAGGAGAACTCCTATATCATTCTCCATCCATGAACATCACGGCTTGGATTGGGCCTTTATTGATATATGACATGGCGTGGGATACTTGTAGGGCTGAAGGGTGAGGGTGAGATTTGTTCCGGAAGTGTGAGTCCAGAATGGGCAGCATTCGGCGAGCCACCAAAAGTTACACCAATCTGCCCCACAGCCGAGACCCCATTGGCTGGTTGAATTCCGCATCGCACAGGGCCCTTTGGGCAAGAAGCTTGGATTAAGGTTCAAAAGTGTAGTTCTGTGCCTCCGAACCCGTCTCTATCTGAAACGAAGATAGCAGGCCAGGGGAATGCGCATATGGCTGCCAGGCACGCAAAAAAGGAGAACCTGGAATGCAAATGTCGCGATGTCGGGACGGGCATTGTACAAACGACACATATACACACCGAAAATGGACGCACATCAATATTGGGTCAAGTCGTCCATGGTCTAGGACCTCGACGGCACATGTCAACGGTATTAGGATAATTGAATTCGAATAAGTAGAGATTGGGGGTTGGGATATCGGATTGATTCTTGCCAGGTACATACATATACTTAGCGAGGCTAGCCTAAGACTTGGTTAGCTTAAAGGGTGGAACATAAAGGCTTGTTTTACACCAAGGCGACACAAATGGGCTTCTTAAATCCCGATCTCCTCACAAATGTGAGGTTGAAGCACGGGGATAACAACTGGCTACAATTAATAAATATAGTCTAAGATTACAAATAAACCTTACCAAATATTGCTTTAGAATTAAGCGCTTCATGGAAATCGTACAATATCGTGTTCGAGCTCGAGGAGGAAAAAATACAACGGATCAACACAGCGCCACGGCTACATACACACTTTGACCGCTTCTAGTATCAGGCACGACTTCAGACTGAGCATCAACTATGGGTACCAAAATCAACAGCATTCTGCCCCTTGCAAGGTCTATGTGAGGATAGATTAATGCACAGGGACAGTGTGGTAGAATGTCAACAACACTGGAAATGCCACCTACGGCCGGAGCCGCATGCTCTACCTTCAATCATATGGAATGACTGCCAGGTAATGAGAATACCCCTATTCAATAGAAGCAAATTGAGCTCCTAACCTTAATATCGACGTATCCTTTACGTGACTACACTGTTGTTTACGGCTACTATAATACGTAATACTCATATTGTTAATTACCTTCGCATAGTAACGTCGACTACGCGCGAACCGTCTTTTAACTCTACTAGTACTATCGTACGCTACTCTAGTCATGACTGGTCTCGTACCCAGGTCATGACTGTGTCTTTTAAGACAATGATCACATGGACAACGACTAGTCCTACATAAATTCCCCCCCTTCCTATGCGTGACTCTAGGTCGATACTCGCTTCGCTGTTCAATTGGATTGGGCAGTAGCTGCACTGTATTTTCATAAATATTTTCAGTTGTCATCACTTCAGTCTCTAAGATCGGCTCGTACTAGTGTGATGGGTGACTACAGCCTAAGCGCTTTACAACAGGCAAATCAACTATTCCCGATGGGCAACTTGTTTAAGCAACGAATGCCGTGACCCGTCGTACGCCAAAATTAAATAGAAGATTAGAGATAGCAAGCAAAAAAACCGCAACTAACTTCGCGAGCCAGCCCTATCCCATACGGGACTTTTTATGGGCGGTGATACACTTTTGTAGACCCGCCGATAATATGAAGGGACCTTTAACTTTGTTGATTTTGTAAAATCTTAAGAGGCCCCTTAACTTTTATATATCCTGATATGGGCTTACGCTAATTATCGATTTATCGCCAACTGGCCAGCTGGGGCGCCAAACTCTACACTAGCTTTGGTGCAGATGGATGAAACACACCAGCCAGATGTGTCGATGCGACGATACCTTACTACAGCGACCGCAAGGTCGAGGGCTCATTGGTTGAGAACATAAAATTCCACTTGGAAAATAAGTACTTAAGTAATTGGTCCGACTTGTATCAGAAGCAGCCACACAAGTGGAACAAGTTAATACCAACGTTTCCCAGCTATGCAATGAAAGCAGAGTAGATCTGCGCAATACCACCCGCCAAAGTCGCATATTGAGCAGGGTCGCCGATGGTTCGATATAAGTAGGAACTCCAAAGATACGTCACGGATGCCAGCGCCGCAATCAATCTGTCAGCCGGGTGACCCATCCCAGTTACACTCCAACGGTAGTTGAGCAGTGCTATTGAATCGACTTGAGTGAGAATTGTATCCTTTTTTGGTTTTTTAAAATCTATATATCATAGCTTACCAAGAATCGAGAATAGAGTGCATCCCTATCATGATATAGCTAAGCCAGTGTAATCTTCCTAGTTGAATATTATAGCTGAGACATATTCATACCTGGAACCAACCGATCTGATACGGAACCGCGGCTGTTCTTGGCAGCATCTGATAGTGTTTTTGGTTCTGAGCGAACATCTCGAACCCTTTTAGCTATATATGTGTGGGTATCGAAAATGTTAGGTTCTAATTCTAAAAGGCATATGGAAGTCGCCAGAATTCGGATGGGATCGAATGGCAGTGAAGCACTTACCGCATGACCAATGGTGATTAATCCGTTGACCAACGCTGTAATTTTAAAAGCTGTAGCCATCTAGAATGTATGATAGACCCAACCCCCCAAATCTGGCGATTTCTAAGCTAGCTGATAAATACGGCCGTCCAGAGGCGTCAAGACTACAAGATGCCGTTGGGATTATCGATGTTATGAAAGGGTCCCGTGCGGAAAGCTGCAGCCAGGTGAATTGATATACGAGTGTGGCGTTCAGCTTTGACCCGTTTAATACATGCATGCGGACACGAGGTGCCATGCAAGTTTTCCCAGCAGCAAACCAACGGCAAACCAACGGTAGGTGCAAAGGACTCGAGCTAAGCTGCCCGGCTAGCCGAATAAACGGATGTTCCTGCTTGTTCCCCTCCGCCAGCAATTCCGAAAGGCTACCGAACAGAACTCAAGCTCAAGACAGGGCTGAAGTTAAAGCATTCCGACTAGCCTGAAGCTTATCCAGGCTGTTATCAATTCGGTTACGCCCCCTGAATGAGGCAGCTCAGATGTCTGACCATTGGAAGCTTCGGGGGACGTGCGCGATGTGTGGCGCCAAAGTTCAACATACATGCTGTGTCCGTCTTGGTGGCATTGCTGGTTATAAAAACCTACGGCTGGCTACTCACTCGGCTCACGCTCCATTTTAAATTTCTACCTCCTCGAGTGCTGCTTTTCTGTTATCATCGTTTGTTCCCATGCATTCAAGTTAGCTCAACCAATTGCCCAAAATGCCGTTCGACCAGCTGCCGCCAGAGATTCTGCTCAGTATTGTCAGAGACCACGGTTTGAGAAAGGCTGATACCTTTCACTTAATCCTAACGTCCAAGTATCTCCACCAAAACCTGAGACCCCTCCTCTTTCGCCAGTTGTCGTACGGGTTTCTTTATCAATCCCATCGCAACGACCGTCTCTCGAGGCTCGATTTGCATGGGTTCGGTTTTACGGACCGCGTGGTTGATACCGCTTATGCTACTGATCCCAACCATTCACTGCTCAGGTCCCTTCAAAATGGCTGGATTCGACGGGACGACCTTGAACATGTCAGGGAGCTACGTCTTTACTCCAACATCGATTCTTTAAGTAGTAAAATGTCCATTATAAAGCTACTCGAGCAGGTCGAGGGCAAGCTCAGAGGCTTGGCATTTGTGTCCCTCTATCTTTTGCGAGGTCCGTCCCACCATAAGGTTCCTGATATCTGTAATTGCATGCATCTAACTAGATATCACATATAAAAGGCCCGGACATGCCGGTTATATTTGAGGATTCCCAAGAACGTATAGAACACATATTTCACCTTCTCGAATGTTTGACAACCAGCAAGATCCGCTTCGAGCTAGTGACCGACGCTCTCCAATGCCTCGAACTAACCTCTCGATCACCGGTTTTGGTCCTCGACTCATTGTTCATCGACGCAACGTTTAGTCACCGGGATTTAGTTGAAAAATGGCAGGAAGACGTCAAGCAGTTTACCAGCTTAATCCATCTCGCATACAAAAAAATGAGCCCGTGGGCCGTCAGAAACAGCCAGGATATAGACGAACATCACCTCTGCGACGATTTCCCTAACCTGAAAACTATCCGTTTGATATGTTCCCCGGACTTTAGGGCCCTACCTCGATCGATTCGTGAAATATACATCGATATTGGTGAGACGGATCAAATAACTCATCATTGCTTCCCCCTCATCACCACCCTTCCACATCTTGAGGTTCTCTTCGCATTAAATCGTCAAACCACGCTCCCAAGATACCACGGAAACCCTATGCAGACACCGCGTCTTCCTGGGACGGCAACCAAAAGGCTGAGAATGATTCACGCGGAAATGCCTAGATGTGACGAAAAATTGATGTTTTTCCCACCAGGAGTGATCGAAACTATCGCGAACTGCAACCCGAATCTTGAGAACATCTTCTTGCCCTTCCTGTCAGCCTACGATATCACGAAACTTATGAATTGCGAATGCACCAAAACACTTCGAACACTTGAAATCCAAAGTTCTATTTGTAGGACAATTATGAGGGAATCTAGCTTTGATGTCTCCCATCTGATACAACTATTTACTGGGCCTGGACTTCCGAACTTGGAAGTTCTCAAGTGGTCGATAGGCGGCAAGCCGGAGATGGCAGTAAATCAAGAACTTGTTTCGGCATTGTTTCCAAAAGATGGGGACGGACGCCGACATAACCTACAACTTCTCGCGGTTGAAAGTCGCCTACCAGCCCCGCAGAGTTTATATGTTTTGTCAGGAATGGTAAATGTGCAGGAACTTTTGGAACACCGAAAAACCCTTCGAAGGGCATGCTATAGAGAATCATACCATGGAACAGCTCTCAAAACGATGATAAAGCCTGTGCGACTGATCTTTGAAGGGACCGACCAGGATGAGGTGGACCCCAAAATTGAGTTCGCGTACGAGAGTCCAATGAACGTTGTTGTCGATCATACTATGCTCTCGGCGGGAGAGAGGGAATACCTTCGACGATGGAGAAAATCGGGCGGTTCCATAGGGGTGACTGAGGATGGAGAGAACGAGGGGCTCGTTTTTGATTTTAGGAAATCTGTTTTCGAAGAGCTCTATTTTTTTGATTTACAGCAGATGAGAACTTGGTCCACAGAAACGACGAGAACCGTCTGACAACTTCGGGTTTGTATATGAATCCCAGTTCAATAACTTTATAAATTTAGTGATTAGCACTAGTAATACAAGAGCGGCGGAAAAGGCGGTATTAAGGTTGAACAAATGAAATGATCCCAATAGTAATTATGAATGAAGGTTATCCAATACGGCACAAAGAAAAACGGCTAGCGTAAGCAAGTGCTTTTGTAAGGAAATGTAGACTCAAGGAAATATAAATGTACGTCAAACTTCCCATTAAAAATATTCCCAATCGTTGAAACCTGGCATCGTAGTCGCGCTCATCACAATTCTCTCTTCTTCTTCTGGTACGGGGCCTTCTGGTAGTACAGCAATCTTGTCGAAGTCCTCATTATGAGCCCTTGTAGGTTCGGGACTTGCCGCGTTTGTAGAGCTCCCTGCTAGTGGTGGTGTGGCTTCTTTGGGCGGCGCAGGTTCTTCAACCTTGGATTTCGGTTCCTCAGGCTTCGGCGACTCTGCCTTACTAGATGTCGCTTCTGCACTATGGACGGCGATGGGCTCGAGTTTGGGTGGCTCCGACTCTACAGCTGTTGCGGGAGTAATTTCCACTCTGGGTGGTTCCTCTTTGGGCGGTTCGGCCTTCTGGGCCTCTTGCGCCGGTGGAGGAGTGGCCTGGACTGGGGGGGCCGAAATTACTTCACCAATAACGAAGCTGGTTGGGTGCACAGAGAAAGACGTAGGTTCCGGCTCCCTGCCCTTATTGCTGATAGGAGACATTACTTTGCTTTCCTGCTCCGGAATCCTTGAGGTTTGGAGAATTGGTGGCTGCTCAATGGTTACGCCCCTTGGCTCGGGTTGCACTGGCTGAGCCTGCATCACTGGGCCAGCAGTAGGTGGCGGGGCATATGCAATCCTCGGGGGCGGTGACGGGGAGGATGTTTGATGAGGCCGAATTGGCGGGGGGGTATCATCATTAAGTTGACGTTGGGTAGGAGCCGCCTTGAAAGTTACTGGCGGCGCATATATACTCTCTTCTTCTACTGGTGCCGGATTCGTCCGCCTGACCGGTGGCGGGGAAGGTGGTACAGCCAAAAACCGAGCAGTCGGTGGTGGCGGATTAGAAACTTTCCTGGCTAGTGCTGCATTCTGCCCCGGTGCTACGGGTGGCGGTGGTATCCCAGCATTAATCTGACCCTGTGGTACCTGTCCATTGATATGCTGCGGCTGCTGGATTGGGGGTTGCTGAGGGTTCGGGGGACCGCTGACCCCGTTCACATATGGAGCGGAAGATTGGATTTGGGAACCTTGAGTGACAGAATGGTATTGGCCAGGGATGGGAACCACAACGTTTTGGGCCGGATTGTAGACTGGAACTTGATTTTGAACTGCTTGACCATTTTGCGGCGGGTAAGGCTGAGATTGCGCAGCAATTGGCGCAGGCTGTGTGGTTACCACCGGGCTGGTTTCTGTATAGCTCTTACCGAAGAATGACCCCTTTCGGACCTTCTTCTCGTCATGGGCATGAGGATCCTAATATTTCGTCAGTGCGAGCTCCACACGCGAGAAAAAAATAGAAAGTTACTTACCGTCGTCTTGATATCGCTGATCAATGCAGCAAAGCGGTTCTTCTTCTTTGGTTCCGCAGCCGTATGGACCGAACTTGAACCGTCGACCGGGAAGCTCTGTTGCCTGTTGATTCCTGGCTCTGGCGGGCCTTGGGCGGCGACTTGTCCGTTCGGTGGCGGTGCCTGTGTCTGCTGCTGGTGATGGAACTCGTTTGCTCGTTCCTTGCCGACAACCAGCTGGTCGAATTTCTTAAGTTGATTTTGGAAGAACGAGGAGTTTCTCTTTTCGGTCGTCCCTGATGGTTGAGATGAAATGGTGTGGATGCTATGCCGAGGGCTGCCAGTATCGCTCGGCCCATGCGCAGTCGATGGAGAATGTGGCGTACCAGGAGTCCCTTTGAACTTATTGAAAACACTGAGGCGGGACTTTTTAGCTTGGTCGCTTGAAGCTGAAGATACGGATGGTTCGTACCCGCCAGAGTTCTCCTGCACTCTCAAACTAGACTGCCCAGCACCCTGCCCCCCATACTGAGCGGGCCCCCCACCAGTGTTGGGTCGGAAAGAGGCATCTTGGGGTTCATGTGGATGTTGCTGGGAAGGATTAAGTGCGCCTGGAGGGTAATTACCCTCTGGAACTGGAGCCGGGATGGATGAAATACGCTTCCGTGGTGGAGGCGGCTTTGAATTTGATACTCTTCGTAGAGGAGGCGGCCCATCGTCATCAAAGGTCCGGAGAGGAGGTGGTCCTTGTGTGGCCCCAGAAGTACTCGGCCTCTGTATACTTGGTCCCGCTGGAGGTTGCTGATCTCCCAATTTTGGTACTTGGTTTGGTCCTGCCGGTCCTTGCACATTGTTCGGAGGAATCCTTGTTGGTTCTTCCTTTTGTTGTTGATTTTGTGATCGAGCCCTTAGATCAGGCACCGAGTTTGAGCTTTGGATATTAATAGCCTCTCCTAAGCTTGGTGATTGGCTACCATGCTGGAATGATAAGGGCGGTAGGAATTCATCTTGTTTCGGTATGACCAACTTATTTGAGGGTTGCTGGTGGTCATGAGGAGCGGTGGCACTATTTGCAGGGAACTGGGGTTGGCTTTGCTGAGCAATAGTTGGGGGGAATTTCTCGTTCTGGGGAAGAGGTGTAGGGATAACAGCTTGCTGCTGTTGAGCCTGCGGCTGCGGCTGCGGCTGCACTTGTTGGGGGAGTATGATTTGGGGTGTAGGCTCCACAGGCTGCGCTTCAGTTTTGTCCTTTTTACGACTCAAGATACCACGGAGCCTATTCTTGAGCCCCTTCTTCTTCTCGTCGACGTGCTCTTCTTTGGGGTGTTCAGTGGTCGCAATCGACGGAGCTGGCTGGCCCTGGTTCTTAACATTATTTGGCTGGAAATCCTGAGCCTGTGGCTGCCCCGGGGTCGGGCCTTGAGGTGTCTGGTTCATGGCAGCCGCATTTTGTTGTGGCGCCCCAAAGTTCCTGTTGTCATGGTTTTGCGAAGGTAGGCGCTGGCCCGTGTGAGATGGAATGTTATTTGCAGGAGCTGCTTTAGGTTTCTTTGGAGCCATAGGATCATTGGAGGCAGCGGTACTAGGTCTGCTTCCAATTAGTCCATCGTCCAACCGACCCCAAGAATTCCATTTACTATGGTCGCCGTGACCCTGTTGTACAAATAGATCGAACCGGCCGGAGACTAATGGATTGTTTCGAAGATCATGCATCCCTGGTCTGGTGCTGTTGTATGTCCAAAGTTGGGCATTTTGATTATTAATCTGTTGCACATGATGAAGCCAAACTTGGAGGTCGTTAGCTCCTTGTTGGCTCTGCTGTGCGTGTATTTTCCGAGCCTTCTCCGAAGCAGCTATACGATCCTTGGAGTCCGATAAAGCCAGAATATCGCTGAGGTTCAAAAGAGTGGGAATGTCATTGAAATCTCTCTGCATTTGATACGGTTTGACGGGGTGAACCGTATCTACCGGGGAAGGAACATATTGTTCGGAAACGATGGATGGCTGATACTCGGGCTCTTCTTGGATGGAAGGTTCATATTCTTGGTTGTGTTCACCGATGATACTCCGAGTGGGAGGTGTAAAGACAGGGTCTTCCCCAGATTTGGATGGGGCGCTAATATCTGAAGCTGGAGGCGCAGGATAAGTTTTAGTTGTGTCTGTAAGCCTTGGTGAGTCTTTCACTTAGTAGATAAACACGGAGATACTAACCTTGCTTTGAGAATCTCTGATATTGCGAAGTCTCGAACGGTTGTGGGCGATACTGTTCCTCACTGACGTCGGAAACGGCAAGGGAAGCTGTTCGCTGAGGCATCTTGCCCTTATAACTTGAGCTGCGCCCAATTACAGGGCTGTCCGGACCCGAAGCTGTATGGGAGCTCTCGAAGTGAGCATCAACGTTCCTCATGTACTCGTTTGGAGTATCCGGGGTCTCCGGTTGAGACTCCGCATCCAGCCCTTTAAGGATAGCCCGACGGAGAGCCTCCCCCTCATCCACGTGTGAGGCCGTACTACTTGGCTCAGAAGGAGGGACTTCCCGCGAAGCATTTGTCGGTGGCTCAATGGGTGGGATTGCGCGTGTTTCGATTAAACTGTGACGGACTGGAGAATGTTGCCCTACTGGTGTATGGTTTCTTGGTGTTGCCTGCTGTTCGACTCCTGGAGTTTCATGCAGTTCGGGGACAATCGGTTGACCAGCTGGAGTTTTCTGCGACAGGAAATCTTTAAAGCTGGGCGCAGGTGGTGTCGAAACCGGAGGGGTTGAGAGCGGTGGGGTCGACCTTTCGGGTTCGGTTGTCGGGTTTCCGCGGCTAGTCATAAAGGCCTTAAATGAAACAGGCGCGGCCACTGCTGCGGGGGCGACTGGGCCTGGCGACCCTGATGTTACTGGTGGGCTAGATGCGATTCCAGTCGGGGTAGATTGAGGGGAGCGTTTCAAAAATTCCGCAAAAGACGTTGGTTGTGGGCTTCGTCTTTCGGTTGGCTGCGCAGGTGAAGCCGCGGTCGTAAAAGATGGAGTTTTCGACTGTGTCGATGATACATGGCTCGCGGGAGATGTCGCCCTTTCCGAAGATGGTGCCTGAATTATGACAGACTGTTCAATCTGCGTCGAAGTCGGCTGCGGGGTGTGAATTACTGGTTGTGTCACCTTTGTGATAAGGGGCTGAGATAATTCAGCAACAAGCGGCGACTGTGTAGGCGACTTCGTTGGAGACTGCGCCTGCGACGGCGACTGAGACGGCGTTATTGCCACGTGCGTCGCCATACCCCACTCTCCTCGTCGAGCTTCCTCGATGGTCACCTCTTCTTCTTCGTCTTCTTCAAATCTTTCTGGCGTAAGTTCACGCGATCGAACGAGGCTTCTGGTTTCTTGAGGAGGGACATTATCCGGTTGTGTTGCTTGAGATGACTGAACATCTCCATTTGCCGTGGGATGCGTTTGGTTTGCTGCCTCAGCCGGGGTTTCCGGTCGAGGAGAGATGGCAAGGGAGGGTGACGTGGTTTGCTCCCGGGGCTGCTGGGCTGGGGAATCTGAACGGATGATTGGATTTGTCTCAGGACCCTGATCCCTGTGAAGAGCATTTGTCACAAAACTTGAGAATGTATTTGCGACGGCACTAGTTGCGTCTGATACCTTTTCCACAATGGAATGCGGCTGCGGTTGCGGGGTCGCGGCCTCGGTAGGTGAAGCGTGGGATATCGACGGCTGGGTTCCGTTTTCTGATGGCGACCCTGCCTCAGATCTTGGGAGAATTACAACAGTCGCATTTTGTATATTACTTTCGTCATCGGTCAGGGTGTTCCCAGATGGCGAATCAGGGACGACAGAGTAAGAGACACCTTCAAAACTAAAGACCCCACCGCCAGTTGGTGACAGAGATCCTCTTCGCGGCGGTGTGCTTGTGTGGAAAAGACCCCCCTCTTCATCAGAGTCAGAATCGTATCCTCGTGGTGGCTCTTGTATTGGCTCCGGGATCGTTAAGAAGTGGCCCGGTTGGGACGGAGGAGGAGTAACAAGCTTGATATTCCTGTTGATATCGTCGTCCGTATTAATATCCAAGAAAAGGTTACTGTTTCTTGGTTGGGAGTCGTAAATATCATTGTTCCCGGGGTGTTCACTAAGCGGCGAAGGAGGCTGCTCCTCAATTCGAGGAGGGGCAGGGTAGATATTGCCCTCCGGTAATTTCGGCTCCGGACTAATCACTTCAAATTCGGGTACGGGTGTGGTCTCGTGGTGTATGTGCGCTGGGGGTTCTTCTCGAGTTTTGGTGGTATCCACTATATTGGTGGTCGCTTGTGCCAGCTCTGTTGATTTCTCGGCATTGGCCGGTCCTGGCGCATCATAGCTGCCAGCATCCACGGTTAAGATTGGGGTATCCAAAGGCTTTTGCATCGCAGTCGCATAGATATCCGCAGGACGCCGTAGAGTCGGTGACCCATTGATTGGGCTGGTGTGCGATTCTGGCTGCTGCGTGGGTGTGATGCGCCCCTCATTCGCAGCACTATCATTCACAATGACTAGTGGGTGGGAATTGGAAACCTCAGGGAAGTATCCAGATGAGCTAGAAGATTGCGTATTTTGAGCAGGACCAGACGGTGTGGGCAATGCGGGCTCTACATATTGGGTCTCATTCTGAGCCGCTTTCTGGGCCTCCCTATCCTTATCCATCTTGCTGGGTTTACGCTGGATACCCGATGAGCTGCGCTGGCTTGCCGATGCGATGGGCGTAGTCCCCTGTCGGGCCAGTGGTTTAGGCAGGTCTTCCTGAACCTCGTATTTCGGATACGAGTTTTGAAGGACAGGCTGGGTCGAACTTCGAGAAAGCGTAAAGTCTTGCGACTGTCCAGCGTTTTGCGCGCCTCCATACTGGTAGCTGTGTGATCTCTGCTGCGACTGGTACGGCGAGCTGTAGATGTCGCCGTTGTATTCGTCCTCGTACTCGTCTCCCCAATCGTCTCCGTCATAGTTATGGGCTTTCGCGGCGGTCCATCGCGTTGATTTGGCCCGGGTGGGGTTCTGGGCAAAGCGGGTAGGATTTAGGTTGTTCGACGGAGCCTCTTGAAATCTGGGAAATTCCGGCGAGATAGCATAGTTAGCTTCAGAAACCAGGATGCGGGATAACGACTGTTACTGCGAAGAACACCTACCGATTATTGTAGGCCATGTTGTAGGTGGTTGGACAGCCTCAGTGCATAGTTCTATGGCCTCCTTCTGTGATAATGTAGTAATGCTTTTCGTCGTTAGGTCGCCTCTCTGCGACTTCCGGTTCTGCGAACGCCAGGGGAATGCCTAAGTGGGTAGGGATGCCGCGATTCAAGACAGCGGCAGCAGCGGCGCAAAGTCGACGTCGACGGGTATCTTGGAATGAAGCGGTGGTTGTCCTCCGCGAAGTATCGGACGAAGATTAGATTTCGCAGGCCCTATCCTGTAGGCTTTCCGGTCCAGCTGAAACACCTGAGGCTGAAGGGAAACACCAGGCAACCAGGCTCGAATCGAAGCCAATCAATGTCGCATACACGCGGCTGAGGGGTCGAAAAGCAATCCAACAGAGAGCGCGAAACGATGCGAAAGACAAACTTGACGGGTAAGAAATGATGATGATGTTTATGTTGGCGATAGCGACCTGACAGTTACCAAGTTTACAATTTACAGGTCTCCAGAAGGCTGGCTGACAGTAACCGGAAACTTGTATGAAAGGGAGGCTTAAATCTGACACGGGTTTCGATTTCTTTGCCATGGCCGGACCAGGACCCGCAATTCAAGGTTGCCCACCTGCGCCAGCACCCTTGGCTCTGCAATCCCGAGCCCTCTCATCAGGGAAGGATTGTGAGTGACGGGAGGGCACGCTGCGCCTCGCCAATCTCGTCATAGTGCCTGTTGTCTTTTTCAAATTACCGTACGAGGATATTTGCTCATTGCCAACCAACTGGGCAGGAAGTTCCGTCCCTGGGCCTTCCAGGTTTGCCATTGGCATGTGCCCCACGGTTCTGTGCAGTCCGCGATCGATTTGAGTGCTAGCTGTGCGACCTGGGATGCAAAGGGCCACTCTTCGAAGGATTTCTTTGTTGGATCACAACCAAGGGCCTGAACTGAATTAGTTTTGGTGTAAGTACGCACAAGTCGCAAGTATGTGGAACAGCTGCCTCAGCCTCGTGGAAGGCAGCGGGGAAATCCTTCCATTTTGATATTCCGATATGATAGAATACGACGCGATACCTTCGATAGAATAGAATCCTTTTATATACACCATCATCAGATCCCAAAGCATGCTCCAGCGTAACTGAAGCTATTCTTAGTCCACGCCATTTTGTGCGTTGAGATGTCACACAGAGAACTGCCTGCCCAAAACGGAAATGATATATCCACAACGCACTATCGACCACAATTCTCCTCGAAGACCATATAAAAACAACATTCTAAGCAGAAGGATAGGACTTATGTATTAGAGAAAGAAGAAGAAGAAAAGTATAATTCCAAAGGCCTCGCGTTCCAGCCTCGCTACTCAGCTTAATGCATATATCCCTCTCGCCTTTGCCGGCAACCTTCTTCGTTTAGGGCTCCGACGGCAGTAAGGGCAGTCCGTGTTCAAGCGAAAAGTCTGGCCAACTTGGAAGGAATCACAACTTCCCGTGGTTCTATTTGTTTCGCAGGTTGACGGGGTGGGGAGGAGATACGAATCTCCGCAGTCATAGCAATGGAGGGAAATGTTGCACATATTGATGGCTTTTTGTAAACTATATGGATCCGTAAGGTGCGATATTTTGTGTATTCGGCTTCTATTCGAGGGGGTTCTTGTGGGAACTAAAAACATATTGATGTTATTTCGAAAATCCCATGCTTCATAATACAATACATACTTGGATAATATTAATACTCACGTATTATTGGTTTCTGGCTGGCTTAAGGTCCAAGCTACACCTCCTCAGGTCCATCGTGGGCGGGGTGTATTTATAATGCTACTTAGGCACCAGTATTCCCAGATATCAAATGTCATTGAAAAGGTTTTTTCTCTGTGATTCAGATATCTCCTGCAACAATAAGCACCTGACCACTGCCCGTTCTTTGTTCTCCCTCTCCCGATAGGTTTGTGACAGGTGCCATGTCATACGTCTTCCATTTAGAGAAGATACCACAGCAGTATTCCAGGGTTTACGGTGTCGGAAGCTAGGGTTCACATGCACATTATTGTTGACGTTGAAATTTTTGCAGACAACGCCCTTCCACCAGAGTCAACATATGCATAAGGCTAAACTTTGTGGCCAGTTAGATCGCGAATACCCGTTTAGTTCACTACCGTATTTGACAAAGTCGCGATGCCGCCTAGTAGTGCCCGACCTTAACATCTCGGGGCCAATGCACGAATTGTTGGACTGAGTCGGCTAAGTACATAGGGCTTCGATGTGGAACAACATCACTGGAAACATCTCAGTATCACGCTGTGGGCGGTTCAAAGAAATTTCTTAATGCAGATTCAAGGATGTTAAGGTGATATGAAGTCTAGAGATCTCAGGAGTTTCCTCCGCACAATATCGCGTAACCACGTTAATTGATCCAAGGGTAGCATTTTATTTCGATGCTACATTATTATAGCCTCGACGTCACCTTCGAACGCCAACTTATGTGGCGAGGTAGACGTATGAGTGGCCCCGTGCTGGTGGTAGCTTACCAACAAAACTCGCCAATTCGGAGTGATAGTTCCAAGGTGACGGTACCGCGGTACGAATCGAATTCACACGAATGTTTCATTTGTTGGGTTACCAGAACCAAACCATCGGGATATTTCTATTGCAATTTGATTATCCTATCTAATTTCCGTATGCTTGATACAAAGGCTATAACTTTTGACAAAGGAAAGATAGAAGAGACGCTAAGGCGAGTCAGAAAGATGCAATTCCCACCCTCCCAACTCCATACAAGACAACCAAACATTCACAAGGATTCAAAGCTTCAACCTGCCGACCAACAAATAAAAAATATGAGACAATAGACATAAATTACATTTCGGGGTGCCATATACCCACCTCAAAAAGATTAGTTAAAACATCATGAAAGATAATCATTCTTGAAAAGTAGGGGATACGCAAATTCGTGTACAAGATACAAAGGAAATAGGCGTGACAATCGGTTGAATTATTTTTTCCCAAAGACACCCTCCAGTTTCTTGCGGAGGCGCTCCGCTTTTTCCCGAACGCTGCTTTTGCTGGAGTGGCTTTCGTCGGAATCAGATCCCCTCCTATTGTTCCTATATCTTGAGTGTTTAAACTTGCCCCATTGTGTTGGAGCTGGTATCTCTGGTTCAGGGTCCCATTCAAAGAATGAAGATGCCAATTGACTTTTCCCCAGTGACATTTCTAGAGTTGGTGTAGCTGGTGATGATTTTGATGGGCAGAGAGTAGTTGTGCTCATCATATTTCTGGGAACCTGTAATGAGTTCCCTGGTTGGCTTGTTGTTCGATATAACTGGATTGAAGGTGGCGGGGGAGCGGAATCATAGTCGTCCAAAGTCTCGACTAGATAGCATGAGGTTGTGTCCGTTCCAAAATCACGTTCTTCCTCCTCTTCGACATCTGTAGAAGGGGCCTCGGACGAACAATAAGATACGAACTCCTGAGATCTCGGGATGGCCTCCCTATTGACCCGTCTTGGGACACTGATTGCCGGGATGTCGAATACCCCTAGAGTTTGATACTCCTCGTACAATGGGCAGAATGGTGGAGATGGTGGAGGAGTCAATGTTGGAGATGGTGGAGGAGCTGGTGGGACTCGAAGATGGTCTCGCTTAAAGGCACTCATCGATAGGACTAGAGGTGCGGGCGCAGAACGAGATCTCATATTTGAATTTGGTCTTGGAAGTGAGGCTTGCTTAGATGTAGTATTGAGGAAAGGTCGTGATCCAGTAGTTTGAGCTGAATGAGAAGGCCTATGCGATTTACTGTAGTATGCGACCTTCTTGTTATAACTTGTTTGAGGGACTGTGGACTGATAGATCTCGGTATCAAGATCATCTGCATATTTATCCAGAATTGGCCAGTCGATTTCGAAATCTTCCGTGTCTGGAATTCGAGCGTCGAAGTTGATACTACTCCTTCCGTACGAAGGAATCCAAAGAGGGTGACCTTCTGCGAACAGTCTACCGGTATCTGATTGATAGGAATGCTGATAGGGGGGTTGGCGATTGGGTGCCATCTTGAATATATGTTCAGGCATAGGGAACCTGGGTTCGTCAGGAATGATAAGAGAAAAGCAAGGCGATTTGAACGGTTGAGGAATGTAACGGACCCGCAGTGATCGGTGGAAACGAATTATATGTTAACCTTGACACAGTCTTGGGAATACCTAGGTATTGGAACTATTGCCGCTTGGGACGGAGGTATGGATGAATTTAAGAAATCGGATCGAGATTCCAAACAGTTGACGATGAGGAGGGGAAGACCCTGTAGATATAGATCGATCAGAGGACCCATGCCAGATCTCGAGCAAGAGTCTTATGGACGCCATCGCGTCTCCTGTGCTTTTTTCATAGTCCCTCTCTTCCTCCTCGCAGTCGCGCATGCAACGCTACTGTCTGTCACATTTCCCTGAATCGATCTGGTCCTTTGCTTTTTCACCAGACAGAAAGTCTGAATCGGACAGAGGGACTAGACCATCCAGGCTGTTTCTGGCACAGTAGAGAGAGAGAGAGCAACCCGCAATATCCAACGGGCAGCTTCTTTAGCCTCCACCACACCACTAAGCCGTAGCCGATGTAAGGCATGAAATTTTGGGGGCAGGCAAAGGCAATCGAGGGGCCCAACGGGAATCAGAAACAAGACCGTTCAATGTTGGATCAAACTGCCCTTGCCGACTATGTGTTGATTGGAAGCAATGCAACAGCCCTCCTAGCTTGGTGGCCCAGTCAGAAGATTGGACAATTGCATTGTTGGATGTATGTACAATGTACACATCCGACCCTTCGCATCTTGCTTCTTCTTGTAAGCTTCGGTCATCGCGATCAAGAACCATTTGATTGCTCTTGGTTGGCTACCCGAGTCAGGCCGGCATACGAGCCGGTTCCGCAAAGGAAGGGCGGTCAGGCTAGAATGCAAGGAGGCGTGAGTAAAGCGAAAAGGTCACTCCAGCCTCTCGAATCTGTGGAAATTCACTCATGTATGCGTTATCAATCCTCCCATATTGGCATGTGCCCTCGAACAGCTGCTTTTGCTACACCTCCTAAGCTGTAAGCTCGAGCTCATGAAGACCGTTCCGACAAAGTCTTACTGGTTGAGGCTACGGAGCTCACGAAGACCTTGAACTTGTTAACTCAAGCCAGGATATATTGCCAGATCGATTAGCGAAGGCTCTGGAAGCCACACACGCAATTCTTCGATTGAGGACAAATTCTAGACCGCCCGTCTGGAATATGACCATACCAATTTTTATGATCCCGAATAGCCCGAGGTCCTTTCCTAAAGACGGACCGTCAACGCCTGGGACTTTTACCAACATTTATCGCCACGGATTCTCGAGACGCCCCGGGCAATATTAATAATTACTAAAATTTCGCCTGGTTGGAATACGGATATTTATGTTGGTTACAACGTCCGGCATAAGCGACCTCAGCAATCTGTTGATGTTATCCGTATGCTTCCTTCCACCCTTCCACCCTTCCGTCCTTCATTTAATCCATCCATCCATCCACCCATCAGTCTGAATGGCGGGTAAGGGAGAACAGCATCGAACTTCTCGTTATTTCCGAGCAAATCCGACAGTTCCAAAAGGTCAGTTGACGGCTGTGGGGGAATGTGTTGGGCCTGGTCCCTCGATTCAATTTCGGATCAGGTTATAATTAGCATGAGAGGGAGATAGATATCGGCTTTACTGCCAACCCCCTGGCACCGAAGGGCCTCGTTTCAACGCGAGGTTGATGCGAGTGTAGATTTGTGATACAGCTCGTGTGCGTGCAAGGCCACGGAGAATACTGATTGGTGCGATGTCACACCAAGTGACAGACGTCGACACCAGCGTAAAGCAAGGTACATCGACATGCGTCAGTGGTGGAGGGTGAGTTTATATCGTCCAAATACTCCGTTCGCAGCTGTAGATATAAAACAGTATCAACACTGAGTGCACCTGGCGTCCTTAGCTTAGTTCAAGTACAGGAAAGCTACGGCTGCAATGGGAAGAGTATCACCCCTGGGGTGCTGCACGACCGCTCAAATCTTTTTCAGTGCATATCGATGCAGGGAGGTCGTGAGGGATTCGAGCGAAGCCAGATTCATCAACAATATAAACCTATAAGGAAGGAAGGAAGGGAAGGAAAGCGTAGACGAAACGAACAGATACGAAACAAATGAACCTGACTTCATCAGATCTATGATTGATAGATCGGCGAATGCCGTAGAGTAGATGCGCACATACATACTTAAAGTACATACAGACTTCCAAATCGGGATGATTGCGTCCTTCCCCACAATTGCACAATTGTACAGTTATCCACGAGTGTCCCGGGTGGAAGCGAAGCTGCACTGGGCAGACTTAACCAAAGCCGGCGACAGGCTGATTTGACAAGGCGTAGAACTTGTTGGATTTTGTCACGATGTGTGTTGCGCCCAGCCTTCAGGTGCTGGTTGGGATAAATGAGCCTTGGTGACAAGAATAACTGGGCGGCAGCCCCCACCAGTGCAGAGGGTTGAGGCGTGCATGGCATGAGGCATGTAATAGGTACATGTAACCACTTCTTAAGTAAGCATTTGCTTACATCGAGAAGACCGTTTGAGGTATTGCCCACCTTCGCAGTGATAGACGTCTATGTGCCAGGCAGTGTTTGGATTCCTGGTTTGGACTGTTTTGTGTGCCAGCCCCCTTTTCGTTTTCGAATTCTCCGCAGGGGCACTGCCGTCTTATGGTGGAGTTGGTTCCTGGCGCTTCCACCAACCCGCTACTCGTAGATATCCTTCTCTCTTTTTTTCATCCTCGTCTTCATCTCCATCTTCGTCGTTGTCGGACTCTCATTTTCTTTCCCATCTATCATTTCAATACCCGTAGACATTCTAATTATCCAGCATTGCATTCTGATTTTAAGCGGGACCCGGCGCAGGCGTACAAAACAACACTTGTTCTCTTCAACAATCTTCGGCCTCATCGCCACCACCACCACATATCAACAAAAAGACCGCTCTAGAAAAACACCCCCTTTACCCCAGATCACGATAACGGGAAGAAACTCGAAGAAGAGGTTGAATAGAAGGAATACACAAAATACGAAGCCATCATGACCGTCCAGGACAGAACACAAGAGTTCCGGTCGTGCGTAACAACCGCCACCCGCCGACTGCCGACCGCTTCTGCCAGTCGCAACAACCTCCTATCAAGCGCTTCCGTCCCACTGCTTTCCAACGATGGTGAGAAGAAAAGACTGTCTAGAGGGGAATTTGCTCGGCAGGCTGCAGATATCGGAAAGAAGATTACTGCTACAACCGGGAAACTGGAGAGACTGGCTTTGCGTGAGTAGAACCACCACTATGAACCGGCTTCCCATATATTAACAACGAATCTAAATAGTGGCAAAACGCCGGACTCTCTTCGATGACAGACCTGTCGAAATCGCAGAGTTGACTTACATTATCAAACAAGACCTCTCTGCGATCAACCAATCGATCTCAGCCCTCCAGGCTCTCAACAAGTCAAATCCTCCAGCCCAGCAGCAAGTTGGCGAACATTCCAAGAATGTAGTTGTTATGTTGCAGGGGAAGTTGGCCGATGTTTCTGTCGGATTCAGAGAAGTTCTCGAAGTTCGAACAAAGAACATCCAGAAAGGCAGGGAGAGGACGGAGAACTTTGTTAGCAGTGTGAAGGGTGGCCTCAATGATCAGGGTATGCGACAACGATGTATGGTCGATAGGATATTTCAGATTTTGTTTCGAAGCAAGACTAACATGAATCTTTCCGTCTACAGCCCAAGGTCTTTCCAAATCCCACTCCCCGCTTTATGCGACGCCATCCCGTACCCCGCTCCCGCAATCAGACCTCCTGAGCTTGGAACCGAGCATCGAACAGCAACAACAGCAGGCTCTCCTTTTAGAAGAGCAGCCTTCGGACCAATCGTATCTCAACAGTCGTTCCGATGCCATAGCGGCCATCGAATCCACCATCCATGAATTGGGGGGTATATTCGCACAATTGGCAGAAATGGTTTCCCAACAAACTGAGATGATCCAGCGAATTGATGCGAATACCGAGGATGTCGTATCTAACGTCAGCGGAGCGCAGCGAGAGTTGCTCAAATACTGGGGCAGAGTCAGCAGCAACCGCTGGCTTGTAGTCAAGATGTTCGGAATCCTTATGATTTTCTTCCTGTTGTGGGTTCTCGTCAGCTAGATGTGTAGACCTGGAGTTAGCTTTGTTCATGGTGTTCCAGATACCAATGGACCTTGCGTTTTCGGCGTCAATAGCGGTCGTCGTCGAAATTCTTTCCTTCCAGTTGAATTTGGCGTTTGGAAAGCTAGCATTTGCCGGTGTTTGATGATTGTTCCGACCTTTCGCTTCCAATATTTCATTTCTGTATAATGGTTGCCTTGATGTTTCGATTGTTCATGTCTCTTCCTCCTCTTTTTCGTCTCCTTGCGCCCTAACCTCTTTAATTACCCTTTCTTCAATGTCCATATTCAGTCTTGCCATAGGCTTTTAATACGATTTGATTCTTCTGTTCCTTTTATCCCAGTTGCATTTGTAATAAACACCAGAATCGTATGACTTGCCGGGTTTATAAAACTTTCCAACCTTCAACAAACGTTAAACAACACCAAATGAACTCGTAAAATGTCAACCCTCGCAAAGTCGATATCAAGGTCGTCACTGGCTGGTACAAGGCCAGTGCTGTCTACGCCAGTTTCCAGTATATGTGAGAATGTATTGGCTCCCGTAGTACGCGGGCGAATCTCTACACTGCCCAGCTCGCATACATCGCCCGTACATCCCGCGATATGTCCTTCACGTTCGAGCGCGAGAACGTTCTCGACAAGCCCCCGGTTGGAGAAATGGGGTATGTTCAAGACTGTGCAGGAGGCCGAGGCGCGGCATAAATCGGGCGTGAGTTCCTTTCTTTGCATTACCGGGAGTTCGAGAGATGATGCTAACGCTTGATGTACTATAGCCATTCTCTTTCCGTGCTGGCGCACTCTTCGTCCTCACTGGTATCGGACTGTACAGTTATTTCACATACGAAAAGGGTCGCATGGAGAGACAGCGTGTAACAGAAAGTCATAAGGGTGTGGGGAAAGCAAGAATCGGCGGAGGGTTCACACTGACGAATCAGAACGGGGAGAGACTCACGGACAAGGAGGCTCGAGATGGCAAGTTTAGTCTGGTACGGATGTTCTGGCATACGCTGGGTGCGGGTATCATAAACATGCTTATTGACCCATCTGGGGATATAGGTATACTTCGGTTTCACTCATTGCCCGGATATATGTCCTGAAGAACTCGACAAAATGGCTGTCATGATCGATAGTATGACACCCCTCCATTATCTATGAAAACGGCGGAATGATGCTAAATTTCACACTAGAGGTCTTTGAGAAGCGTGGAAAAAGTCTGCAACCGATATTTATAACTTGCGACCCTGCCCGAGATACACCCAAAGTAGTAGGTCTCCTAATTCATTCCTCAGTCTCAGCAACGATATATCCTGACTAGAGTTTAACCAATAGATGAAAGAGTACCTCAACGAATTCCATCCAGCGTTGGTTGGCCTCACGGGCAGCTACGATGAGATCAAGGATGTGTGCAAGAAGTATCGGGTGTACTTTTCTACACCGAGGGATCTAAAAGAGGGAATGGACTACCTCGTAGACCACTCGATATATTTCTATCTGATGGGTAGGATATCTCGTACTCTAGCTTCCTTGTAACCTGCTAACGAAACTATAGACCCAGACGGTAACTTCGTCGAGGCGCTTGGTCGCCAGCATACGGCTCAACAGGCTGCTGATATTATAAACGCACATATCGGGGACTGGAAAGGGCCTCTCAAGCAGGATTCTTGATGGATTAAACGTCATCATAGCGGCTGCAGTTGTATGTTCTAGGGTTAAGCAGGCCGAAAACAGCGGTGGGAATTGGAGTATAAAATACGAAGCATCCACCGGCTGAATTATAAGCCCGCTGGATAGGGCATTTATTGACAACCCTAAAGCCCTTTGTTGTAAATACTCAAACTTCAAGTGTACATTACAGTGTATATAAATTAGATATCCGATATCTCGGTCCTATTTGAATAAATTGGCTGTGGCGGCGACAAAATGCTCGGCTGAAGAGATCGAGTCGGCGTTAACATGAGCGAACCGCTTACTCCGTCGCGGCATCGGCCGGTATAAAAACCGAAGTGGAAAAAGGTCGCGAGATGCCCAACGTCACCATTCCACTCGACCAGAATCTTGCAATGCGGCCATTCGACATTCAACTTCCAGGTCTACAAAGCTCATCTACATGGATCAGATGATGCTTCCGCAGTATCGGCCTTTACAAAGACGTCGTTTGAACCCGTTTGCTCGCCGCTAGAGCAACAACCAGATGTCGCCACCATCTCGGGCCCTGCGCCCCACGCTTCAACATCTGCGCAAGGTTACCCAACCACAAGGAAGCAATAATGCCTACCTTTGGTCCCATTTGCACCTCAATCGGCCTCAAAGACGGCATCAAGTTGGCGTAGGATACGGCTTCGATCAACCTCGCGAATTCTCACCTTTCGTCCCACCGTCTCCCACTTCGCTCCCGCCACCAAGGCCACCGAAACAATATCCTAGACTTATCAAATGGGGACGGAGATTCGTATACGTATTCTTGTTTGGAGGGACTTTATATTGCGTCGATAGATTCTTCAATTATTCCGCATTTATTCGCAGCGCTAGGACATTCTACACCGGACTCATTATTACTATCGACTATAAACTCAACTTCACGAAGCGCAAGGGCGATAAAATCGACGACCTCCATTTAAGATCTGCGGAAAGGGTATTCGATGTATTAGCAAAGAATGGAGGCCTTTATCTTAAAGTCGGGCAGGCCATTGCGATGCAAGCTGCGGTTCTTCCCCCTGTCTTCCAACAGAGGTTCGCCCAGCTATTCGATAACGCTCCTCAGGTTTCATACAATGAGGTTATCAAAGTTTTCAAAAAGGATTTTGGTGGGAAAACTCCGGACGATATTTTCATGCCTGGTTCATTTGAGAAGGAAGCGGTTGCTAGTGCGAGTATCGCACAAGTTCACCGTGCACGACTAAAGGATGGAACACCAGTCGCAGTCAAAATCCAGAAGCCCCAAATCGCAACTTGGATACACTGGGACTTGCAAAGCTGGAGGTTAGTAGTTTGTTCTAAGCACCAATATTCAGGCTCGGAATAAGGCTAATTTAATGGTTATTATTTAGCATTCTGATGTGGCTGGAATCCAAGTTCTTCGATATCAACTTTTATTTCGTCGTACCTTACATCCGTGAACGACTGAAGTCCGAATGCGATTTTACCAACGAAGCCGATAACTCAGAGAGGACCAGAGAGTTTGTTATGGCGGATCCAAGTTTAAGGAATAAGGTCTGCATTCCCAAAGTTTTCCGCGAATACTCCACCGAAAGAATCCTCGTTGCCGAGTGGATCGATGGCGTCAAACTCTGGGATCGAGAAGCCATATCCGGGCCTTGGAGAGGGTACGATAAGGTTGGGAAGCCAATCGGACGCAGGAAGGCTCAGAAAAAGAACCAAAATATGGCGCAAGAATTTACTTCGCTGTTTGAAACCTCGCCGAACGTTCGCCATGATACCACCATTCGTAGAGCCGGACTGGGATTGTCTTTGACGGATGTCATGACCACTAGTAAGAGCATTTATATTGGTAATTCGGACTGGAAAGGGTACTGACTGGGAATAGTTGTCCGACTCTTCGCCTGCCAGATGTTTTCATGGGGTCACGTCCACTGTGATCCCCATCCTGGAAACATGTTGTAAGTTCTCGAAACTGAACTAGACAGTTTAAGATGAACCTAATGTGTATTATAGCGTACGACGGAAACCGAATGGCCAACCTGAGGTTGTACTAATCGACCATGGACTTTATGTTGACATGACCGACGAAATGCGACAGGATTACTGTAAGTTTCATTCATCTAATCACTGTTCTAACTATGGTACTAATGCAGACCTCAGGTGAATTATGGATGTCTCTTTTAACCATCGACAACGACAAGATCGCTCGAGTGGCAGAAAAATGGGGCATCGGAAACGCAGATATGTTTGCTTCAGCGACTCTACTACGCCCATACACCGGTGGCGATCAGTCGTTCACAAAATCTTTGACTGGTGAAGACGATCCAAACGGCCCCGGTGGATCTTACGAAATGAACGAGCGGATGCGTGAGGGCATGAAGACGTTCTTGAATGACACTACCAAGATCCCTCGAGAATTGGTCTTCTTGGGAAGGAGTATGAGGATTATCCAAGGAAACAACCAGCTTATGGGCTCGCCTGTGAATCGCATCAAAGAAACTGCGTTGGCCGCGTCTAGAGGTCTTCTATTATCTCAAACAAATATCAGCCGGCATGCTACCTGGGGCGAGAAATTGATGGCGTATTGGCGTTACGCAATTTTTAGGTTTATTTTGATATCTTCTGATATCATCTTCCTGACAGTGAGGCTGCGGCAGATTCTCAGACTCGGAGAAGGGTTCGAAGACGAGCTGGAAATGAGAATGAGGGCCATGGCGAAGGAAGACTTTGGGATCGAGCTCAACTCGAGAGTCTTCGAAGGCTGATACTTTAATCGACATCAAGCCGTCATGGGCCTGAGAGACTTGTATATATTATTCTTCTATCTGACACATAGACAGCCCCTGTAGAATGTACATAAGACCAATAGAGATTAAAAAAGTTTTACTTTTGGTAGTTTATACGTCGAAAGTAACAATATCAAATCCCCAACCAAGCCACTGGCGCCCCATTAACATTTGACTCAGGATTAGAAAGTATATTTGTACATTGAAAGACTGCCGTTTCCACAAACGCCATCTAACCATGACCCTGGATTAATCCGCCCACTGCCTCCGAGAGAATACTGGCCGTGCAGGGTCCCATGGGCCACGAATTTCGTTTTTATACCGCTGCATTCCCATAAGAACCCATGCTGCGCCGCCGCCGCCGCCCAGAACCATGCCAAACCACATCATAGACCATTGCCAGTTCACTACATAGTGTAAGCTAGCGCCTGCAAAAAGAATCAGTGCTGATGTTAATGATACATGTAGCACCGATGAGAGATGACGAAGTCTGCGCCGAAACAGAGGGAATAAGCCAAATATCTGGATCGAGAAGAGTAGGAGTGAGAACACATCTGCAGTTTCGGTAAGCCGAGACGCTAAAACTACAGATGCGGCGAGCGCGGTGGTCGTCGAAAGAGAAGTTGGTAATCTAAGATAACATGTTAGTTCTGATTAGAAAACGGGCTATGAATCTAGTGCAGTTGGTTGCATACTTTCTCCTCAACGAGTTCCCCACCCCTGGAGGACCTAGGCTTCCGTGGGGTAGATGGGCGCCACCATCTGTACCTCTCTTCACCTCCGTGTCACCTTCGCTCAATCCATAGTCGAAGCACAGTAAATTTACCAAAAACAACCAACTGCTCAGAGCCCATATACTATCACTGGTAGTGGTCCGGGTCAAGCTTTTTAGGATAGGACTCAGACCGAGAAGGGTACTATAAATAAGAAGCGCGCTCTTTAACGTCGAGAGTCTTCTATTGGCTCGGGAGGGCGGAGGTGGGGGTGAAGGGGGGCGTGTGGGTGTATTGGTAGACGAGGAAGATGCCGGAGCAGTGAGAGATCTTGCAAGTGGCGGTCCAAGTTGACCATTTGGTTTAATAGGGTCGAGATTGGATGATGGCGTCATAGACAAGGCGGCGTCAACGCTGGGTCGAACGCCGGATTCTCGAGAGGATTTCTTTGGGGAGAGCGAGGCCGACCTAACCGTGGATAATCTGGTTCCTCGAATCCTCGTGTCTGTCGAATTTTGACCTTCTTTTACCCCTCCAGTGTTTCCCGAGTTCTGCTTTTTAGGCCGAGCCTCACTTTCCTCTTCCCCCGAAGATTCACTACGGGAGATGGAGGGAATAACTTGTTGGGCTTTGGTCAACAAGTTCTGCTCTTCTTCATTCCAATCATCCCATATCAACCATCCTAATATTGTTAGAATAGTGCTCCCACCAGCCACATAAGCAGGCTCGACTTTGCCCACAGAGATGGCAATGAATGCACAAACAAAGATAACGACGGTGGAAAGATGCTGAATGATCACGGTGGTATCGTAGACCAAAGGCCAGAAGTCATATGCGCGGAAATTGACATTGCGCTGGAGGGACTCGAGAAAAGTCGCATCCGTGTAGTTATCCGGATCTTAACCAGGTCATGTTAGCACCCTCAACCAGGACCACTCTAGAGAAGGGTTTTATATGAGAACATACAATTCTGCTTTACCCACATTAGCTTCCTCCACGGCTTCCTCCGTCTACTTCTAGCTTCCTTGATAGTTCCCCTTCCAGAATAGCTAAAGGCAGTCGTGGGCGACGGGCCTTCGGTCAGGATTGTTGGCAGGTTGTACTCATTCTTCTCCTTCGGGCTTCGGCTCGGAGTGCGACTGGATGTTGATGGTACACCTGGTTGGATAGTGGGAATCTCGAGTAATGTAGAAGAATATTGCTTCAGGCCTTTTGGATGGTGCAAGTGACCGTTCCGGGAGGTATCAGGGGCCTTGATACCGTTAGATAAGGGAGGGGGTTTAGAACTCGAGATCGAGAGTCGCTGGCTCCGGTCGAACCCCGATGATACGGGAGAGTCTGTAGAGGACAGGCTGAGGGCCATAAGAGATCTCCCGGCGGCCTGGCGGGGCTATGTCAGAGAACGGGAAACGCGACGGAAGTGAGATGGCCGTCTGATAGGCCGATATGATCCATCACCTAGCAAGCGTACAGATGGAGTTAGCAAGACGATAACTACTCAAGTAAGTACTTGGGTAGGAGATAAAATGACAGGTGTCACCAAAGACAGCAGCACTTACCCGTTCCTGATCCCATCCAAGCTGTGGTCGTCGATGTTTGTTCAGAGGTTGTGCAGTTTACGGTGAGCATTTGCATGTCCAAGCTCGGTTGAAGCTTCGCTCTGCGCCGGCAGCTCTGCTCAACGCAAAACTGCCACAATGTCCTCATGGACGAATATCTCGCGTCTATAGAACCTTTTTACATTTACACGCTGGGTCGAGGCAATGATGTACTTTTGGGAGGAGTGTATAGACACGATTACGGCTTCCGCCGCGATAATGTAAAATCAACATAAGAAACTTTGTTGGGCCAAAATAAGTACAATTAGTCGTCCTATTGACTGGGGGAAAAGCTGCAAAACATCTACTCTTCATCGTCCTCTTCCTCTTCCTCCTCGTCATCTTCTTCAGCAGTGCCCTTGATATCTACTAGCACTCCATCCGAACCTAAGCTGCCGCCGTTCTGATCCCTCTCAACCTCCAACTGCAGTTGCTGTTCCCACTCTGGGAAAAGGTCCTCGTCAACACCGGGAATACCAATAGCCTCGGCGATCTTCTTCTTCCCTACATCGATTTTCTGCTTGTCTTTCTGGGCAGCAGTCAGCAATGACAGTTTCCACTGCTCCGCTGCTTCAGTTGTTATCGAGGGTTTGTATGTCTTGGAGAAGAGTGCCGCCTCCGGATACCTATCAGCCTTCGATAAGAGGCCGACACACCCATCGATGTCACCAATCTGCCATAAGCATGAAAATGCAACGTTATTCGACCCGCTTTCTACGGCCAGCTCCGCGACTTTCTTCAGCCCAGCAACGTCTCCTAGTGCGGTATAGAGTAGTAACAGCGACGATAGATCTTTGGCGTTGCTGTAACACTCTTGTGCCAAGGTGATATCCCACGCACTGATGGCAGCGTCTCCAACAGTCTTCCATTTGTGTTCAACATCGGCCTCTCTTGCGATATCCAAAGCAACGTCAAGACTGTTCAACGCGAGGGCGAGCTCGAAACGGTGTTCAGGGTCCGTTGCAACTTCCAGGGCAAGTTCCTTGTATCCTTGGCCTTCCAAGAAGCGAGCAATCTTGTTCTTTTGGTCCGCTGGGATTTCTTCCAAAAGCTGGGCGGCGGTTTCCATGTCACCTCGGAGAACCACAGTCTGGTATTCAACGACATTGAGCGACAAAGAGTAAGAGATCACCTTGACGTCCTTGTCGGCGAGGTATACTCTCGAGTCTCGAGGAATGTATCCGAGCAGGTACATAGAGGAATCGAAATGCGCAATAGTATAGGTCTGGTCGCCAACGAGGTAGTTCAACCGATTTGTCGAGTTCGTGTAGATGAAGCAGTCTCCAACCCATTCGCCGGTTCTGATGGTTTCACTAATATCCGTCACAACCTCGAAGGCGGATTCAACTCCATCGTCCTCGACCTCGCCATTCGCCAGCGCTGTTGCGTATTGCTCTCTAGAGAATCTCAGGACGTAGTATGATTCTTCGCAAGCCAAAACAACCAAGTCGCCTCCATCACTCCAGTATACGGCATTCGGAATGACGTCTATTCTTCTGACTAATGCGCCACTATCCCAATCGTAGAAGCAGACAAATCCATTTCCGCGGACCGCGAGGAGGACACCACCGATAAGTCCTTCGGCTGCGAATGAGACATCAATACCACCCGGCTTCTCCCTGAAATTTTTGAAGATCTTGACGGATGTAGCAGATTCTCGAATAGCGTAGTCATTACTATTATCCTTTGAACCCCAGGCGAAGTCTAAGGCTTGTCCAAAGGCCTTGTTTCTCCATGCTAGAGCTGTGTAAATGATATATTCTCCATCACCGCATACGGAGACGAATCGACCATTAGGATTGTGCATTAAAGATTGGGGGTAGATTTCGCATGAGCCCAAATCCTTGGCGGGAAGTAAAAGAGGTACACCGTCCTTAGTGTCACTATCTAAAAAAACAATCAGCATTTGAGACAATCATTGAATCTGGCGTGTGTGGCCATACCGCTAGCTTTGATCATCGAGCTTAGCACTTCATTGTGTTTGGCCCATACTATCTTGCCGCTCGAGTCCATGCTGACAGCCGGTTCCTCACGTCCCATCTTAATGACGACACATCCTTCGTCGAAACCCATTGCCAAACCATTTCGTCCTCTTTGATACGCGATACACCACGCTCGTTCGAGGCCATAGTTGAGAGTCTGTTCAAGTCGGTAGGTGTTCGCATGCCAAATCTTTATAGTGCCATCCTCAGATCCAGATACAATGACGGGTAGCTCCGGATGGTAGCAAGCAAACGAAACATTGGAAGAGTGGCCTTCGAGAGTAACAATATTGCTCTTCGTTGTATAATCCCAAATCTTCACCGTCCTATCGTCAGAAGTTGTAAGGATGTAAGGTTTATCGGCTGCGGGGTAGTAGTCGACATGATTGACACCCTTCGTCTCGTGGGCCTCTAGAGTAAAGTTGGGCGTGCTGCTTCCCAAGCTCCATATCTTCACCGTTCTATCCAAACAGGCCGATGCGAATGTGTTTGTGTCTTTTGGGTTGATAGCAAGGGACATGACGTAGTGGCTATGACCTTCGAAAACCTGTACACATTTCCAATCCTTCTCCCAATTCCATAGCTTGATTGTCATATCATCTGACGCGGTAAGGACGAAAGGTTGAGTCGGATGGACGACAATGGCGCGAATATAATCCGGGTGAGCTTCGAACTGGGTAATCTTCTCGGAAGTGTTATAGTTGTAGACTCGAAGTTGGAAGTCATCGCTACCAACTACTATCCAGTTCTTTCTCGCGATAAAACGGCCGGCTCTGACGGGGACATCAGTCGCCTCGAAGGTTTTGACGACAGCCTGTGGAAGACATTAGAATATAATTGGCGCAGCGTGTTTCGCATCAGATCCCTTCGTACCTGTGTCTCAAACGACCAGATATAGACATGACCTATCCAAATTCAGTCAATTTTCCATATTCTGTTGGTGTAAACCGGTATCGAAGTTGAGTGGAGGCTATTTACCGCTGTATAAAGAGCAGAGAATCTAGCATACACCCATCAGTTAGTTGTTGTCGCGACATATCTCGGGCTCGAATGTTCGAGGATAGCTCACCCATGGTTCTGTAGGGTGAAAATCGATTCCCTTTACCCGATCAGATCTGAGAAGCGGTCAGTATCGCGGTATACCTAAGCTGAAGTGATAGGTTTAGAGAATACCGGGCAAAAAGTTGTCTCTGTAGGTGGGCGCGGTATCGTTAGCACGCCGCCAAAGGCTCCTGATTAAACAGAGGGAGTATACCTTCACATCAAGTCTCATTGCGAGTACCGATGATTCTAGTGAGATTGGATATGTATATGGTTCTAACGGTAAGGAGGAGAGCTAGGGGTTGTTGGAAGCTCTAGATACGGATAACGAGTGAGCTACGAAGCTTGGGGGCTCACGAGGTCGTCGGTCGAGAAGAGAATTGGGTCGTAGATGAGTATCGATTGAAGAGCCAGATGGAAGCCAACCGCCTTGGGACCGACAATTGGCGACTGGATTAGGGCGACGAGAACTGAGAAGGGTATGATGGAGGTCGTTTCGTGGCTCGACTTGGAGCTGTTGTGTGCCTACCGTGGCCACAGCTGAGCAACGCCTGTTTGGCTAGACGCTGTAATCGCCACAGCCGCCAGCCACAGCCGCCAGCCACAGCCCGATACAACACTCCAACATCACAACACTTCAACACCTCAACACCACAACGCAGCAACACAAATGCGCATTCTGCCTTGGATGTACCGATACCTTCAGTATACGATGTCGGGCGCAGCACTCCGAGGTAGTCGGGACTTGGCCCGCTTGGCATCAGGCCATCTATAAAAGGGCCGCTACAATCTACAACAGCCCAACACAGCTGGTATCTCGATATCTCATAGTGACTTCATTTAGTCTATAATGCCAGCGCCATGAAGGACGACGATACTGCTTCAATTTGGTCCACCGCCCCTTCCTATCGGTCTTCTATTGACCCTCCTCCATACTCTGCTAGTGGAGGGCTCCCCCCGTATAGCAGCTCATACTCGCTGCCAGGAGCATCTTCCAGCAGATCCCCCGCTAGCTCATCTATTGCTCCGAGAGGACTACCTCCCATTCCTGTGAGCACCTCGGGTCTCCCTCCCGTGGCTCTTATCACTCCTGGCTCTCGTACTTCGCAGTCACGCCAGTATCAGGCAGTAGCTGCTCGCCGTCAAGCTAAGCAAGCTTCAAAAGTACTTTATAATCCGGATTTCTCCTCTCGTGTTTTCCCTCGAGATAGGCCGATCAGGCAAAAGGCTCCTGGCCTGACCTACGACACCTATAGTTCGCTTCATCCCGTACTTTCAGCCCGAGACTCGCCCCGAGCTCTTTCCACGGCTGAGTTATTCCTTTGTACATGTGGCCGGCACAAGGATGGTAAGAATTCGGATCCCGAGAATGAGAACCACGTTATAGATCCTCGTGCTCCCAAGCCCCTGCATAATCCGATATTCGACGAACCCTGCCCCAGTACTTTGGCACCACCAGTTGCTAAACAGCCACTTACTCCAAAAGCGGAGGGGAAAAGAGTTATACAGGCAAAGGAAAAGAAAGTCGACGATACCGGTATTGTTGTTGGAGAATCAAGCAATGCCAAAATCCCAAAGGATGAGGATGCCGAGGATCCGAAGGAGGGGGACCCCCTCGATACGGAAGGTAAATCCTGGGATTTTATGATGTCCCAGATGTGAAACCAAGAGTCAAAGCCACCTATCTGCAAGGACACAGGGAGTGTCCTGCTGGTTTAAGGCTAGTTTACGAGATCACAAGAAACCGGAGCAGCAGTATTTATTCTCATCACCCCTCAGCCCTTTTTTCAGTATCTGCCTTCGCATTTGGAAGTTTTATCAGCATCATTGCATTTTGATCTTTCGCTTTGCAGGTATCATGGCGACTACGAGTTCTCTATTATCTTAGCATTATCTGACCAGAGCATTTTGTTGGTTAGCAGTTCAGATTCTTGTTCATAATTGCCATTTTCTATGTATGGAATACCCTTGGTTTTGCTGCTAATTTCATCATTGTAATTATTATCATTAATACTATCATACATGTTTGCAGGCTATCATGGCAAAACTCGCCTTTCAAAACAAGGAACCAAACCATCCAACAACCCACAGATATCCTAGAAATTATACTGCCCTACCCCAAGAATCTACAGAACCCGCCTCCTCCCGAAATATTCATATGGCTTTAGTCATGAGAAGGTGATACTAGTATGACCTTCAAGATGGCAGCTCCATCGGCCGCGTAGTCGGGGTTACAGGCGGTAGTTCCGCAGGTGCTAGATTTGGAGGAGCCTCGACAATATAGTCGTCCTTGTACGCTGGTCCGACTGGCGGATATCCCTGTTGATATGCCTGTGGATACTCTCCTGAGGTGAAGCCTGGTGATGGGAACCCAGGAGACGGCTGTCCAAGGAATGGTTGACCCGCACTACTCCTCTTAACTTCTGCTACGGCCTCTTTGACATCCCTTGCGCTCTTCTTTCGATGGCTCTTCATAATGAAAAACACGGCGATGATACCAAGGATTATCACTCCGGCAACTCCACCGACCACACCTCCAATGATGGCCGCCTTGTCTGACTTGGACGACCCTCGAGTCCGCTCAGCGTACGTCTGATATTGAGTTTCGTACAGTCCTCGGAGTGCCGGGTCGGTCCACCCATCCAGAGGGCTTGATGAGTTAGCTGCTGTCCTGACAAGTGGAGGTGGTGTAAATCTATTTGTAACGATTAGCTGCAAGTCATTCCGTATCAAAAAAAGTCCCAAAAAAACTTACGGGGAACTATCTGGAAAGTTAGAGACAATATCCAAAGAACTGATATCCAAGATTTCCAAAAAGCTATTCCCACCGCAGTCACCACGTCCATCCGAGCTCCGACCTCCAAGGATCAACATTTGACGCTCCCCAACAAGTTGACACTGCGCATTGACCTTGCTGGGGTAATCCTGGTTCGTGATTGTAAACCATTGGAATGCTGGAATCGTCAATATCGCGAGCTGAGATTGGCCAGGCGCACGATTGCTACCACCGTAGACGTATATAAAATGGTTATCACCATCGGAAGCTATAACGGAGCATGTGCCGGACCCAGGATTTCTAGAGCGACCCGACGTAAGATTTCCTTGCGTTTTCTGGTTGAACCATGTAGACGATCCGATATCAAACACTTGTAGGTCTTCCCATGCACCCTAAACCATGAAGTTAGCTTTATAATATCATAAAAAGAAAAAATCCTATCGAAGAGGGATTGCATACGCCGCCATTACCGTCATCGCCACCCAAATTCACCAGAATTCCTTCTTTGCCAGCAGGCACAAATAGCAAGTTACTCTGCGCCAACGGCCGCGCTCTGCTAACGGGAGCAGTTATGTTTGTAAATTCTTGTCCTCCTGGGGTGAAGCTCATAACGACGAGGTTGTTCAAAAACGTGTTATTGAGCACCAGGTCAGCCTGTGAATCGTCCGCGCCCTTCGCGATAATATCCTGCCCTCCGAAGTAGAACCCCTTATTTTCAGTGGAAGCGTCCACCGATGCTCCCTTCGTTATAGTTCTTCGAACATTGCCGCTGATGGATGCACTGTTCCAAACGATATTCCGGGAAGTCGGGGTACATTTATATATGGTATCATCATCCCCAGCATTGAATAACTGCTCGCCGCCGTAGAAGTATATGTCGCCATTGTAACTAAAGGCTCCACCATCACGCATGGATGCTATCCTCTTATCCGCCGCAGGATCCGGCTCTCTTCTGAGGTATGTACTGGCATTGGCGGTTGCTTGAAATGTTTCATTCAGGAACATAGAAAAGAATTGAAAGCCTAAGTGTCGAGTGCGAAGCTAAATGTTAGACACTGTCTCCGTTGTGTCAAGCTAGCCAAAACACGAGTATAAGACACTAACCAGGCTCTAGCTCCCGCTTCTCTTTAGTATTCGTTCCTTTGTTAATCGTCAAATTTCCTCCAAACATCAATAATCGGCTGCCGACTATGCTCGTCTGAAATGATGTGTAGTCACAGAACTGGCCCGAGAAGGGGTTATTTCCACTTTGGCGTTCTACCAGTTCTGCGGCCGTCGCTGCGAACAGGCTCGAACCCGCCGTTATCAACAGCGAAAGAACTGTCGTTAACGGCATACTGCTCCTCGACTTTGTATACGGCATGCTGTTCAAAAATTCTTGCGACGTAGTATATGTCGCTCCCTCGGCAAGCCCCCTCTTTATTTCCCAGTGCTATTTGGGTGTTTGTCGGAGAGGCGGGAAGTCCTCCTTCGCTCACGTCCTTTTCGTGTTCGCTGTTACACAAAATATGTTGAGTCCCTTGGTAATTATCAGTCCATCCGAGAACTGTGAAAGAAATTTGGTTGAAGTTTCTGCCCCTTGGAAGGAAGGTATTTCATAAAAAAGAAAAAGGCTGATATCGAAAAAATACAATCGAGATCGTAAAAAGGATCTTAACGCAGGAGCATCCAGATATCGATCTCGCAAAAAGGGCTGGGCTCCCGCTTTTCAACATATTCTTGGCTCGACGCAATTCTGACCGTACTAAACTCCTTTTAACCCCTCACATTTTGAAATGTCCGCCAGGGAAAGCACGAATAATCATAATTGTCATCAAGCTGACCAGGCTTGAACCACTTTGGTAATTGTTCAGTAATTGTCTGCAGCGCGGCTCATTAGATCGAACTGATATGCGGGGAGGCTGGAGGTCTGGAAAATGAGCGTGGCTTCCTAATCCGTGCTAAAATCTGACCTAGCAATAGCGACCTGTCCAATGGGATTCGGTGGCCCCTTGGCATCGCCAGGTCTCTCATGCGGTTGACATCACTTCAAAATGGTGGTGTGGCGAATGGCAATATTGATAAGCATAATCTACAAGGAGCGCCTTGTTCAACAGCCTACGACACGAAATGTTTTGATGGAACTCTGGACCAAGGCAGATATCGGCCAGGTACCAGATTGAATTAGTATCTAATGAACCGAATCTGTTGAATGTATCTCAACGTCCTTTCGCGTCTAACTCCTCATATCTCCCCCGCGCTTTCTCCTTCGTCCGCTCGACGAATCCTTGATAGTTCCCAGCTTCCGGTGCTCCATCAACAACATCACCAACCTTTCCGCCACTCGCCCCCAAACCTACACCCTCTACATACATTCCTGCAACGATCGGCGCTGTAATACCAGTCTCCTGGGCACCGAGTCCGCGCCCCTCAGTCCACCCCATTTTTGATAGAAGACTGGCGCCGCGGTTAATGGGCGCCTTTGTTTCTTTCTCTGGGGAAACGCGAGCAGCCGCGGCCTCCTTCGCCTTTTGTTGGCCTCTGGCGGCGCCAGGGTTCGCGGGCTGAGAATGTATTATTCTTCGCTCCTTTGCCCTATCTCGATATCCTTTGCCGTCATCGTCCGCGGCTTCTCCGTCGCGCGTGATGCCATTCTTTTTTAGTTTCGCCTCTGCTATTTTAACCAACTTCTCATCCTTAAGGTTTTTGAAATGCAGGTCGCTGACACGCTCATGCTTATTAACATCTGCCTCTGTTTTGAACTGGCGACTGCAGAGGTAGCAACATAATTTAACCGGGTCTGCATATGACTTAGCCGGACGTGCGTTCTGTTCATCCTCATCTACTGTCTTAGGCGCTGGAGCGGTGACATTGGATTCACCTGGTGTCGTGCCGTGCAACTCTGAATGTCTTTCTTGCCAGAATTGAAGATGGCTTGGAAGCTGCACAGCCACTTGTTAGATATATGTCTTGCATTATCGTTACTTCTGGGATGAGCTTACCTTCTTCGATGCATTTGCTGGTTCTTTCCCGGATATATTATCAGCCTTGCGTTTCTTGGTTTTCTCGACTATTCCGGTGTCTGAGGTGATTTTCTCCGCCTTCTTCTTAGCTTTTGAATCATCCTTGGTTTGATTCTGAGCTTCATTAGAGGGGTCCGGGATCGCTCCCTCGGCTAAGTGAACTTTGCAATAGCCTTCTTCATCCCAGTAGGCTAATTTAACGCCGCCTCCCATGCCTCCAAGGGGTTCAAACGTCCACCGTTCACTGCTCGGTTTTGGCTGAATCATAGGCACGAAAACTCCAGGGTGAATATAGCTGACTGTCACCGGCCGACTCTTAATCGTAAAACCGCCATCCATCGCAGTATATTTGTCAAATGCTTTTTTCGCCTCGTCGACGTTTGAGAATTCGGCGAATCCGAATCTCCAAGATTCATTTGTCCTTCTGTCGCGAACTAGCAGTATTCGTTTGATTGCAGTTTCCTCCGTTGATAATTTCTGAGCGCCCTTCAGTAACAACTCTTCAGTTACGTTTGGCTCTAGATCTCTGATCAACAGGAATTGAGACGGCGTTTCACCCGCATCCTTGCATCCGTCGTTGGAGAAATGATTGAGCGCAGAAGTTAAAAGTGGACCTGTAGCCTCCGAATCGGCTCTTGATGTTCCACATCGGTAACAGGCAGAGCGTCGGGGAAAGTTCGACAATAAGCACTAATAGTGGTAGAATTAGCAGCATAACTATGCGTCAAAAAATTTGAAATACGAACCACGCTGCAGTGCCAATCGTCGGTGACAGTTGATTCAGATCGTTCCTTGGCGTATGCTAGTGATACACGGGAGTCGCCGATTGTCATCGAAGGAAAGAATCGTTCCAGAAACCGTTTAGAATCCGAGATTTCTCTGAAGCGCGCGAAAGCAAAACCTCGGGATATTCCTGTTCGAACGATGCCATTCAATCAATACAGGTAAAGGAGAGACCAAAGAAAGCAAGATTTTGTGCTCCTGCCAACAGTTTGCGACAAACCGGTTTTGCGCTCTCTAATAACGGTCACTGCATTTAAGCCTTCGACATTGAGACTTTCGAGTTCGGTTTGGATCTGTAAAAATGACCGACCACGGTAATTTTTTCCCAGGCCGCGATCTCAGCATATGATCCCTGCAGACAGAACGGAGAAGCGAGGAAAGGGAGTTATATAAAATCATCATGGGAGATGGGTCGGTAAAAGTGCTTTTTTGCTCGCTTCTTGTCGTTCAAACAACAAAGGGTAAGAGGGTAGCAACGTCGTGATCGGCCATATCTCCGCCTATTCCTTCCAGCATAATATCCCGCGATGGTTGGCCGTAGTAAGGCCCTCTTTCGTTATCGTAACGTTCCGGAGCGTCTCGATCGTAGTATTGACGTCGGCTTTGTCTATCATAATCTCTGCCATATGGCGACGTTCGTCGGTAGTGTCGAGAATCGGGGGACGGCGATCGCGAGGTGTTTCGTCGTGGTCTGGCGTCGTTGGATGCGTAGTACGGCGAACGGGACCTTTCCAGCCTTCTATATGGAGGGGAGAGTCGGTCGCGAGAATCGTGCCTAGGGGCGTTCTCCTGGTAGGCACGGTCACGGCCTCGAGGAGAGTAGGAGCCATCCTGCCTATCTCTCCATCCGTTCGGTTCACGTTCTCGATCGTAGGTATGGCCGTAGGCACGATCACGGTCATGATAGTCCTCTCGTTCGTCGTCGTAAGACAGGCGCCCGGAGTCGTAGTGGCGCTGGCGTGAGTGCGACATAACTTTTGAGTCGGGTGTATCTAATATACGCTGAAATGATCTTATTACAGGGAAGGGAGGGTAAGAGAAGGAGAAGGAGAGAAGGAGGGCGAAGTAGATGTTCAAGCTAGGGACGGTTGATGAAACAAGCCGAAAGTTGGTGTCTGTTCTGGAAGAATGCGGGAGGCATGTGGCGGTGCATTCGATGAGGTCACGAGACGGGGCGCTGGCTTGTGTGGCGGTGATATCAAAATACAACGTCAAACAACACACCGTTTACATGCATATGTCAATGTCATGGCCACCACTATAATCTGAATCGCTGGGGCGTATATATGCCTCGATACCATGTGATCTACAAATACGTCTCCAGTATTGGCCAAGTGGTTTCTAGAGGCTACTCGGGTACTACATCGAGGGACCATTGAGCTGACCATCCTGTACCAAGGGAGACTGCATTGTACCCCAGTCGGTACCACGAATGCTGTCAATGCCGTGGGTGTTACGACATACTACAGTGATGCCCAAAGACTTGTTAAATATTGACATTCATCGGTGTCTGGCTGTGAGACTGGCTGTATAGGCGCCTAGGCAGTTACTAAGTGCTCATGAAAACCGGCGGACGGGAACCGCAACAAAGACTCTAGTCATCTAAGTCATCCCATTCTCCGTAGTACTGGTTCTTCCCCCCAAAAAAGGAGAAATCCCCAAACCATCGTGCTCCTCCTGTCGTTCGATTCACACTCACATTAGTTCACTAAAAACTATTATCTGAGAATCATCATACTCGTTACGTGTAAGATACTCTCCTCCTCGCTGATAGCTTTACTTGATTCTGACCCAGAATGTATGCATAGACGACTTCATCAAGCATGAAGTCAACACTCCTTTTTACTCTCTGCCTTCCGACTTTCGTTCTCGCGAACATTGTCTTCCCCAAACCACAAATCGTATGCAATCCATCTATCGTCATCCATGGGTATACAGAATGCCAAACGGGGCAGGTTTGTGGACCAGAGGGCATGTGTCTCTATCAGTCACATCCAAAGTTCGCCCGAGCGTTCAGCCCTGATGGGAAATGTGGTCGCCAGAACGGAGGCTTGCTTTGTGACCCAAATTCCAAAGTCTACAAAGGCACCTGTTGTTCACAATACGGCTGGTGCGGCAATTCTGAGGCTGTATGCTTTTACCGAAATCCTACCTAAAAGTTCCCTTTTACTAATACGGTCGATAGCATTGCAAAGACGGCTGCCAATCGGGCTGTACGAAGCCAGCACCACCTGTTTCTGGCTCACAAACCAAAGATGGCCGCTGTGGCAGGGCTTTTGGCAATACTGGTAAACCTAGTCTTCCTATCCCATAGTATTGCAAGACTAACACGGCCTCCTAGTCTGTGGGAAGTGGCCATACGGAGGGTGTTGCTCAGCTGCCGGCTTCTGCGGCGTCACTAGAGACCATTGCGAACCTGCGTTAGGATGTCAATCGGGTTGTAAAGGGCCGTCGCCGCCAGGCCGTGCCACAAGTGCTAGCGAGCCTAAAATCACGGCCCGCCCTGGCAGTGGATCTGGTAGCGGCCCTATAACAACCAACGGCCAATGTGGGCGGCAGAACAATGTATGTATGCTTTGGCTTTGCCTCCATATCAAAAGGAAGAACACTAACGAGAAATAGGGAGCAGTCTGTGGGGATTGGCCGCAAGGCCTCCCACGCCGATGCTGCAGTATGTACGGTTTCTGTGGTACAACCGACGATCATTGCGGCGTTGGATGTCAGAGCGGCGGGTGCATAGGCGCCCCTGTTTCTCCTGCTCCAGGACCAGCTCCTGCGCGTAGGGGATCCGGGACGTTCTTTAATCTGATTGGACAGGCGGGAGTCCCTGCCATGCACGCCGCCCTGATGCCCAATGGCAAAGTGGTGTTTTTGGACAAAGTCGAGAATTATTCTCAGCTTAGACTGAGGAATGGGCAATATGCATATTCGTCCGAGTTCGACCCTAATACCGTATGTTTTCCGTGTAATGGCTCCAAAAATTTAAAGTCGGGCACTGACGCTATAGTGAAGGGTCAAGTTGTCCCTCTTGCGTATAAGACAAATGCCTTTTGCTCTGGCGGGACCTTTCTTGCGGATGGAAGACTTCTCAACATTGGTGGAAATGGACCACTCGATTTCATTGACCCAACAGTTACAGATGGATTCGATGCTCTAAGATATCTCCAAAGAGGCTTTGGCACTGCATCATTCGATGGACAAGACTGGGTAGAGCCCGGGAACAAAGTGAGTCAAATTCGCCAGCCATCTTGTGAGCGTCCCACCGCTAACAGATCCCGCCCTGCCCAAATAGCTTGCGTCGAAGAGATGGTATGCGTCCGCCCAAACTCTTCCTGATGGCCGAGTATTCGTTGCGTCTGGTAGTCTGAATGGTCTCGACCCGACCGTTGCTGCGAATAACAACCCTACCTACGAGATTCTCTCACCTCAGGGTATTACCAACGGGAGAAACATCCGGATGGATATTCTTGTGAAGGCTCAACCGTACTACATGTATCCATTTATCCATACATTGAGAGACGGTAATCTTTTCATCTTCATTTCCAAGTTTGCACAAATCTTCAACGTCGACCAGAATGCGATTGTACGCCAGCTACCAGACCTCCCTGGGGAGTATAGGACGTATCCGAACACGGGTACCAGCGTTCTGCTCCCGCTCTCCAGCTCTGATGGGTATAAGTCGAAGGTTTTAGTCTGTGGAGGCGGCGCTTACCAGGATATTACGTCTCCTACGGATGCCTCCTGTGGTAGAATAGTTGCCGATGATGCGGGAGCACAGTGGACTCTTGAAAGTATGCCACAGGGCCGTGTTATGGTTGAAGGCCTCTTACTCGCAGATGGCAGGGTTTTTTTGATCAACGGAGGCAAGTCATTACTGTCAATAATATTACCGTGGAAGAGTCTCTAACGCTATTTACCGTGACTTCCAGCGAACCGAGGAGCCCAGGGTTTCGATCTAGCAGACAACCCAACTTTGACACCCCTTGTATATGATCCTAATGCCCCTCAGGGACAACGTTTCACAGAATACCCCGGAAGCCCTACCCCAAGGCTCTACCACTCGGTTGCATTGTTGCTTCTTGATGGCACGGTTCTTGTCGCAGGATCAAACCCCGTCGAACAACCAATCCTCCAGCCAAATGCTCAACACCCTTTCGTTACCGATTTTAGGGTTGAACGCTGGGTTCCGCCTTACCTCGTCGGCGAAAATGCCAACAGACGCCCTAGGAATGTTCGACTTTCGACAAAGACGTTTGCTTCTGACGGATCTTATACTCTTGAATTCGACGCTATTGGTTCATCTCGCAATATTAAAATTGTTCTTTATCATGGAGGGTTTGTTACACATTCTTTGCACATGGGGCATCGTATGGTTTTTCTGGATAATTCTGGATTCCGCGCTGGTGTTATCCACCAAAATATTCGTTTCAGGATCCCTCCAAGGAACACTGCGCAGCCTGGACCCTGGGTTGTCTATGTCCTGGTACGTCTTTACCAACACACACGTCTTTAGAACGTTGGAGAAAAGCTAACTGTGATGATTTACTAGTTGGATGGTATCCCGTCGGTGGGACAGTTCGTTAGGATCCAGTGATTTTCTAGATACTATGGTACCGGTGCTAGGGGTAGGAAATAGAACCTTTTTGTAAAGGCTATGGGGTTTATTACAATCCCTTTTTATTCTTATACTACTTCCAATGGATTGAGATTCTACCCCTGGATAATTTGACTAGACGCCCTGGTTAAAACTCCCGTGTTGATGCTGTTGTAGTTAGCATGAAACGAGTGCTTATTCGGGCAACAGGTCAGCTGTGCCGGTATCCGAGCAGTGGATCTCGCCAAGCGACGCATTGGTGTCGGATGCGCAATTCCAAGGAAGGTGGCCTGGGATGCCAGTGGTTGGAATGGGTATGAAGGGCGAGAGCTTACGTAGATGTCAGATACCAGATGAAAATTTTGACAGTTAGAGGTTCTAAAACGAAGGCTTAGGATGAATCTTTGCCTCGAATGCGCAGATTCAATTGGTTGTCGGGCGGTTCTGGGCATTTCGCGAAAACGTGCTAGCTGGGGATATATTAAGCATATGCAAAACCAGAACCCCGCGGCCTCGGATCCTCTCCGGTGACAATGGGGTAATTGGGAGCAGAAAATTCTTATGCCAGATACAAAGGGACCATGCATCAGATGATAGTGGCCAGCGATGAGAGCAAGAAGTCGCTGAAATTGTTCGATGTTGGCCGGATTGGGACCGTCGACGAACTAAGTGTTGACGTCATGTATGCATGCATCTCGAAGCTAGCGCGTGTTGCATTGCCTGTGCGAAAGCAGCTGAAAACCTGCGATTCGACTGAGCCTGACTGAACGACTGGTTGGTTGGTTTCGAAAGATGCGTGAAGCCATCGGGTAACTAGTGTGTGTCTGGGAGAGGCCTCGGAGTTTAGGATAATAATAAGGGGGGGCAAAGCTTAGAGTGGGCAATGTCGAAGTGCGAAAGCTCTCACACCAGTTCCGTTGGCTTGTGTGTTTTCGGCCGCTAAGGTTAATTTAGTATGCGGACGCTTTTCAGCAATCCGATTCCCTTCATTCTTCTTCCATCCCAAGCGCAAGCCTTGTCGACTCGAACCATTCCAACCTGTCTATCTGTTGTCATCTAAGTCTTCATTGTCGTAAAATTAAACGCTGCTGTCCTCGAAATTTGGCTGCAGCTTTTATTCCACACCTTCGCCTCTGCCGCCAAACGCGATATCCTCGAAAAGTAGTGTCCCAACCACATTAAAAAGAAGCCCCGCCATCTTGGGATTCAAGGTCGGGCTTCAAAGTTGAAAATGGCCGGCTACAACCAACAGCAGGGGTACTATCCTCCACAGCAGCAGTACGGGGAGTCACAAGGGTACTACCAGCTGCAGGAGCAGCAATCACATCCACCACCACCTAACTACCCTCCTCCCCAACAGTACGGCGGTCCTCTTCCTCCCAAGCCAGGTGAAACTTTCGAGCAGCAGTTTGCTATCGAGAAACCGAAATTCAACGATCTTTGGGCGGCTGTACTATATATCCTGACTTTCTTGGGATTCGTCGCCGTATCGGTTCTCGCACTATTGGGATACAGCAAAAGTGGATCGACGAGTGGATCCGGAATCTCTAATTCAACTGCTCGTTTCGGGGTGCGCATATTTCCAATCCACTATTTCTATATACAGCTCGGAGACCGATCTAATAGGTTACCGTCTAACTAGTTAACAACAAACACTGTCATCCTCTTCGGCTTTGTTCTCGCCCTCGCTTTCGTCGTATCTCTATTCTATCTATTCCTGTGCAGGAAACTGACAAAACAGATCATCTATTTAAGCGCAATCTTCAAGTAAGGCTCTGAAGAATTCGATATACAGGTGCATCAAACTAATTCGAGTGTGATTAGTTTCGTCATTGGTATTGGATCTGCAGCTTATTACTTCTATCGCAAACAATATGCTGCTGCCATCATATTCTTGATATTCGCCCTCTTTTACGCATTCTGCTTTTGGACATGTGAGTGTCATAGATTCTGGCCTTCCCGGACGGGCAAACAGATACTAATGTAGAATGCTTCTAGGGAGGAGTCGGATACCGTTCTCGGTGCTTGTAAGTTGGGAACTTTCGAAGTTCACTAGGACACTTCTAACATATATATTAGATGCTCCAAACTGTCATTGATGTAGCAAAAGGTTATGGACATGTCTTCCTTGTATCGTTCATTGGAGGAATTGTCGCCCTCGCATTCGCGGCTTGGTTTTCGGTTACACTCGTCGGAATCTATGCTCGATATACCCCCAATGCATCGAATCCTCAATGTCGAAATGGTGGCTGTTCCGATGGGAAGGTTTATGGGCTTGTCGCGTTTGCAACTTTTGCTGCTTACTGGACATCAGAGTAAGTCGCTGGTTATCGGGATCTTCAATCGCCGGATGCTAATATTTTTGTTAGGGTCATCAAAAATGTAATGCATGTTACCGTCTCTGGGGTCTACGGAAGCTGGTACTTTTCTGCAGGTGGCTCTTCTGCGAATGCACCACCATCTCATCCTACAATGGGTGCTTTCCGCCGCGCAATGACATACTCCTTCGGATCAATCTGCCTCGGTTCCCTTATCGTCAGCATAATTCAACTTCTACGACAAGCGGCCTCGCTAGCCAGCTCCGACGCTGCAAATTCCGGAGATATCCTTCAATGCATCATCTTCTGCATCGCATCCTGCATATTAGGCATCATTCAATGGGCTGTGGAGTTCTTGAACGAGTACGCATACAGTTATATCGCTCTCTATGGCGCCGCTTATTTCCCCGCCGCCAAAGCTACATGGCGCATGATCAAGGATCGCGGGATCGATGCTCTGATTCAAGACTGCCTCATTTCCCCTGTCCTGACCATGGGCGCTATGTTCGTGGCTTACTTGTGCGCTTTACTGGCTTATCTGTACCTTGAGTTCACAAATGTGAGTGCTGGAACTCCTATTGATTGCATCAGCTTGAAAAGATGATTACTGACTTCAATCGTTTGCAGCCCGCGTACAATGCTCGTGGAACTTACACAGCTGTTATCATGGTATTTGCTTTCTTGATAGGATTGCAAATCGCCAATACCTTCCTCAACCCATTGAAGTCTGGTATGTTAACCTTACGAATCGTTTTTATGCAGTATTGGTTAACTAACTCCCTACAGGTGCTACTACAATCTTCATGGCTATGGCTGTCGACCCACAGGTCCTTATCCAGCAACACCCGGACTTGTACTCCCGCATGATCCAGGTTTATCCACAAGTCTCAGAAGCGATTCATGTATAATTTATGACGATCATCTATCTAACGTACAGCATTTCGTATACCAACATTTAGGGCGGCCCTAAGGTCGTAGAAGTTCGTGTTTAGAACTAAACGGATCCCTTCTGTTGTATTAGACTGTTGAAAGCTTGCAATTGAGGTTATGAGACATGCCGAGACTGACAATAGGGACACCAGTACACACTGGAAAGAGCTATAGAACGGTCGTACAGACCTGGCATTATTATTTTGTTCTTTTACATGTAGTAGTAGTAATACTAATAGATAATATTCTTCCCTCAAACTTCATATACTCCGTATAACGTTCATAGTAGAGCCAAAACTCCAAGGAACGTCTTGGTTCTGTATTATTCAGAAACATACCAAGGGGACCTCCACCATCTTACCCCTTCAAAGGAAGTATCCCTAACCAATTCTCCTCGTTCTTCAACCATTTCCAACTCCTCTATTGCCACCGCGACGCTCCAGCCAAACTTCTCAGCTGCGTCCCTTGCTAGAACACTTCTACCCCACTTCCTATCCGTCGTTGTATTTCGGTTTCCTACATCCGATGGTTCATCTAACCAAGCGAGTACATCCTTAGCTACCTTCTCATCCGTTCTATTTCGCTCCTGCACTACCAAGAGGCCACTCTTGAATTGCCTTAACCGAACGGGCAGCTGAAGCTTATCGAAAAGCTTAGCCGCACTTTCAAGATCGCTGGGGCTTATCAATTCTATCCCTCTTGCTCGATTATAAACCGCCCATAGATCTACCAAAGTGATAGCACCTCCTTCCTTCTTTAAAATAGACCTTCTATCATCTGCCAAGAAGTCGGCGATCGATCTAGCCAATTCGGCGTGATAGAGTGACAGTGATGAAGATGAAGATGAGATTTGATCCTTTGTGACCGAAAAATCAGTTGGCCTCAGAGCTAGTAAAGCCGCTGACTGACTCAATGCCTCCTTTGCGTCAGAGTTCGCAAGCGAAGGATTATCAGCCAGTTGGGTTGCAAAGTTTTCCGCGAGGGCAATCTGTAGAGCATCGTTAGCATAACCCTGTGCCAACTTAATGTAAAAATGAACATACAATTTCTTTCGCCCTGCTCATGAGAGCTTCTAAATCTTCGAACGCCCCTGCTATTGCCCGCTGATTGTTCATTCGAAGCGCCAGATTCTGTCTTTCTAACCCTCTAACACCCACTATTCTCTCAGTTGGAGGTGGAGGGCTTATAGTAGGATCGCTTTCCCTCACGTCGAGAGTTAAATTGGCAGCACCTGCGGTTATGGCGGGAACAGTTGGGGCCTGCTCTAGTAACCACTTCCTTTGTACCATCGCGCCCTTCAATTTCTCCATAAAGGGTTTCTCACCCCCACTTCGGAAGGATAGCTTGACAGAATCAATTTGCTCCCCTTTTGGCACACTTCCAAGATATGTAGGTGCAGGCGATTCGTCTCTGCTTGCAGAAGTTCCAGCTATAAGAGGGTCATCTACAGCATCGAATGGGAGAACCTCCCCGCACATCTCACAGTTCCGAAGTGCTTGATCGTTCTCAAAAGTGCACCTCGGACAGGCATTTTTAGACCTCTGGATTCCAGCTTGAAGAATCGAATCGTCCGACGCCCCGTTCGGGGGGTTTGCGGGAGCAGGAGAGTTAAGTATTGCATCAAGTACTGAGCGATTCGGTTTGACTCCGCATGTCAAGCACGGTGGGATCGGAGCTAGAGGACCGTAGTTTGAAGGAAATGGGTTTGGAAAAGTGCAGATCGGACATATCCACTGGCGATTCAACGCTACGGATTGTAGAGGGGTTGAGGATCTCGGTGGGGTCGGGACGGGACTGTAAGTTGGACTTCGAGAAGCGGATCTATCTCCCGAGTTTAGAAGGGACGGGTTTGAAGGTCGCAAGTAGAATGTAATTTTGGGAGATGATTTGAGGAAGCCATTCTGGAAGAAGGGACTCTGTGTCAGTTAGATACCTCGACACCGGGTTCGAACGAAGAATAGTGAGTGTTACGTAAAGCTCGAATCTCTCAACATCTTTCAGCTCGAGAGCAACGGAGTATTTTCGCGGTTCGTCGTTATTGACGAAACATACTCGATGGGTCGTCAGGTAGGCACTGCCGTTCTGAAAGTTTGGGACTTTGTAGCGTCTACCTATCGAAAAGCATCAGGTCAGCGTTGGTGCATCTTCGTCGAAACCATCATGACGCTGGAAGTCGGTGAACGGTCTTCTTTACCCTTCGTAAAGACCTACGGCGTCCTGCACGAAGAGGAGGGTTTCGCTAGGTAGAAGCAGAGGTCGAAGAGCAGGAGTGAGGTCTATCCTGCGGAAAGCCATGATCGTTTTGATTGTTGACGAAGCTCGGTCGACGTCACGAGCTGCAGGTGGGGCTGTTCGCAGAAGTCGAGACATCGATGTCTCTGTTCGCCTTTTAAATAAATGGTCGGCAAGCGTCGGCCAACTAAACATTGCATGCATCCTAACCTTCAAAGCATTTGAATTTGTCACCACTGCGCATTCGAACCAGCTATAAAATCCAGTCTTCTAACCTTTACACTATTATCAGGACTTTCAGAATCTTCGGTATCGGAATTCACTTTTAAGCGCTGCGACTGTCTCAAAAATGGAAGAGGACGATATTCCCCAGCTCGTCGAGAGCTCAAATGACGTCGATCTGGATCTCGCTTTTGGTGACGAGACTCCCAAAGAGCAGAGAGTGCCCATTACGATTGTTACCGGTAGCGCCCTCATGCAGCTTTCTGTCTTACCTTTACTAATGATTCATTCTCGCATAGGATACCTTGGAGCCGGAAAGACTACTCTGTGCGCCCTTCCACCAAACTTAAGGCACTATTGACAGATGTTTACGAGACTGACCATCGTACAGTCTAAATTATATCCTTAAAGAACAGCATTCCAAGAAGGTCGCTGTGATATTAAACGGCTTGTGCACCCTATCTCCTTGAATATTCCTGTCGAATCATAGTGCTAACAGATGCCTATTTGCAGAATTCGGCGACTGTTCGTCCCCACCTCTGTCCCTTCTTGCGCTCGTACTCCTCCTATTTCAAAGTTTACTCGGAAGCTTATTTTGGATACGCGATACAGCCGCAGATATCGAAAAGTCGTTAACGGTCAGCCAGGAAGGTCAGCTTGTTGAGGAATGGCTGGAGTTGAACAACGGCTGTTTGTGCTGCACAGTCAAGTACGAAGGGAAACCAACCCTCGATTCTGGGCCACAAGACCAACCTTTTGACAAAATTCAAAACGTAGGGACAACGGCGTCAATGCGATCGAAATGTTAATGGAGAAGCGGGGCAAGTTTGACTACATATTACTTGAAACAACGGGCCTGGCGGACCCGGGAAACATCGCACCGCTGTTTTGGTTGGACGATGGTCTCGGTGCGACCATATACCTGGATGGTATCGTTACTCTGGTCGACGCGAGCAATATATTACGAACACTGGATGATGTGATGGCCCGGGCAGATCTTGACCCTCACTTGCCCGACAAGATTACGACTGCGCATTTGCAGATATCGCATGCCGATGTCATACTAATAAATAAGTCCGATTTAGTGAGCTCTGAACAGCTAGACAGCGTAGAAAGGCGCATTCGGGGCATAAATGGATTGGCAAAGATCATTGTGACAGAGAAGAGCGCAGTGCCACAGTTGGAGGGTATTCTGCTTGATATCAAGGCTTACGATGATTTTGAAACGGTCGAGGACAGCAAGTTTTCAAAAAGTGGAGGCGTAAGCCGACTGGATCCCAATGTATCAACGGTAGCCTTCGACGTTGATGTCTTAACGGCGGGGTCTATTGAAATAGTGGATGCATGGATCCGGTCACTATTATGGGACGAGAGAGTGCCACTGGAAGGGATCAAGTCGACATTGTTTCATCCTGTCGAAATACATCGGCTGAAGGGTCGACTGAAAACAGATGACGGGAAAACGCATATTATCCAAGGTGTCCGCGAGGTCTTCGAGATCACAGCCGCCAGCGACAAAAACGCAGAGGGCGCAGGGAAGATAGTGCTAATCGGGAAGGGCTTGGGGGGAGTTGATATCCAAGGGAGCTTTGAGCGGTTCATGTTGATGAGATAGTTGGTTGGTTCTATCGATTAGAGATAATGCCAACGGTACCAAGGACCTATATACTATCCAAAGTAGGATATAACCATATATTCCGGCCAAAGCGGGAGCTTTGCTACTGTGGGGCTAGCTAGCTAGCTGAGCTACGTGTCTGGAATCTCAGCTACACACACTCTAGATCTTCCCGGTCTCTTATATATCTGTGTAAAGGTCCTACTTGCTCGTCTCCATCCAACCGCGGGCCTGAATAAGAGTGACAATAGGTATATAGAGTAGTCGTAGTAGCTAGTAGTAGGCTAGTTAAGTGCCGGGCGGTTTTTTGTTTTACACGTTTAGGTCATAATCCATCATCCATCCATCCATCCATGCCGCACTTCTCCCTCTCAGACCTCACCTCACCTCACCTCACCTCACCCACTTCACCATCTCATCGATACGCCATCAGCCCTTCATCCCGGCTTGAAATCGCACCTTCAACGAACAGTAATCCCCCGGCGGGAATACAACCATCATAACCGTCATCTACCGGAGCAGTTAGCCTTACTCGAACCCGAGGTGATACCGTTGCTGTCCCCCGTCTTCGGTGGATCGTACGTTATCTATCCTGCAACGACCAGCCGCCAGCCACTCCGAAGCTCCTTCACCACCACCTCTCCACTTCGCTTGAATCCTCCACCCAACATCATCGCCATACACGTCGCTAACCTAGTATCTTATAACCAACATCATTTCCCTGCTTGCGCTCGGACTATCTCCACCCTTCGTTTGACATAACAGCTTCAAGCCACCAACCTCGGCTGACCAACACTATATCTCGAGACCTGGTCTCGTCGCACGAGTCCTTCTCATCCAATAACTCGACCCCTCCTCTTGTCGACCGTACTCCCGTGGTTGGCTCTCTCCTTTTTTCCTCGCTACTCCGCTATCGTCGATATATCATCAGGTAAGAAGCTTCATGTTCCTTTGCAAAAGCAATAAGCAGAAAAACACCTACCTGGCCCTTGTCCAGCAGCTATACCTAACCTGTATACGCTGCAGACTCGCCAGCAGCCTGTTGAGGTCTTGATATTTTACCCTGGTTTATTTTGTTCTCACCTCTCACCTCTCACCTCCCCGATCTCAAGTATCTTTTCATATCTGAAATTCTCAATTGATGTGCCCCTCGACTCGATCAATTTAAGCCAATCAAACCCAAACCGTCAGGATCATTCTGTTGCGTATTGCTCTTCATCATACGCTATATAATTGTTAACCTTCATCGTTCATATCTTTCTTTTCCTTCTTCGCCGGTTTATTGCGATCTGCGTATCTAACTGAACATATCGTTGGCAGAATGGTTTCCACACGCCGCTCGAAGGGGTCGCCTCCTGCCTTGCTTCAACAAGACTCCGATCTATACGGTGGTGTCCTATCGCAACAATCCGATCTCTATCCCAGTGCCTCGACGCAGGATCCTGATACCTATGCCGAGTCACAATCGCTTTTCCAGTCACAAGCTTCTCCTAGGAACAAGAAGAGACGCAGGTCTCCTCGTAATAATGGGTCCCAATCCCCAGTATCGGGCGCCGACAGCCCCAAATCAGACTCTTCAGCGCGTGAGAAGATGAGGAAGACGAGGATAGAGGAGCCTGGTAAGTGAGGTCAACACTCAAAAATAAAGTTTTAATTCTATATATCGCATGCACATCGCATGCACCGAGCCACGCTTTATGTAAAGCTGTGATTGCTCGCCGGACCTCAGCCGATCTTTCGGCGACCTATTCCTTCCAGAGGTGCTAACTACCACTCAGAGACGCAAATCTCCAAATCTAGCCAAGAAAATACAGACGAGATGGACGTACAGGCCGGTGAGGTTTCTCCCGGCGGCAACCGTCGCAAGAGACCACACGACGAGATCGCATCTACAATCAAAGACGCCAAAACTCCGACCTCCGAATCCGAAAACCGTTCGCCGAGTCGAGCTGCTAATGGGGAACCTTTGGGAAAGAAATTGAGGGAAACGCCTTCACCTCCCCGGGACGTTGACGACACCTGTATGTTTGCTCCCATTCCGGAAAATATTCAGGCTGCCCTCGCCCAGTATCCTGCATTTCTGCCCGAGCAACCACCAAAGAAGAATGACTCCTTTCTTTCGACTACCCCCGAGGAAACGGACAGGGAATCATCGCCTGGCGATGTGCCGATCCACCCTCTAACTCCTGATAGCAGCAATCATTCCAACAATGATTGCTGCGATGGTCCTGCATCCCCCACATCAGTAGGGGTTCCGAAAATGTTTACAACGAGTCCCCATGTTGAAACCTCACAACGTCAGAATGATGAAGTCAGCGATGGAGCCAAGTTGACAAAGGAAAATCTAGCCATTGAAAACGACGCTCCGAAGAACGGCGATGCTAAACCTACACCTCGAAAGGAAGAGCTTAAGGTATCATGCAAATCAAATTCAAACCATTGAGCACACTCCATCGGATTCATACTAATAGTTACCGAAGATCCCACCGGGGAGCGGCTTTTCGAACACTTCTGCTGTATCGCCTTTTGGCTCGCTCGGAACCAAGGCCACAGCGAACACCTCAACGGACACTACCAATAGCACACCATCTAGATTTGCTACATCCAAGTTTAGCTCCTTTGCGAACGTGACATTAGCTTTTGGCGTGTCCCCATCTTCTCTTGGTACTAAAGCATAAATACCCCACCAATATCCCTCACGGGTAGCTGACAATAGACTTTACAGCCGCCCCTTCTCCGTTTGCTGGGCCACCTACAGGTTCCGATAACGTTTTCAGCAAAATGTCGTCAGCTTCCACCCAGTCCGTCTTCCCAGGGCCTCCCCTTGGCAGCGCAAATGTTTTTGCAAAAATGTCTGGCAATACTAGTAGCTCAGGGTTCGGTGGTTCAGGGTTTGGTGCAGCACCATCTCCGTTCGGGTCAAGTGGGAGCATTTTCGGCAACCCTCTGGCAGCGAAACCTCTCCCGAAAGCCCAGCCTCTGGAAGGGATCAAAAGCTTAGATAAATCCGAAGCGGAAGATCAAGATTCAGAGGGCGAGGACAGTGAAGGAGAAGGTACAGCCGAGGGAACCACTGGCGGGGAGGGTGAAAGTTCAAAAAATCCGCAGTTTGCAGCAAAAGTCGCCATTAAGAGTGGAGAAGAGGACTATGACATGGTCTTCCAAGCGCGAGCCAAACTATTTGAACTTGGCGGTGGGGCCTGGAAAGAACGTGGCATTGGTAATATTAGAGTGCTAGTTCCAAAAGCGGAGGAAGATTTCGATGAGGTTGAGGCAAGTCATACTCTTATTGTTGCGACACGGGCGATTACAGTCTTAGCTAACCTTCTTGCAGCCTTCCAAGAGACCGACGGTCGGTAGAATAGTCATGCGACAAGAGGGTGTCGGACGGTTGATTCTCAACACGAGCATGTTTAAAAATATGCTTCCTGATGGCAAGACTGCAGCGGAAAATACAATTAGGCTCCTGGCGGTAAACAGCGTACCGTTAGTTGAGACACAGGATGAACCCGAGAAACCGCAGGACGCTTCAGACAAGGATGCGGATGGAGAAGAAAACGGTTCCGCTGAGAAAAACGACGAAGCCCAACACTCCTCGGACGCAAAACCTGTTTTGAAGACTTACCTTTTAAGAGTATGTTTGTAGTCCTTTGATTTACATTGGCGTATACTGACGTTTCTATAGTTCAAAGGTGTGGACCTTGCAAAGGCGTTCAAGGAAAACGTAGCTGAGAGCCTTCCTGAATAGATCTAGGTTCAAGGTTCGTAGGGGAATGATGGTCCTGGGACATGCTTCTCCCGTTTCACGCTTACATATTATCTGGGTTACTACTGGCGTCTCTGTTCTTTCATTGCTTAAAAATTTCATGATTTCCATTTTATGTTGCTTTATCAACTCTTCTATCGAATTATCGTCCAGCATAGAGGATACCTCTTATATCCATACACTGAATCATGTGCCTCCTTAGCGTGCTGGCTTTACATAGAATTACGCCCATAATGTATTAACCAACTAATGTCGCCACAGTTCCGATGCCGTGGCCCTGTGCTTATCGTGTACTCTTTGATCTCCTATTTGCCAATAGAAATATTGATTATTGAATCCGTAAACTGCAAAGTGGCATAGAGTAGTAGAATCTATTCACGGATGAACCCACCCTCTTCCAGGTCGCCATTTTGGTCTGGGTTCTCTGTGTTTTTCTGCTCTGGGTCTACGGTATGGTTTCTGTTCCAACTGGGCTCAATGGTTCCTGATCCGTAGTTTTCTTCAACCCTCTCGACGATACGAAGACCAATAAGAAACTTCTTCCAGAGACCGAGGCACACTTGTTCACGTTTTTCGTCTTCCTTTAATCTTCTCTGCTCCTCATCTTGTCTGCACGCCTCGGTCAAAACTTCGGCATTCTCCTCCGCGCACAGAACACCTTCAGTTCGAGGGATTGCTCTCTTGTTCTTAAATTCAAATCCGGTGACAGCTTCTGCAAACTCAATACCAAGCTTTTTGCACAATCGTACCGCATTCCTCCAAGGTACGTGGGCAGCACCTTTGGGGATCATGCTAGGAACAAAACAATCAATGTTTCCATAGGCGTTCCTGGGGATTATCCCATCTACAATCGGCGGAGGTCGATATAATTCTGTTTGATAGAAACCATAAAGACCGACTAGCCCGGCATCCGTATCGCCTTCACGTTTGGCGTCCTCGATTTCGCGCTTCCGGTTGACTGTGACCGCCCGGCTGGGTACTAGTTTGAGTGGCTGCTCATTTGTTTTGATCACTCTACCTTCTTTGTACCAGTTTTCGGCCGGTTTACCGACGATGATAGATTGTCGTGAATACACTTTTTCCTCCTTCGCTGTGTCAGCTTTGCCGGTAGCGAGTGTATGAACTGGCAGCTCCCCTGGTAGTATACACTCTTCGCGTTTAAGGTGCCGTTCGAGTAAGTACTGTAAATGGTTTTTATAACCAGCGACGCTCTTCGGAAATCCCTTCTCTGGTGTCCTTGTCACTTCTGTGAAGACCTTTATTTGCAAGTCTTGGTCTTCCTTGATGTCCCTTGTCGGGTTAGATGAGCTGCTGGGTTGGAAGCACTTCATAATCCTCTCTGAGAAAAGGTCGAACTTTTCTACCATTAATAGATCCCCTTGGTTGCTGAACACCTCTCTCTCAAACATCGGCATTCGAAACCCTTTTGTTTTCCCCGGGAATGCCATTTTGCTCAAGTACCGTACTGTGACATCTCGAGCCGACTTATCAACGTTGTATGCAATGACGTATGAAATCTGTTGTTTTGATTTTGAGGCTGCAAGTCCCCTAGGTTCGAGCTTGGACATGTCTTCGTCTTTGCTAAGAATCAGCCCTGTGACAAGGGGGTCGATTGCTACCCATCTCTCTGTTATGGTGGAATAAACTTCCGTCCAGAATGTAGGAAACTTGAGATCCCTGTCATAGGACTTCGGACTTCCCTGCTTTTCTCGTTTGGAAGACCGATGTTCCCCTTTCGACGATTCGGTATCGGAACCGGAATCCAACTCAGAACCTCCTGGGCTGGACTCGGCTTTTGACGCATCCCCTTCTGATGTACCCAGGTTATCATCCTCACGCATCTCGGCTTTCGTGAAACCATATCCAAGCGGACAGACGCTGAATACAAGTCTTGCTTCGAGGCCAAGGGCGCGCAAGAGGGCTGTAAAGAGTTGCGCTCCAGTGTCTCTGGATCCATGAAGGTCTTTAGCTCTTTGTCGAAAATCGTCGAGTTCCCGAATCCTCTCCGCCTGACTTTCTTTGTCAATAGATAATGCCTCTGTAATGTTCTCGGAATATCCCCGTTTCCGTAGTCCGGGAGCATCGATACGAAATCTTCTCTTCCAGAAACGCATAAGCAGCCCCAATAGGTCCACTAACTTCGTATCAGTGCTGCCTGGTGGCAAAGAAGGTGGTGCCAGTGGTGGAGAACTATGTCTCTTTTGCTTCCCTTTCCTCTTTCCCTTCTTCCCTTTTCTGGTGACAGTTTTGAAAGCCGGTTCTCCAGGATTAACAAAATTGATGTATGCTTCCACACTCTTATTTACCCCAGTCCCTTCTACACCCTTCAGGATTATCTTCTGAAGCTCTTCGTCGTTTATCCAGACGTTGCGTTGATGACCGTGATACATAAGACAGATGACATGCATGACATGTGTATAGAGACGCTCTCGACGCTCTCGAGAAGAAATGCCTTTCTTTTTTCTAGAAATTTTATTCAATAGGGTGCGGACTCGCATTGGAAATTGGAGATATTGCTCACATTGGTATTGATGAGGTAAAGTTTTTGTCGAGGGTTAGGACCAAATCGCCATCCTCAAGGTTCTCGCTGGGTTTTAGAGGGCCCAGCTTCCTGCCACTGGATCCAGTTGCATCTAGGATGACTTCCCAGTCCTCCTCTTCTTCCTCTTCGTCCTCATCATCGTCGTCCTGATCTTTCCCTGGACCCTGAAGTTCCGCTCGTGAATTCTTTGAAACCGAAATATCCTCATCTGACGAAGTGGCGTCTGAGTCAGTATCGGAATCTCCATCACTCTCGCCGTCTGAAACGGCTTGTCCAATTGCTTTGCGGAATCCTCGCTCAATTTTTCGTCTTTTTCGAATATGCTCATCATTCGAAGGGGGGTGTTCTGCTATGTTTTGGGTCGTTTCGCGGACGCCCTTCTGGCGTTTGGGAGGCATAATTAGCTGGTATTGTTAATATTAACAGGGTAAAGGTGCTATGTAACGTTCAAATAAAGGCCTAGAGATGGAATTAAGCTCAAGGATGCTCACAAGAGCAGGTGTATTCAAGTACTAGATTTCACAGTTTCCACGTTCTTTGTGAACGTCATGGATTACGTAATCAATGCTCAACCACAGCTCTCATATTTGGTGATCTGGTTTAAGCCAGGGCTGGTCTACCACATACGTGCTTAAATACATTCAAGGGTATTTCCGTCGTTTGATATCATATATATCAACGGAAATTAGAAATTGATGTTTCTAAGGGTAATGGTGCGTGTTCCCATGCAAGCCAATCGGACCGAGTAGTTCTATTCGACAAAGCGTCAGTGAATATGACCGAAGTGAGGACTATGAGAAGGCAAGGGGATCACTTACGGCAGGAGTCCCATTGCATTCACTTTCCATATCCCAATAACAATCGTAAGTATCTGCAACCCAATGTATGCTAACTTGACAGTCAATAACCGACTGTGTGTCGATTCTCCATCGAACTTGGAGAAAGTGTTCCCAACATTTGAAAGCGCCCTCAGAGGATTCATGAACAGCATTGCTGTCATCATTATGGAGAAGATCTGGAGTGTATTCCCGGACATGTACATCATGATCATGTTCATGGGCAGAGACTTCGCGGGGGCAAGAGCCACCTCCCAAGCCTTCTTGACTTTCAAATCATCGGTTTCAGCTTGGGTCGGCGGTGTGATCTGCTTCTGGGATTTCTATAATCGTGCAGACGGATATGTCAGTGACAGGTCGAGCAAGAGCGTCGGGGCAGCCGTGCTACCTTTGACGAGCCACTGGTAGAATAGCCGGGAGGGTCCGCGACGTTCGAAGGCGCCTTCGGTCGGCTGTTGGGAGAGGTCTTAAGGTCGATAACCCAGGCTGGTTGTGGACGTGCCATCGTGAAATCAATGCTTGGTGGTCTTGCCGGGTGTTTGCTGACTTTATGGTGGGTTAAGGCAATTGGTGAGGATTTTGGTGATGTGGGGATGGCAGCCGTTAATTACAAGTTACCGAATCAGTGCGCGTTATTGGCCCGGCCCCTTGTTCCCTCCCAATAATGAAGACGACCTCGACCTGCCCAAGCTTCTACTCAAATCACTCGAACAATCTCACCGCACGAGCATAGACGCCTTGCATTCGCGCCCGTTCCTTTTCTTTTCGGCCTCCCAGGATGACTGCGACGAGCATTGCGGCTTAATCTCGACTTGACCCCAAGGCCGGCCTGCGTCCTCCATAGTTGGGAAATCTCACGGTGCCCCTGGACCAGGAGGACATAGCGACAGCGTGTACTGTAATCAACTGCAACGGAAGGAATAGCATCGGAACACAGCTCCCAAAATGAGCGGCGGAGGAGACGCAAAGTTCTTTGCTAGGGTATATCATCATGGACATAGCTTCTTCGAGCTCCTCGGGTTCTCCGTACTAACCGGAGAATAGGGCAAAGTCGCGGAACTACGAATCGAGCTCAATTCCGACAAGAAAGACAAAAACCATGTTCGAAAGAAGATCGCCCTCAAGAAAATCGTGGCCAACATGACCATGTCGAATAACGACATGGCCGGCTTGTTCCCGGATGTTGTACAATGCATGCAGATACCGCAGCTCGAGATCAAGAAGATGTATGGTACACAGACATCTATAAACACCCTTCTTGACAATTTTACAGTCTTGGAGTTCGACTTCTAACAAAATTTCTCCGCAACTATTACGCTTTCCTAGGTGTTTTCTCTTCCTTGTCAACTATGGGCGAATGAAACCGGAACTAGCACTCCAGGGCCTCCCAATTCTCCTTTCCGATATCGAGGACAGCAACCCATTAGTAAGGGCCTTGGCGCTTCGCACGCTGTCCTACATACATGTTCGCCAATTTGTCGAAGCTACTGTCGGGCCGTTACGAATTAGACTGAGAGATCCGGATCCATATGTGCGGAAAACCGCCGCCTTCTGCGTCGCAAAACTCTACGATCACGATAGGGATTTAGTTGAAGGAAGCGACCTTATCGACAAACTCAACGGGTTGCTCCAGGACGATAATCCAACAGTAGTGACAAGCGCATTAGCTGCATTGTTAGATATTTGGGAACGAGACGGTGGGAGTGGAGGCATTAGGCTCGTTATTGATAAAGCAAATGCTGGAAAGTTCATCCAGATTCTGCCAGATTGCTCGGAGTAAGTTTTGCTGATATCCAAAGGATCAGATAATAGTTGTTAACAGCTTTTAGATGGGGCCAAACATACATTCTTGAGGCTCTAATGTCCTATGTACCTCAGGAGACATCAGAGGCATCCATAATGGCTGAGAGAATATGTCCTCGACTACAGCACTCCAATAGCGCTGTCGTATTGACTTGCATCCGCGTCATCTTATACTTAATGAACTATATCGCTTCTCCCCAGGAAATATCAGCATTATGCAGGAAGCTTTCGCCACCCCTGGTTACACTGCTTGCCAAAGGGCCGGAGGTACAATATCTTGCGTTAAGAAATGCGCTTTTGATATTGCAAAGACGCCCAGAAGTATTACGGAACGATATCAGAGTATTCTTCTGCAAATACAACGACCCAATCTACGTTAAAGTAACAAAGCTTGAATTGATATTCATGCTCGCAAATGAGGAAAATATTAAGGAAGTGTTAACGGAGCTGAGAGAGTAGGGAATCATCCCCCCTTTCCAGGTGTATACTACTACGATTCGGCATACTAACATTTATATTACAGGTACGCCACAGAAATCGACGTTCATTTTGTCCGGAAATCCGTTCGTGCCATTGGAAAACTCGCCATCAAAATTGAACCGGCGGCTCGTGAATGCATAAGAACACTACTGGAGCTCGTTTCCACCAAAGTCTCTTATATTGTTCAGGAGGCTACAGTTGTTATCCGAAATATCTTCCGGAAATACCCTAACCAATACGAATCTATCATCTCGACACTGTGCGAAAACTTGGATTCTCTTGATGAACCGGAAGCAAAAGCAGCTATGATTTGGGTTATCGGACAGTACGCAGACAGAATCGAGAACAGCGATGTCCTACTGGACGACTTTCTTTATGGTTGGGCGGACGAACCAGTGGAGGTCCAACTAGCTTTGCTCACGGCCACCGTCAAGTTATTTATACAGCGACCAACTAAGGGCCAAGACCTCGTTCCAAAGGTCTTGAAATGGGCCACGGAAGAGACGGATAACCCAGATCTCCGAGACAGAGGGTATATGTATTGGCGACTTTTATCAGCAGATCCAGCAGCAGCGAGAGCAGTGGTGATGGGAGAAAAGCCACCAATCTCCGCCGAAACTGAGAAGCTTGACCCGGCAACACTTGAAGAAATGTGCTTAAACGTTGGCACACTTGCCACGGTCTACCTCAAACCCGTGAACCAGGTATTCAGAGTCGCCCGCCCCAAGAAACTAGAGGACTCGCCGGCTCTCCAGAAACATCTGCTACCCACCGTTCAGGCGATGGCCGAGATGCAAGCCATGATCTCTAGGCAAGTTGCCTCGTCTCAGCAGAAGGCTGAAACGTTCGAAACTGTTCACGAAGGCGATGTGGCAGCGGCCGTTGATTCAGCGGATGACTACTTCGCTTCTGTTCCGCCAGGAAACATGGGTATTGGAGGAGGCGTGGTTAACAGCAATCCGTTTTCCGGAGTGATGCAGAGTCCTTCGGACCTCATTGAAAACAACTACGGTAAGAAAGCCTCCCTAGCAACCCTTTTAGAACCCCAGCTAACTCCTTTGTCCAGGTGGAATCAACCGTCCGCAAACCAACTTTTCTCAAAATAATCAGGGTGATCTGATTCTCTTGTAGTCCAAAACGCTAGGCCTTTCACAGCTGTAGCATTTTAGCATGCGAATTGATTGTAAGATATGTATCGGTGTAATCTTATCGGGTTCTTGGGGGACTGTTTTAGCTCAACCAATTTTAGACTGGCCTCTCTGCTGGAAGAGGTTTACTTTGCTTTCCGGTATTTATTGTGGTGTTTCTACCGCCCCATAACCAACAGGTGGTTCTTATTGTTGTTCTTTAATACAGTTGAGGCTGAATGTGGGCGACGAAGGAGGAAATATATATTATGAACACTGAAATAAGAAAGAAGAAACATGCCCACGAAGAACCTGATGAACACCCTTTGCCTCAAATCATGGATCGTGAAGGGTAGGAAATATGGAAATAAAAATTCGGATTCGGCATAATATGGAGACAGCAGAGACCCAAGGAAACAAAGAAACAAGCAATCTAGTGAGCGCGGGGGCCCCTGTTGCCTCTGAATGGCCTGCTATCCTGCTGCTGCTGGGTGATGCTGATGACGTTGATGCGGGAGTTGTCATCGTACTATAGGACAGTATATTAGCCCGTCATTCACTTGATGGAGTTCCAAGCTAAAAGGTTATCGACTTACGCCCAAGCTCTTCAACAGATCCTTGGTATCAGCATCAACATCCAACTGGCCATTGTCGGTCTGGCTGAAGTCGAGTGCCGAAACTTCTGGAACGTATTGATCCTTCCTTTCACGCTCTTCTTCCTGCAACTTGAACGAGATACCACGGACAGGCCCTCTCTGGATACGCTTCATCAAATGTGTAGTGAATCCGGCAATCTAAACGTTCCCCAATGTAATCCAGTTAGCACCTAGCTCTTCTGTTTCCCAAATTCCCCATTCATATATTTCCACCCGATATTTCAAAAACAACTAGAATCCCATATAATCGAGTCGGAGGTATCGAACCTTGTTTCGTAATCTCTTGGAGGCAATGATTGCGATTTCATCGCAAATCCTCTTGTTGGTCTCGAAGTCGAGAGTGAGTTTTGGGTAGTATCGCTCAATGATGACCTTGGCGGACTTCTTGACGGTTTTCGTACGGACGCGACCCATGATTGCGGTATTGTTGGATTACGGGAGAGGGTGTCGGTAGGGTGTCGGTGGTTGCGGTGGTGGTGGTGATATGAAGGTGCAGATAGACCAGATGAGACTTGAAGATTGGTCGGTTAGCGTATTTGGTGGTGGTTGAGAAAAAAATGGGTTTGACATTGAAAATTGCCGTTTACGGTCCCATAGGGTCTCTGCCCTTATGATTATATAATCAACTTGAGACGACACCTCAACACATTGCGTTCCGCGCCCTGCAGGATTTGATTCGGCATCCACGCCTGCTGATGATGCAGGACGCATGACGGTGGAGATACTGCAGGACCAGCATCCTCCTCCTTTTGTAAATCTTCTCCAGGGAGATTGGTTCTCTTGAAGGGTAAGTTCAACTTCGACGTAAGCTGTCCAAAAAGACTGCCATGTCCCGCCTCCCCTTTCACCAAAAAATCTCTGCATCTACCCCCCCATTCGTGCCATATATGATGATATCCACAAAGAATTTAATGATAGGAAGAGGATGAGAGACAACTTAGTCCCTTTGATATCACCGATTTCATAATATTCTGAATGGCTCGTGAATCCGTTATACATTTTCTTATACTGTGATCCCAGTGACTTTGCAACTCCTGCTAAACAGCTGTCTTAGGAATCCTCTTCAATCGACTAAAGCTTAACAAAACTCACCAACCGCCAGCGCAGGAGCGACACATAGATGCTCAAGATGGCCCAACAGAAGGCCGCCCTCAGTTTTGAGCTTGTCGCAAAATGCTCAGTATGATTTTCATATTTGTAAGTTTATCAGTGGAAGAGTGCACCATTGACAATAGAATTAGGTAACCAGAGCACGGGCTTCCACAATGATCCTCCCACATGGCCCAGTGGAGTTGCCGATGTTCATGCCTGTAGCTACCCAAGCAAGTTTAAAAGGCCTCACTCCTGAACAGTTAGAATCCCTGGGGTGTCGCCTATGTCTAAATAATACCTACCACTTGTATGTTCCCCATTTCAATCAAATCCTAAGTTCGCACGTCTTAAGTAGTTATGCTATAATTCCGTAGGGGTCTCAAGCCGGGGCAGGCTACTCTTGATGCCGTTGGTGGAGCCCACCGCCTTCAATCCTGGAATCACAATATTCTCACAGGTAGGGAACGGTATACTTATCCTAGGTTAATACCGAAGCGCTGACCTGATGCACATCCTCCTAGATAGTGGTGGGTTGGTCAATTTTCTACTACCATGACCACCAAACCACTTCTTAGTGCTAACGGAGTCATAACAGATTCCAAATGGTATCACTGTTGAAATTGGCCAAGATAACTGAGGAAGGCGTCAGGTTCTTAAGCCCACACGATGGTAGCCCGATGTAAGAAGCATCAGATTACGTTTCGGATCGTTTTGTCATTATACTGACGCATCTAAGGCTTCTCACACCTGAGCACTCGATGTCACTACAGAATAGTATTGGATCAGATATCATGATGCAGCTAGACGATGTTATTGCGACAACATCTCCGGACAAGGAGCGCATGGTAGAAGCAATGCACAGATCCGTGAGATGGCTAGACCGGTGTATTGAAGCGCACAAATACCCGGAGAAGCAGAACCTTTTCTGTATCATCCAGGGTGGCCTCGACCTCGATCTTCGAAGAGAGTGCGTGAAGGAGATGGTCAAGAGAGATACTCCTGGCATTGCTATCGGTGGCCTCAGCGGTGGAGAAGAGAAGGCAAAATACTGTGCCGTGTAAGCAAACCAGCCAGTTGAATTCTATGTGGTGATTAAGAGCTAATTTTGAATGTAGCGTGAGGACATGCACCGAAATGCTGCCTGATATGAAACCTAGATATGTGATGGGAGTGGTATGTACATTGTCCCATGCAAACTAATATTAAAACCAGCCAAACTAACAATGATACAGGGCTATCCGGAAGATCTCATCGTCTCAGTCGCCTTAGGTGCCGACATGTTTGACTGTGTATGGCCGACAAGAACTGCTCGCTTTGGAAACGCAGTTACCTCAAGGGGCACTCTGAATTTAAGGCATGCTTCATACGCAGCTGACTTCTCACCCGTCGACGAGGATTGTGATTGCCCATGTTGTCGGTCAAAGGAAGCCGGAGGACTGGGTATCACTAAAGCATACATACATCATTTGACGGGTAAAGAGACAGCAGGAGCCCATGTGTAAGTCCTTTGGTCATCGGCCTTCTTCAATTTGGAGCCTCGCGGTGCTAATGTGTTTAACAGTTTGACAATGCATAATGTCTACTATTTGCTAGACCTGATGAGAAAGGCACGGAAGGCAATCATTGCCGGTACCTATCCGGAGTTTGTCAAGGAATTCTTCGGCAAGATTTATAGTTACAACAAAGCTGAATATCCGGTTTGGGCCGTAGATGCGTTGAAAACCGTTGGGGTCGATCTCACAGAGACATAATCCCAGTACCGATAGAACTAGATACTAGGTACTTAAGTAGTTAGAAACAGTTGAATAGATTCCAAATTCGAACACTAAACTTGGATCTCCTGGCATGGCCTTGGCTGCAACCGAAAGTTTGCTCATGGAGCACGAATATACTGCATGTGGTTAGCCACATCCGTCGACCCCGGTTGGTATGATCCTGCCCCACGTCAATGGCGGGGTTGTCGGCATCGGAACTCGCGAGCTCGTGCTAGCTTGGAGGACATCTATCCGACGAGTTATAAAGCATCAATTGACCTCTTTCCCCCCAATATCTTTCTTCCCGTTTTCATAAACCTCAATTCACAACTCAGAACCCGTCCCACTACCCCACCCTCAAACTCAAGGAAGTACAAAAGCCTTCAAACTGACGGCCCTCCGACTACTTTCGAGAGCCTCGCTCCAGCGTCAGCTTTCTCGAGGATTTCATACATCGATCAGAGCAATGGGTGTTACAGTAGAGAGCCTCTCACCAGGAGATGGTGTTAACTTTCCAAAGCAAGGCGACACTGTCACCATGCATTACACTGGAAAACTCACAGATGGAACCAAGTATACTACTTCGAGCATTTAGTCGTTCCCAAGCACTAGCTAATCGGATATCCCCCAAGGTTCGACTCTTCTGTTGATCGTAACGAGCCTTTCGTAACCAAAATTGGGGTTGGGCGAGTTATCAGAGGTAAATTGAACTGCGGATACATTTTCCTGCCGTTATCACCAAGTAGGGTTAACTAACTAGTGGATTACGATTACAGGTTGGGATGAGGGTGTCCCTCAACTATCGGTTGGGCAGAAGGCAAAATTGATCATCACCCCCGATTACGGGTACGGTGCTCGGTAGGTTACACACTCATTATGGCAGGAGCCAGGTGGTCTATGTACTGACGCCGTGCGATTATAGCGGAGCTGGGAGTGTCATCCCACCAAACGCGACCTTGATCTTGTAAGTCTACTCTATGAGGCCTGCCGATGCCACCGAAAGCTAATATAATCTCGCAGCGACGTCGAACTCATCAAGATCAACTAGGCGTAGAAAACAGGTGCAAGGTGGGTCAAATATGTTCAATTATCACGCGTATCTGACATATGTACATCTGAAAAGGAATGAAATGCTGTGTGAACGAAGCGGCTCCTTGGATCCGATATGATAAACCCCCGAACGTAACTTCATGATGTGGTGATCGGCCACTGTACTGTGAGTTCTTTATGGAGAACCCAATTTAGATATTAAGCGTAGCTTCGAGTTTTAATAGAAATATCCTTTTTCATTCCAACTATCTTACAACTCTCCTCCCCATGGCCTCCTTTCCTTTGAACGTCATCCTCAGTCTCCGGTTCTTATTCCGCTTGCTTAATAAAATCACACAAAAGTACCAGCCCCAAGACTGGTAACTTGGCACTGCACAGGCTGTCGCTCATGTCGAACTTCAGGGCACCACCGAAAGAAACTGAAGAGACATTAATAAAGAGGGGGCAATGCAAGAAGATAACAAAGAAAATTTATTAATAAGGAACAAAGGGCTCCGAAGCTCAAGCTACTCGACGAAATGTATAAGGGTATGAAGTACATTGCCAGGAGAAGAAAAAAAGGAAAAGAAAATAGAAACAGAGAAAATTATTTGAATCACAAATGAAATGCGGAACGAAATCGGTGCCATTTCTCACTACCCGAGAACAAGTAGGTTGAGACAACCAGATTCTAGGGGATTAGAAAGGAACTTTGCTGGGTCGTCATAACGGAGAGATTAAAGTCGAACAAATGCTGGTTTGGCTAGTGACGTTGCGGTCGTCAAATACAGTCGTTTCAGTCCCAACCCAGAGAGTTTTCAGACATCATCGGAGCTGAGATCTGGCCTCGTGCGCTTGTCTTGCTGCCTTTGCTCCCGCGTTTGTCGCTTCCAACGGGGGTAGTGGGAGTAGTTCTGCCATTGTTGAAAAAATGAGTGCTCATCATTGGAGATAGGGCCCCCGAAGAGCGCATGTCCGACATCGGTGGTGGTTCGATTCCACCGCCAGCAAGGGACTGAGATCGACGATGGCTCAATCGATTTCGTCGGTACCGTTTGGCAAGGAAATACATGGCCACACCGTAAAGGGCGGCTGCACCAACTGAAGCGATACCAATTGTAACTGTCTTCGGTGTGGCTTGGTTCTGGGTGCTTCCCTTGACGCTGTAAGGATCCGCGCCATCGGCCTGGTCTGTGCCCGCGGTGCTGGTGGCTTGGCTACCATCCACAATATTGTCACCGTCCTGGACCCATGATGGATCGTTTGAATTACCACCTCCCGAACCACCAGTGTTGCTAGGTGGCATGAGCGCAATGTTTTGACCAGGTTGCAAGGGAATGGAAGGATCAATGGTATTCATGAATGCCTTGATCGTTGGGTTCCTGTTGTTGTAAAGATCTGACAGCGGGACATGAATGTCAACTTCGAGTCTGGGGAAAGCGATACTAGGGATGTAAACCAATCCTAGGGTTACAATATAGTCAAGTCCTGCCAGTTGGAGTGGTTGAAGAGTATGCATGCGGAGCTGATCTCTAGGAAGACCAAGGCCATCGGCAAGACCCTTTGGAAGGAAATCACAAATTTGGGCGGCGGATTGGAGGGAGTCGGAAACAAAGGCATAATTATACTCGCGAGTAAACCCAATTTGAATGAGGGTCGAATTATCAGGTTCGTCTGGAACACCTCCGGGTGGTGTGATCGCTTCGGGCACGCCACTAGGAAGACTAGTCGGAGTAGCAGTAGCAGAACTCTGATCAACCGCAGTTGGAGTGCCCTGAGTGACAAGACTAGTTCCAAACCAGAGAGATGATGTATCGAGATCAGGGGGCGGGAGCTGGGACTCAGATGTGACTGTAGGGGGGATATCGGTTACCGATCCTGACGATACAACTGACGAGGGGTCAACCGTGGTTATCGTTGGTTCAAGGCTTTGGGTTGTTTCCACAATTCCTGATGTTACAGAAGTTTCTGATGGAACCACGGTTGAGTTTCCTGGGGCCGTCGTTGGAGCAGGGACATCTGTATTCAGGCTCGTAGAGGGAACTCCATCGGTCGTGGTCTCCGAAGCCAAGGTTGTGGAGCCAGTTGGGAGGTCTGTGATTACGGTGGGGTCACTAGTCGAATTCGATGGGGGATCCGTGGAAGGCAGCGTGGTTACAACTGGTGGTTCCGTCGTGACAGTCCCTGGCTCAGTGGTTGTTGGATCGGCAGTCGGTTCGCTGGTCGGCTCACCGGTTGTTTCAGAAGTGGCATCAGTAGTGGTGGGGAGGTCTGTCGGGACGTCCGTTGTAAGATCCGTTGGAAGATCTGTTGGAAGAGTAGTCGGGGTGATATCCGTGGTATTTGGAGGCAGGGTGGTAGGATCAACAATGTCAGAAAGAATGCTCGAAAGGATATCATCTAAGCCAGTCTTGCTAGGTGAAGGAGCCTCGGTTGTCGACTCAGGAGCTGTTGTTGGGTCAGCGGTCGTGGTAGTCTCTGGCGCAGTGGTCTCCCTGCCGCTGGTGGTCCTCTCAGAGGTTGAGGTTTCTGTGGTCTCAGCAGATGTGGTAGTTGCATCCGCGCTGCTGGAGGAAGTTGTGGTCGGATCTGATCCAAGGAGGGATGTGAGAATATCCGACAAAGTATCAATAATGGGAATCTGGGAACGTGTCGATGACGAAGAAACAACTGAGGTTGTCGTATCAGCCTCCGAAGTGGTTTCCGAGCTGGTCTCGACCGGGATCGGGGGCTGAACTGTGAGACTAGGCGTGTTCAGGCCAGTGGTAACCCCTGATGTGACCGTTGGGCTTGGAATCGAAGTCGGCAAGGTCAGCTCTGTGGTCGAGGTTGTTTCGGAGTCTGGTTCGGTTGAGGAAGACGATGACGGTGTATCGTCTCGCGAGGTGGTGGAGGCCCGGCTCGTTGACGTATCTCTGCTAGTGGTCTCAGCAGAAGTAGTGGTGCCGGGGTCAGAGCTTGTTGTCGTTGCGGTTCTCCCGCCACCAAGAACGTCCGACTCGATTGACGAGAGAATATCGTCAAGGTTGATAGTCGACGACTGAGAAGTGGTCGTTATTGGTAGGGATGTGGTAGACGATGTGGTAGACGATGTCGTCTCAGATTCAATTGGAACGACGGTATTGTTCAGGACCGGGAGCTGACGCTTCAACTTCAATTTCTCGACATCACCCAGGCCTGGCCGACCTCCTGCAGCACGGGCATGAGGGTGGGGGTGGGGGCGAGCATGAGCGAAGGCAAGTGTGGGCGCAAGGAGGGGGAAGAGGCAGACGAGGAACGTGGTATTAGGTCGCTTCATCTTGATTTAGGTGATGCTGCAAGGGGAATATAAAAGTCAGCATGCTTCTGTCGTCACTAACTACTTAAAACAGACAATGCATTCAATTCGGCTAACAACTTACTCAATCTTTAGACAAGGTTAGGACATGAAATTTGGAATCCGGTACGAAGATATGGATAGAATCAAGATGGTTCTGATATCAACTGCGGGAGACATGGTTAGATGGGTAGTTCATAGCGAGCAGACCGAGAGAATGGTGGTTGACATACCAGAACCTAGCGAGACCAGAAGAATGAGCGTATTGGGTTATTCGAGCTGGGCCTGAAGGTTAGCGGCTTGGACAATTGCGATTGACGAAAGAGAGGTGGGGGGAGTAGTAGGTGGGAGGGAGTGAGGGGAGGTGAAGGTGGGAGAGTGGGATGCGATGTGGTGCGTCGGGGCGTGGACAGGAATACTACTGACTGGATGGTTTTCAAAAGAGTGGACGGTGAAGGACAACAGTCTCCACCAGAAAAAAAAAAAGCAGGTTGAAAGCTAATGAAGGAACGACGAAGAATATAAACCCGGAATTTAGAGATTCCGTAAAAGAGCGACGCTGAATGTTTTCATAGACGGCGAGAGGGGGCTAGCTGTTGGGTCGGGTTTGAAGCGGGGAGTATCCCAGCCGAGATCTATTCTGAGGTCGTCAAGTAAGCTTCACATTCACAATGGATCGTACTCCAATCATTCGCAGTTCGACCGTCCAGCGGTATCATCAATCGAGATATTGTCAATATCAGAGAGTCCGGCGTCGTCGTGGTTGTGGATTTCGAGTGGACAGTAGTTCCAGACAGCCAGTCCTTCAGCCTTTTTGCTGTTGTCGTTCAGCCCGACTCCTTTTTTCTCTCTTGTCCCTCTCTTCCTGATCTTTTTTTTTTTTTTTTTTTCTAAGCAGAGTATATATTCGAGGCTGCCGGACCCAGGTATCTCTTCCCAATGCACTATCCTTCTCGTCCTTCTCCCCTTCCCACTTCCTTTCTCTGCTTGTCGTCTTTTTCTATCCTTCTAACCAATATTGTCTTCAAGAAACAGTGTTGTTGGGAGTCGTCGTAATCATGATATTGAGAATGTCGATGGGAATACCAAATCCGGCACCAAAGGAGGTCGAACATACGCAAGGGGGAGAAGTACTGAGACGGGAGACTCCGGCTTACCTTGCAAGAAAGAACTGACCAACACCAATTACCTACGGTCTACAGAAGAAGATCGCGATATCAGCGTAAGGAGGGAGATGGCGGGTACATAAGGAGGCGAGAGCGGAGAGGAATGTATTGGGCCCAAAAGGAACAGTGACAAGTGAGAGGCTTCCCACCTTTTGTTTTTCCTTCTTTCCAAAATTAATAGCACGACTAATGTTATTAACAAAGCATGTCCCAGAAATGGATATCAAAGAGAGGACACTAAGCTTCTGTTGTTAGTGCCAGCGACCTAGCATGGGAAGACTTTCCAGGAACAGGAACAAGGGGAAGCACGCTAAATTGCCATCCTTCTGCGAACGCAATTTTAATAGAAGGGTGGGTGACTTTTCCACCACCCGGAAATTACACACGGGCTGTGTGCTGGGTGTAAAAAAGGGGCGCTGCAGCCTCAAATCCGCCAAACTGCCCCTGCACATCTCTCGTCAGTCTAGAAATATTACATACATGTGGTAGTATTTACACACACTGAACCGTTTTCCGCCATACGCGGAGAACTGACCCGCGCTCATTTCAACGGCAGCGGTTTTCCATCGTCAACAGGCGGAGCACGCTGACCGCTTCTGTGAAATATCAGTCGGAAGACTCGATAGTTCAGCAGTGCCTCGGGGTTGAGGTGAATCCTGCAAAGCAAAGATTTTGCAATACCGACATACTACATGCTTCTTTCGAAAGGGTCTTGTCATGCAGGAACACACCAGCGTTTTTTTCCGCTGCTTCACATTCGAGACAGGATTTCTCAAAAAGAGGAGGGCTGTGGAAGCCGCCTCCGCTCGGCCGCTGTACCCCTGCAGGCCGTTTGGGGCATGGATATCCCGGCCAAACTTGGATCCATATTGATGAGACGCTTGTGTTTCTCAAATTTTCCCTCAAGCACACTCTTTTTTTGGTGGGCTCGTGTATCTCGCACAGCTGATATCGGTAGGCTTTTTCAAGGCCTTGCATTCAACATGGGAATATCGCTGCTACATTGAAAGTTGGACCTTGAGATGACCAAGATGGTCTCAAGTATTCCAACAGCCTATTAACCGACGGCGGGACGCTCGCCCAGTTGCGAGGAGTTCGGTACGCAGGAATAGAAAAGGTAAGCCAGTAAGTATTCTTGGAAGATGTTCGTTTGTTAACGTGGCAAGTTGAAATGGGACCAAATATGGGCACAACTTGCCGCGCCAACGAGCGAGCTTAATCGACAAAACCTGTTGGAATGCAAAGAAGTTGGTAGCAGTGGAAAATCAGGTTTAGACGTTTGTTTCTATTTTTTTTCCATTTTTTCTATTTCTATCTGGGGAACGTTAATAGCCGCGAATTGCGAATGTTCGGAACCCATGCATGTCTTTTGTTACGTCGACATGTCGGACGTTGAAACACGCCAAAAGCTGTGTCGACGACAAGATTCGGCCAAGTGCATGGTTACTAGAATCCGTACACAAGTATACATGCGCGACGCTATTTAGGTGCTACAGACAGCGGAGGGTTGGTGCGCTAGTATAAAAAGTCTATCTAGCCTGGATTGTTCTATCGATACGAGTCTTTCGAGACTAATGGAGGACACTCTACATTCGATCTCTTGCGTCACAAGATGAGAACCCATCGAATCGAAACGGGGTGCTCGTCAGGAACAGTCTGCTGGATTGGGAAGTCGCTAACGCAATTGGCTATATTAGCGTGCGACCAATCAAACTTGGAAGTGCAAATGATGTCAAACCAGGAACCTCTTAGCGGATGGGTCTTTTTAAGTTGTCAGTCGGCCGATTTCCGAGGTTAGAAAGGGCGATGAAGGCGGGGCCAGCAGAAATCCGGGGAGCAATATCGTACGATCAGTGCAGAATACCTCAGCGGACACGCAGTAGTCGTCGAGCGGTATACCTAAGTACTCATCTGAGTATTCCATATAAAACGATCGAATAGAATGCTGTAGTTACGTTACTTGAGTAGTTGATGGCAGTCCCGACGGGTGCGAGTTCCCGAGCCAAAAAGCTTTTACCGCGGCGCTGGCCGCACGAACGAACGAACGACCAAAAGAATGCTGCGAACAGACAGAACAGTCTCAAAATTTTACTTTCCCCTCGTGATGTGATCGGTCTGACTTCCGAAGGGTCCCTTTCCGCTCGCTCCTTCCTTTTGTTTCTCTCATTTGTTTCTCTTCTTTTTTAAGAGCTACTAAGCCTTTAGTCAACCTGGGAATTAGCAACAACCATCATTTCATTGCATCTATTCTCCTCTTCTCGAGACTACTTCAACACCACGGCTAAACATATGGATTGTGTCGCCACATCTTTATAACATATCATTTACTGTAATAAACTCCTTACCTACAAGAGAAAAAAAGATGGAGCCCGTGGCCGCCAGAATATCGGCCTCCGCTTCGGCCTCCTCTCTCCATCTACAGCGAGCACTTCTTACTCCTCACACAAATGTCGGCGCTCGAAGACTCCAGTCTGCATGTGTCCGATGCCGCCATCCAGTCATTACTAGAAATGCAACACATTCGCCAACACGGTCGTTCTCGACGGCTCCAATGTCGTGCCAGGCAAGGAAGCCTCGGCCGCTCAAGATGAGTTCTCCTGCTGTCTCTATCCAGAAGCGGGGAGCCATGGCTCAAGCTGTGTCACAGGAGGTTGAAGATGGTATGCCTCTCTCAAAGTCCCTCAAAGTCTTTTCTTAGTTGAATATCAAGCTAAATACACGCTGTGTCACGACAGATTACTACCCTGAGCAGCCAGAACCTCCTCAGAATCCAGGGCCCATTGATAAGTACAAAGAGCTTGTCAGTGAAGGGATACTTCGTGATGATGACCATCAAAGAAGTAAGTACCACCAGCTGTTCATGGAACAACTGACAATCGCAGTAGAAGCTAAAAGAATTTTTTTCACTCTTCTAAACAGAGATCGTGGTCCAGTTGCAGGACTTGCATGACCAACTCGCCAAATACGAACCCCCTGTCGTTGTCCATCCACACATCGAACCGCCGAATCAGAAGAAAGGACTGGTAAGAACTGGACATCTGCTCCCGTCACAAGAATGCTGTGTAACTAACCAAAAGCCGAACAAGCTGTCTTCCATTTTTGGTGCAACCAAGGCCCCCAATGCCGACCAAGACAGGCAGAGTCGAGAAGGCAATGTCATGTTCTCCTATGATACTTCAATTGCCCCCAAGATATTCGACTTTTCCGGTCTTTTCCAGCAAAAAGCCGTGGTCCTAAAGACCGCATACGACCCTGAACATACGCCTCTTGGCCTCTATCTTCACGGAGATGTCGGATCGGGCAAGACCATGCTCATGAACATGTTTTACCTCACACTGCCACCGAACATTCTCCGAAAAAAGCGCATACATTTCAACGCTTTCATGCAGGATGTTCACCGACGGATGCACAAGGAAAAAATGAAACATGGGTCTTCCTTCGACGCTCTGCCGTTTGTTGCCGCCGACCTTGCAGAAGAAGCGAGCGTGTTGTGCTTTGACGAATTCCAGTGTACCGACGTTGCCGATGCCATGATATTGCGACGGCTACTCGAGGAAATGATTTCGCATGGGGTTGTTATGGTGGCAACATCGAATCGACACCCTAATGAACTCTATAAAAATGGTATCCAGCGGGAGTCGTTCATCCCTTGCATAAAACTCCTTCAAACCCGACTCGAGGTTCTCAACCTTGACTCGCTGACGGATTACCGCAAGATAGCCCGCCCTGCATCCGGCGTCTACCACTTCGGACTCGGCGACGCTGCCGTCGCACATGCTAATAAGTGGTTCTCATATCTCGGTGACCCCAAGGACCCACCGCATCCAGACACCAAAATAATATGGGGCCGTGAAATCAAAATCCCGTCCGCCAGCGGGAGAGCTGCGCGGTTCGATTTCCAGGATATCTGCGGCAAGCCGACAAGTGCGGCAGACTACCTCGAGTTGACACGGCACTACGATGCGTTTGTGATAGAAAACGTTCCGGCGATGGATATCAATACTAGAGACGTAGCACGAAGATTCATCACATTCATTGATTCAATATATGAAGCTAAGGTAAGCACTTTTCCCTTCTCTCATACTGACATCTCGTACTAACGACTAGCTTCCGCCTCTTAGGCCGCACTTGTTCTCACCTCCGAGGTTCCGATCAGTCACATATTCATCGCGGACCGGAAACTCGCCCACTCCATGGACGGCCAGCAAAAGAGCGACGGGGCTCAAGGCCTTAGCCCCGCTATGCGAATGTTAATGGATGACCTTGGTATGAATATGGATACACTGAAAGAAAGCAGTATTTTTACGGGTGATGAGGAAAGATTTGCGTTTGCTAGGGCGTTAAGTAGACTCAGCGAGATGGCTAGTTCGTTTTGGATTGAAAATAGAGGGGATTAGAGGAAGAAGAGGCGTGTGGTAGAACATGAGTAGAACATGCATGTCTCTGGCGTTTTATTCGGAAGAATTGGTTCTTATGGGTTCGTTGGATGATTGATTTGTAAAAAGCGTGTTAGCAACTGCCTAGATTACCTGATTAATTGGTGGTACAGTTGGAATTCTACAGCAATAATTCTTTCCTACGTTGGATAACAAGAAGTTTACGAATAAATATATATTTCAAAACACATCATGATACGACCATGCGAGAACCAGTAACATGTTGACATATCTACTATAGAGGGGAATCAAAGTATATAGGTGGGTATATGTATGTCAGGACAGATGGTAACGCTATGCAGGCGCTCTCAATTAAAACATAAATCATCGGAAAGAGCATTATCGAAGACAAAGGGGACGATAACAAGGGAGGCGCCGCACTTATGTACAGCAGTAAGTATGTAGAGCATCATCATAGCGATATGCAATTGAAAGCCTTTAACGAAGAAAATCGAAAAGCAAAACATGTTTCAAAACATAAAAACCTCATCCAGGAGATACAATTAAGACTTCTCTTCATAATTGAATTTAAAAATGCTCACCAAACCTTGAAATAGAAAGTTGCTATCCCAAACGCCAATGACTCCGGAGCACCCCAGATAAGAAATCTTTGTACACCGATCTACTTCATCCATGATTTGAAATGAAACCAAAGTATCAATCAACAAAGCTCTCTTACCAAATCGTCGAATCAAGATACTAATTGTTGACTTCAACGACGAAGCTTGCTCGAGATAACGCTTCCGAGACTACTTCCACCGCCAATCTTCCATGCGGGCTTCCTTAGTTTATTCAACGGATTCGATCCCGGCTCCATCTTCATCTTATATCGTCCTTGCACAAGCATGTGTACGATGTTAATGACGCCGAAGGCGCATGATCCAATCGCACGGAATGCAGCGAGACCGGCCACAGACCACAAGATAACTGTGAAAAAGGGTTAGCGTTTTACGTTCATACCTATGTGCTGGGATAGACGGAAACTTACAAGTCAGGTAGAAGTTGTTCGCAACGTTCTCGGTGCCAAAAGCTTCCGTAATTCCCATAGCGAGCAGTCCATTGCAAATGATCCATGAAATAACCACGTAGGTTCTAACGTTTTTGTAGTAGTCCTCCTTGAGCTGATTTGGATTTGGTGGATCCACTGGAACCTCCACTCTATCACGGAGGTTTCTCAGGGCTTCATCATATCCGGAGTCGATATCACGCTGGTCAGATGGAAGCTCGATGTTGACGATGTCGCCTTTCTCCTTTACGACGGCACCCAAATCGGTGTTGATAACGTTGTCACCTTTGGTACCCCACGTCACGTCGTGGGTATTGCAAAAAGCATAAATTTGCAATGTGCAGATGTAGGACGGCAACATAGCAAAGTACTGGGCGGACGATGTGATCATATGCCATGGCTCGAGGTATAGGATGGACATCAAAAAGTATAGACCAACTGTGGAACAAACCGAGACTACCATGTTCATGAGTAGATTTTCTCCGGCTTGGAACTCATCCGGGCTGCTCGTGACTGTGCGTATCACCAAATAGAAACCGATGGAGGTGGTGTATGCCATGATAAAACCATAGATAACCATTGACCAGAAGAAAAGTCGTTTCGCTCTGAGTGTTGAAGGCGTTAGCTTTGAGGTCGTTAACTTCTTAATCTTGTTTGACTTACCCCTGAGGTCTATTTCCGAGTGAAAGAATAAATTGTACACATATCAGAAGCGTGACAGTGAATTTCATAAAGATGAAGATTCTCTTGCCCCAGCCATGTCCAAAAGGATCTATGGTAGGATCTGTAAGGGCCCCAGCTACGAAGTAAAATGTGAGGTAAAAGTTTGCCTGGGAGGATGGTAAGCATGCGGATCGAAGTGATACATTGGATAAGGGAACATACCAATGAGAAGAATGTAAATAAGAGGGAAATAAACTGATAAAAAAACTCAATATGCAGAAGAATCTTTCGAATAATAGAATGATCCGTTTGCCATATTTGTTTAAAGTGACTTAAACTGTAAATAGCGGCGAAGAAGGCACCATTTAGCCATCTACGACGTTGGGAAACGAATTCCGGAACGGCGTCTAGGAGTGATAAAATGTTAGACTTCGGCGGTAATAATGGCGGGATATGGGACACTAACCTGGCACATCGGTCTCTCCTGTTGCGCTCTTAACATACTTCAACACCCATCTCTCTCCTCGCTTTGCAACCAACTCCCAGCACAGGATACGATCTTCTGCCAAATACATATTGGCAGTGAAGACGTCTGCATCCCGACCATGCAACGTCTCTCCTTTGAAGTATTGGCTAAGCGGCCCGTGCCCAGTCACAGGGTCGTTCTGAAGGGCGTAATATCGGTATGCTGAGAATGCTCCTGGTAGAACTGTAATATACCCAAAAACTGACTCCAGAGGTTTGTCGAGGATATTCGAGATTTTGTACTCGAAATTCTGTGATGCCACAAGCGGACTGAGTAGGGCCGAACCGCCTTTACCGGTCATGGCCTTAATCTCTCCGCAGGCACCAGCGACGTTGGAATTAGTATCGAAGGCTTTCCATAAGTGGTAGAGAGATGTAGCGCCAGGTCGTGTGCCAACATCCAACAATATGCAAATGTTGGGATCGAGAGCGGCGCTGAAGGCGTTAAAGAACCAACGATGCGAATTCAACTTCTTCGAATTCTTTTCTTTGAGGCAGAAGATTGTTTGTACCGGAACGATACCCTTTTCAGCCCCCTTAAACTTAAGGTCGGCGTCTAATGATACTTGTGTAGTATATTCAAAGACGTGGGCCGTGACCTCCCTTTCGTTGATCAAATTCTTTGCAATACCATCCTGATAGCAACCCATTGCAGCTAGGGCGTCCAAGACTCGAGGATGTATCTTTTTACGTCCGTCAGCAACAATGCAGACAACAATCTTTTGCCATCCGTCCTTTCCCCAGACTCTAGACTTGGTGCGAGAACACATATGAGCAATATTTCGCATCACACCGTGCATAGTTCTCGTGAAGCAAATTTCGTCTTCGTTGTACATTGTGATGCAGATACAAAGCTCAGTATCCCGTTTCATGATGTTCTGCCGTAATTGATAACCGCGATTGATGAATTCATCGGGATCACATGTTACAGCGGTATATCTCATCGTTGTGAACTCCTCTTCATCCCGGCGGGGAAGGAAGGAGTGCAAAATCGATGGGATTTCACAGTTGAGAATGAGCTCGCCGTTAACGAGACGAACCTGCTTTTGTGACTTCTGGGCTTTTCGGTGTCGTCTCTCTGTTGCCCCGCTTGGAGCGGGGCCATAGTGCTGGCCTCCAGCTTCAATGGAGGCCTCTCCAAGGTCCTCTTCGTCAATCTTCTTGTATATGTCGTCGTCATCTCCTTCTATGGTAACAGTGTTATCGGTGTCGTATGAAGTCGTGCTTAGACTTGATTTGTGAGACCTTAGTGCTGGTTTACCATCTCTCCGATCTTCGAAGACGCTTTCGTCCTCATCGTCATCCTCATCGTCGTCTTCATCCTCGTCATAGGAGTCCGTTTCATAGGTCTCCGCTGACGTACTTGCAAGAGAGCTAAAATCATCTCGGTGATCCTGCTTCTTCGAGAAAAGTGGTGGTGGTCGAGGTAGCGGTCTGGAATCTGCAGACGATGTTGTACTATAAACACCGGGTGTACTTGGCCTTGGACTACCATTCAGATCGAGTGGTTCATACGAATGGGAGGCCTGGGGCCGCCGCCAATCCGCTGTGGTTCTCGTAGCTGGGGTCCATGGACGCTCCTCACCTGCACGACCCTGTGCAGGGGTCCAAGGACGAGGAGATTGGGAAGTTGACGAAGGCGGATATGGCTGTGTATTTGATTGTCGGAGCGAGAACGGCGTCGTCGTTCTGGAAGGGGACATCAAGCTTGGGGAAACAGGCCTATATGATCGATGTGGCGTGGCAGGTCTGTGACCGGAAGGTATAAAGTTCGAGTCAGCAACAGATTCAACATAAGGTCGTCTATAAGTTCCTATGTTTCTGAGAAGATTCGGAGGGTACGAGGCCTCGATTTGGATTTCCATCATCTTGGCTAAAAAAGTATAGCTAGATGGTTTTCGATACTTGGGCAATTGTAGCTTTGCAAAAGGCGTCCAAACTCGATTGAAATTGGCCATGCTCCAAGTTTTAAGATTCGCGGGTTGTCACGGTATTGATTTGAAAGGTACATAAGCTCGACATCTACTTACGGCTTGTATGACGGGTCTTCGAATTGTTGTGCCATCATTCTGACGCTACCTGACGAAGGTTGCCCGGTAACTCTTCGAGATTGATATTGAGAGCCGTAGCCATCCTGAGGCTGCCGGCTGCTGCTACTGTAATCGTAGCCCGGTGGAGGGCCTTGGTTGTCCATGGCAGCAGCAATGAGGAAATTGCGAAGTTCAGATTGAATTTCGTTCTCGATCGCAGAGTTTGTGGTCTAGCTCTGGGGTAAGGGAGGACAACCAGCTATCCGTGCCTGCTTTCCGTAGGTAAAGCTCCCAGTACCGCTTGAGAATGGATGGAATGAAGTGGGATTTGTGGTGCTGAGGGGGAGAATGCAGATGGTAATTAGCAGCGTAGGAGGCGTGGGTAAGGAAGTAAGGAAGTAAGGAAGTAAGTACTAGGTAAGTAATGGATGATTGAGAGAGATGAAATGGGGAAGTTCGAGTTCAGACGATTGTGATTGTGTCCGCATCGACAAGCTAGATTAAAGTATCATCTCGGACGAAGTGGGCAAGCTCCCAGTGACAGGCGCGCACACCGTATATGTAGTATGCACCAGTCCGCCAGCCAAACCCGGCATAGTAATTAACACCGTAACACATCGATACAAACTGCATGGTAAAAACAGGCTGCGGCTGCCCAATGTTTACCGTCGCAGCTGCCACCCTCAGCGGCCTGTTCCCTCAGCAACACGGCTAGTCCACCACTCTGGAAGCCGGTCCACGTGGACGGGGTACTGGGTGTGTTGCAATCGTCGCCGCTGTGTTGTTCTCTCCAAAGTTGTCATGGTAACACAGGGTCCCTGACCCACACCGATCGGGAAACCAACTCAGCTGCACCGCCACTCTACTCCACACTCCCGCCACAGGCTCCCATCATTATCCTGTGGCTGGCTCGGTTCGGCTGTCGCCCGCATGCAATCAATCATGCGACAGTCTCCATCCCAATCACCGATCCGATCGATCTCTTTTATCCATTACATAAAAACCCACCCGCAGCGGTTCATTACGTACCCCGCGCCGTCGCAATCATATCTTCAGCATCTTCAAAACCACCTCTTCTATTTTGTACCATAAAGATTAGATAGTACTCACCACCATCTTGGACTCCGGATCCACCTTACTCGCAGACCGACGTCACCAATACCACATAATACAACTTCAACAATAACGTTAAAAAGTAATGTCGAAAGATACATCGGATCCTCTCAGTAGTGCAGAAAAGTTGATAGATAAGATTGCCGAGGGAGAGTAAGCGGCCCTTCTAGATCTGAGACTGCTGTCACAGCGCCGGTTTCTAGAGGATACGAATACATGCTAATAAAGTCTGTTATCTATAGTGCTCCGGAGTCTACAGATACCAAGGTCAGATATGCTGCCTATGCTATCCGGTTAAGAACGATTCTAGCAAGCGCACATCGCTATGTCGCCTACACGTTAGTCCGACCTATCTCTCATACTCTTCAAAGTACGGAAATCGTATACTCTTGGATTTCGCTGACCCGCAAACTCGGCTATTTTGCTGTTTTCCAGTTCCGACATTGGCGAGTCGTTCCGCCCAGTTGCACACCCTTGGCTAGTCCGCTCTGCATACGGTGTTTCCTGGTTGTATATATCGGGTATGTTACGACGTCCCACTGGCTACATCGGTAACAAACATCGGCCGTCGATATCGGGTTCTAACGTCTTGCCCAGGCGATGTCGCACACGAGTCATACAAGGCCTATCTTCGTAACCAAGAATTTCTCCACGGGCCGCCTCCGAGCCTACGGCCAAACTCGTTAGAGTCGTTCTCATCAGCTAAACCCGCCGGCAGCCCTACTAGGGTTCCCCTCAAAGATGACTATCGAGTAGTCGGTGTCCAAAGGGCTATATTTCAATCGGTAAGCAGGGCTAGAGGAAAATGTTCTTAGCTTTTGAGTTGATACTGACCATTCTTCTGGTTCTAAGGTCGCTTCAATGCTGTTCCCCGCTGTTACCATCCACTCTGTCGTAAAATACAGTGGTAAAGCAATGAAGGATCTCAAAAACGCTCGGCTTCGGACATGGGGTCCCATTGGTCTCGGGTTGGCTATTGTTCCGGCTTTGCCTTACATCTTCGATGAACCTGTTGAGCATGCCGTCGAATGGGCCTTCGAGAAGGGTATTGAGGCCTACGAACACAAAGAACCTAAGGGATCCAAGGAGAAAGAGCTTTAAATCTCAGACTATTTTTGGTACTGAGCCCCGTGCCTTCGAACCTTTGGCAAACCCTAGCATCTATTTAATACGTACCTACATCGATATAGCTCGGATTGGCTAAGATTTTGACGTTGCGTCTGGCAAGTATTGTCTAGAATAGACTCCACTCTTCTACGGGTCTGCTATTCTTCATTTTGTATATATTCCTGCTTCGTCCCCCTTTACCCCTTCACAAGGCCTTCGAAGAAGTCCATGGTTGGCGCAGAGCTTGCCGCTAGTATATGAACGGGGGCACCTGAGACCCTCATTTTGTACATATATGTCCTGCATTTTTGCACCCTCGCAAGCGGTATTCTGTATTAAAATTCAAAAGTATCCCCTTTCTCAATTTCAACGGTAGGGTATATTCAGACCACATGCATTAATTGTGACATATACTTATCTATCTGCGTAAATACATAATGTACGATCGCCATAATATCAGCGGGCCAGGTCCTATGACACTTGCGGGTGCTTGCTCCTAAGTTTTGTGTTGGCCGTGTTAACGTTGCGGGCGCGGCAATGCAAAACTTCCGGTCTACCTTTCTGACGACATCTCGAACGCTCCGTCAACCCGCCCTCGAATTCCCGTCCACAACCACCCCTCCAAGTCCTTCGAACCTTCAAATCGCCCGCCGAATCTACCTCCCCAAAACCTCAAAATGGTTGCCTACTACACAATTGCCGGCAAGCAAGTCGGCTCCCACGTGGTATGTCCCGACTCCGTCATATCCAAATAATTCTCGCAGCGCCCCGCCAATGAGAACCAAATCCTTCAATTGCGCTCTCTAACGATTCCTTACCATCTCAGCTCTCGATTGCAACCTTGGCCACTGTTTTCGGGCTCTCCTATATCTCAACGGGCGGTAGCAAGAAGCCACAGGCTACGCCTCCAATCCAGGCGACGAGCAAAGACGAAGAGAACTTTATCCAGTACGAATTTCACTCGCCCTGACAATCCGAATTGCTCGGTCCTACTTCAAAAAAAAGGCATCATAGTGGTTGAGATACTAGATATGATCTTTTGAGAGATAGACCGTATACCAGAGTATGGACGATGCTAACTATCTCTTCCTAGGGAGTTCATCAAGCAGGCTGAGGCTGAGGGAAAGGCGAAGCATTGAGCGGAGAATACTACGGATACAATGCCTGTATATAATTTCTGATAGACCAGTACAAAAATATTGAAAATGCATCTCTTGCCTGATACGTCACCGGCAGTGGCATCACATGTATAAAAAGTCGCCGCCTCAATTTTAAACCCGGATGCGCATGTTTATGCATCCTTCTAATCCTACTTATAACAGCATCTTTACTCCGCTGGCTGTGAATGTACGTTCACTTGGACAGGGACTGAACTGAATACTTCAGGATAGGTAGCATTGTAAGTTGTAGTATACTTGCCGACATAACATCACCCGGAAGCAAGTATTGATATAGTTCTTCGGACCTCGGGTACAGCGCCTCACCTCACCGACGAAACGAAGCCAATTGTATCCTATCATCCCAAAGAAACTCCAGAACCCAACTTCTAAAACCACATCTCAATTGCCTAAAGAAAATGGAAGCTGCTATCAAGACGTTCTTCTCATCGCCACGCTTTGCGGTTGTTGGTGCATCAACGGACACCGGGAAATACGGCTACAAAGGTGCGGTACCACAAATGCACCAGTTTAATGACTACCGCCAGATACTAACTGTGAACCCAAAGTATTTTCCTGGTACGTTTCACACGGCCTGCCTGTCACCGGGGTTAATCCAAAGGCCCCAGTTATTCTCGAACAACAGACGGTTTCAAGCTTAGATAGCCTCGAATCACCATCTGAAACGTCCGTCTCGATTATCACCCCGCCAGCAATCACACTCAAGACCCTAGAGAAAGCAAAGGAACTGGGAATCAAACTAGTCTGGTGCCAACCTGGCTCCGAGTCCGATGATGTTCTGAAGTACGCGAAGGAAAATGGCATCACGTGTATTGCCAATGGAGCCTGTGTCCTCGTTGATGGAGAGAGCGGGTTGAAGAGTGCCGGAAGGGAGTGGAAGTTATGAACATTCATTCCTCGAATTTCTATACACCCTCGCTGATGGATAACGCGATGGAATAGGAATCATGGCCGTTCTTTACTTACGAATATGTTAGGACGGGCAAGCTTCCTTTAGCAATAAACAAATTGTATTAAGATTGTCCAGCTATCGTTGTATAAGGACCGTGCAATGGAGCTTAATGGTTATTTTGTTAATATTCCTTTAATATTATAATACACTAAATACATATATACATGTCTACTAACGAGAGCAGACTTTTATCAAGGGAGTTCTGACCGCCTAAACTTGACGATGTCAGTAGTGACGTCGATATTCTATCATCCTAGGTGGAAAGGATAATCTTCCAAAATCCAATCTCACGGTACAATTAATCCACTCGACCCTTTGAACGCTGCACGGCGGAGAGGAGTTCCGCTGCAGCTGTTGATTCTGGTTGTACAGAAAGCAATTTGGTCCCGACGCCCAATATGTATGCACCTGCTACAACCGAGGAGAGCGTAAGGCCTATCTTTTTAATCCCAGCTTTCCAAGTAGAAGATTCGGAAGGATTTTCGGAGTATTTCGACTGTGAAATTGATTTTTTCGCCTCCGTTAGTTTAATCCTCGAGGACTCAAGGGTGGCAACATCTTCAGCTGATAGAGGTTCCTCATCTGGCAATGTTCCACGTTTTCGATCATAGTACCGGAGAGATGCTATGAGATCCGCCGGCGAGAGTTTGGATGGCTTTCCTAGATCACTGACTTCTGCCGCAGATTCTCCCTTTGAAGTGGTCGCTCGTAACGGTTCGTTTACGCCCAACGGCCTTGTATCTTCGGCGGCAGTCTGGGCCGGCTGTTGTTGGGATTCTCTTGACTCGTCGACTCCGAGTTTTGAGGTTGTTTCGGGCATATTGGGAGTAAGCTCAGGGTTAATAGGACTGGAAACCAGCGGCTCGGATTTGAGTGCAGCTGCAGCAGGGGCCGCGAATTCCTGCTGCTTTTCAAGAGTTGAATTCTGTGAAACACTGGCCATAGTTGTAGGCATACGCGGCTTGGTCGAAGTACACCTCTCGTGGGCGCCAATTTTGAACAATGAAGTTCTAGCTTGAGTTGATGCCTTAACTGGCGAAGGCTGATTGAGCCGAACAACCCGTCGTACATACGGTTTGCTCATGATATCCAAGCTCCTGAAAAGGGACTTGTGCATAGAATTGGCTTTATGAGCTGCATCTAGGGCGTTGTATATCCAATCTTCATGACGTATCCTGTGAGGATTATTGTGTCTTTTTACGGAGGATACATTGAACCAGTCGTTAATTAATGTCTTTTGGTTCCGTATCCACTGATAGTGAGCCGTGCTACTTCTTTCCCATGGATGGGATCTGGAAACGTGATCCCATGTTTTGGAACCATTGGAAACAACCGTCTGGGCCAGGGACTGGACCCACGGTTGGTTGGACGGGCTGGGGGGAATTGGACATCGCTGTGAACTTGATCGATGATGTACGAGGAATACGAGGCCTCGACTTAGGTTGGGTTTCGAGTGATATACGAGAGCAGGACGTGATGCAGTTATTGATGTCTGAAGGGTGACCATGGTGGATGGAAGCTGGCGTCATCCACGACGCCACCTTTGCAGGCTGTAGAGATGTCTAAACTATGGTACCCGTGTTTTGATGTTACAGGAGATACAAAAGTCGATAAGACATTTAGTCCTTGAGGAGGATAGTTAGATGAACCCCGGTAGGCTTTGTGGCAGAGGAAGTTTGAAGCTTGAAAGCTTGAATCTTTCGAGCTTAAGCTTCACGGCTTCGACTCGAGCTGCGGGGTGTGTCTGTTGGATCCTGTGTTGTGGTATGCGTTGTATGCGTTGTGGAGGAGTGTCTGGTTTGCCCAACCGTCTCGGTTACCCTTCTTGTATCGTTTGTCAATGAGCAATGTCCGAAAACGTGGAGCGATAGATGCAGCTCTGGTCAGGTACTATACGGGGTACATGCACTCTGGTCCCATCACGTACTCATCAGCCTTCCCAATTCTGCTTCCCCACGTTCGGTGTACCTTGCCTTAGAGCTTGCTAGACCGATGCACTGACTTTGACAAGCAACCAGTGGTACATAGGTACGTGTACGTGTACATACCAGTACGTAAGTAGTTACTTAAGTGCAAAGTAGCAGAGCGAAGATCGAAGATGCGCGGCGAAGGTGTGGGAGCTAGTTGGAAGCAACGAGCAAGTGTGAGAGCTTTTTAGTGTTGCGTCATATAAACTGTGACCGGGGCTGGGGTGATCTGACACCATGTTCGGTCCAAACGAACTGACAAAAAGGAAGGCGCAGGCAGGGCCAGAAGCATGAGTCTAGGAAATGACCTCCGTTGGGGGAAGCTTCGGGTTCGGTATGCGATCGGATTGGAGAGAGACAGGTACATCGAGCCAGAATGCAACTGTGAAGGTGTGAATGGGTGTGTGCCTGACTTGACCTGACTGGACTGGACGGCACCAGTCAGAGGTTGTCTGTACTATGTATGTATGTATGCACAGTGCACACACAAGTTATGTGCCCAGCTGGGTAAAATCGAGGTTTCTCCACCGCAGCTACGATTGCTTGCTTGGGAATATTCAAAATTCGTCGATTCCCCCCATCTTCCTCGAGTTCTCTCCTCTGGGAATATTCTCGATCCATCTCCGCTTTTCTTCATTTCGTTCATGCAAGCCTCGTTATATCACGTTCCTGTTAGTCCCTTTTCGCTCCGCTTCCAAATCATCCCGATGATACAGTAGACAAATCTTTCCTCTCTTTCTTTCTTTCTCGATCTTGGGAGCCAGCCGGGTTTTCTTCTTAGACTAGGCAGTGCACCGTCGGTCGAAGTGGTCTTTCTCCTCCCCGTTTTCATCGCCGTCTCAGGGGATACTCTCGCCACTTTTGAACAGCACCCTTTTGTTACCGCCCAACAGTCATCTTGATTGACATCCAGCTTAACAGACCGGGTTATATGCCATGAGAATGATCGTATAAGACACCTTCAAACATCCAGCCGCCAGGAATATACATACATACAAACCATTTGAATTTCGATTTCGAATTCTACTTCTCGAACAGCTAACTAATACAAAAAATCCAAATCTGCCCGCTCTGGCTTATTCATTCTGAACACAGCCACACAACACAAAATTGCCACTACCCAACAACATACACCCCGAATTCACTCTTAACTCCTCTTAACCTCCTTTCGTCTCAGTGTCAGACAGCTGACGACTTTGGACTTTCATCTTCAACTTCCGGTTCTCCTTCTTCCTCCTGTGCAGTGTTTCTTGTTTGAGTCTTTTCTTCACATGCTGTGAAGGCTTGCCTCCCTAGAAATATCTACCCGATCAGTCGCATAACAATCATTTAACTCCTCTTGTGTTGTCTCTCTCCCTCTTTCTCTAACTATAGATTCTATCACTTATCGCTCTCTCTCTCTTATCCCTCACCACAGTCTTTACTATACTCTCAATCTATCACTAACATCTGCATCTACGATTCGAACCTGTTCTATTTCTTTTGGGGATTTTTGTTTCGACTTTGAAATATGGATTCCCGATATGGACGACGACCTGATGGGAAGAAACCAAATGGGCCACCTCCCAGAATAATATCGTCCACATATTCCGACGATTCTTACAGTCGTCGCAGTTACTATTCGGATCGAGAGTCAGGTGATTACTCAACTTCAACAGCATCCTACGAAGATGTCGACGAGCGCCGAATCTACCGAAATGAACCAAAATATATTCCGGAGGCTAAGGCATCGACACCTCCTTTGTTCGCCCACCTCTTTCCCTCCACCCGTCGCTTGACAATAAAACATGACGACGACTTTGACGGAAATATGAATCTCCGGATTGATACCAACATGTCACATTCCTCCGAACCTCCTAGGTTGATCACTCTTTTCCACATGAAGATGAACAACCTAAAGAATCGTGACATGGTCCTTAGGCGATACGGTCGTGACTGCGGTCGTGAAGTCGTCAACTTCCGTCGCAAATACGCTAAGCCAGCTTCGGGACGTCCAAAATTAGAACGATCTGGAAGCAAACTGATGAGTTCCCTCATGGGCAAGAGCGACCCTAAGGATCGAACTCTTTCACGTCAAGATAGCGGATACGAATCCGGGGAGGATGACGAGGAGGAATTTTCCGACACTGAACAGAAAGGCCATCCTCCAGCTGATACTACCAACCATGGCATCCCGACAAATACCACTATGCTCGAATTCTCAAACTACGCCCATGTCGACCTCAAGAGGCGTGGGAGCAAAGGTAGCAAGCGATACGAATTCGAGTATTGGGGCAAGAGTTACGCCTGGAAACGTAAGATCACGGTTTATGGCCAGGAAGAGTCATGCTCTTACTTCTTGATCAACACCGCAACCAATAACATCATCGCCCACATCCGCCCTGACAACTTGTCGCCAAGCGAGGTTGCAGAGGAACAAGCCAAGGGAGGGTTCGTCCCACCTTCGACTATGTGGCTTTGCGATGACACAGATGATTCAGTCGTTAGCTCAATGTGCGACGTTGCCGAGTAAGTGTAGCCTTGAATCCAGTGGACCGGCCCCTCTTTTATTAGAAATCAGCTAACAAATACCCTGCAAGTGTTGTGGTCGCAACTGGCATCTACGCACTTATTGACGATTCCATCAAAAGGAAGTTTTCCCGCCGTAAGAGGGTTGTGCAACTCGTCTTACCAACGATGCGTGGGAACACAGTCAAGATGAATATGGAATACGTCGGCCCAAAACGTCTCATCGACCAGGTTTTCAATAGACCGGGAAACAATGCACGAAAGAACAGCATCGCTTCGAGTCTATCCAGCAAAGCTCCAACTCTCATTCGCACAGCAAGTTCTTCAACTACGACAGGGGCTCCTGCGGCTGAGCGGGCAGTAAGCCGGCCAGCCGCTTTGCGTGCAGCTAGCACACGCGGTTAGGGGTCAACATAATCTTATGTGATCTGCCGCAAGGCAGACACTCCACCCATCACCACCAACGTTTATATCGAATATAGAGTCAAATAATATGTTTTTCTGCCGTTGGGATTTTTACGGTTCAACGGCGTCTTGCGTTTGGTTCCCTTACTCTTTTTTATTTATTTCATTTTACAAAACTGCATTCGAGAGCCCGGAATAAGGTGTTAGAAATACGAAGCGCCACGGTCTTTGATACAACATGGGGTTCGGAAGGGTTAATGAAGGAAAGGTCCGGTTTGTTTTATTATCAGATTTAGCCACCTAATGTCGGTTCTACCCTGCATGTTGCCACCATATTTTTGGCTCATGAATGTGCATATTACACCATCTGTATACCCTCACTTTAATGTCTTTTTTTGGCGGTCTTCGCTTCTTACGATCTCTAAGGTTTTTTTTTCACTTGTACGAAAATCCTCTGTACTGATATACGACGTCCTCGCCTGCCTTTTAATCTCTGGGGTGGTGTATCTGATAGCCTGTTTTCAGTTGCTTTTTTTACGATTCTGATGATATTATATTTGAACGTTCTGTGATATTTCTACCGAATATCTGATGACAGCGTTTGTATTCCAACCAAATCAGTATGCAGTGCTGCAGTTCAATTTCAAGACTAAAATCAATTCCAGTCGCTCTATTAAGTACGTGTCTGTGTAATCCATTTCCCCATTACTGACGACAAAGCTAGTTGAATCAAAATAGTTTACAACTCTTCAAGGTCGGCCAATCCCAATTCAAGAGCAAGTGCCAAAGTCAACTTAGCATGCTGTAGCATATGGTCAAAGCTCAGATACTCAATCTTGTCTTCGGTGCTATGGATCTTATCATCGGAATTCTCGAACGCGCTCTCAATGACGAACTATACAGGCTATTGTCAGTCGGGTTCACTCTGCGAGCATCGATTGATGTACTTACAGCAGATTGATAGCCAGCCTTCGAGGCCGATGCATGATCGCTGCAGGCATAACCGCACTGGAAAATTTATAGGTCAGTCTATATTCTTCTGAGTATTGTGTTCTTAGACCCTCACCTTTGTTTCAACGTATGGAATATCGCAGTAGGTAGTGATGACCTGCTTGATAAAAGCCGTGAGGCCGGGGTCAACGAAATCCGTGATAACGCCGACACTCTCCGCCTGACCGGCATCTAGTGTTTTCTTCACGAATCCTGTCATGTCTTGTTGCAACATGGCTCCGACTTGGTATCCTTTGCTCTTGTAGTGAGTAAAGATTGCTTGACTCCCGAGGAGACCGCCCTCCTCTGCGCTGTACCAGTGGAATTCAACTGTCCGCCGGATCGATTATTAGTGCAAACGGTAAGGTAGATAGTTTCAAGATGGAGGGGCCGTACCGGGATTCTTGAATGGAATTTTAGCGCCAACGAGGACTCTGAATGCCTCGAGAATCGTGACCGTACCAGACCCATCATCGTCGGCACCAGGGCTTCTTAAGAACATTGGCAAGAGCAAGTTAACAGAGTCCTGATGAGCACCTATTGTAGAATGTTAGAAATTTACGAAATAAATTAGAAGTAGATCTTGTGAGTAAGGCACTACCGATAACGATTCTCTTTGCACTGATGCTTTGGTAGTCAACCGCGGCGCCGTCCTCCGATGCAGGAGGTACGTGAGCGATGATACTGTTTTGGCCCCATCTGTGAATGAATGGCGCAACCGAAATCTTCGAGTCCACAGAGGCAGTGTCGTTCACTATGGACAATAGCCACCGTGAACTTTCTGCGCCGGACGACGACTTGTAGTACCGGGTGTAGAATGAAGTGAACTTCTCCAAGTGCGCCTTCATATTTTTGGAATCGAGCTTCGCGAGCAAGGGCCTAATGATGGCTTCATTTTGTGGCCTTGATGGGTACTTGTAGACTTTCTTGGTGCTTGCTGACACATAAGAGTCCTTGTAGTCCGTGACATCGATGAAGTTGGTACCGGCCTTGAGGATACCGCCGTGTTAATATACGTAAAGGGCCTATTGTTACGGATTGAAGAGAGGAGTTTAGGCTTACGGACCTTCTTGAGTTCCCATTTTTCTTGTTCCGTAACTTCCTTTGTAACGCCTGGTTCTAGCTCGATCAACCGCAATTCATTCGGGTCGAGTCCGAGAGCATTGGCGAGGTTCGTCTTATCCACCTCAGCGATGGGCTGTTGCTGTCCGACACCATGCTGGTGAACATGAGCGGCATTCGCAGCCGCAGCGAGAATTGGAAGGACGAGGGCGAGTGAACGCATGATTTTTCTTGCCTACGAAGGTTGGTTTCTTGAAAGGAGAACTGATTGTAATGCCTCGGAGGTTTGGGGGAAATCACCCTGCTGCTGCTGCGATCAGTCACACTGGAGGTTTCTAAACACGACACAGCAGCACCGCTCCACAAGCCCCAATCAGCGCCTCGGCTTAGCTCATTCCTCAGCATGGATATGCCATCGTACGTTGTCCCTTCCCCGTGTTACTTCCAGCAGCTATTTGTCTTTCTAATGCCAATATAGAATTTTCACATATCACTGCATCTGCAGCCACCTGGTTCTCGCGACGACACGCGACATCTTCAAGTTGCCGCGTCGCCAACCGCCTGGCATCGACGGTGCCCTCATTGTTCCTCTCCCACCACCGCCTCGGTCCGCCGATTCGGATAACGACAGCGACGACAATGAGGACGAGTATGAAGAGGAACAGGGTGAGCGGATGGACATAGATCGACGCGGTCTCGATAGCGGGTCTTCTGAGCCTGTCGCCGAAAAACAACCTAGCAGCACGGAACAGGGAGATGGCAGTCGTCTAAAAGAGGAGCCTGAGCCTAAGGGCTACACCCTACTACTTTCTTCGATTCGTGATAGAAGACCATGTGTTATCAGACGTGAAGATGGGTTTGAAAAGCGTCTGCTATGGAGATGTGGGAGATGTCGGTTGATCTTTGGGTATCAGATATATGACGAGAGCCTTGAAGAATTATCCAAGGGTGATGATGATGAGATTCATAAGCAGAAGAAAGACCAGCCCAACAAGAACTATTACGTCTATATTCTCCCTGGAGGGCTCACAACGGCCGCAGGCATGGGCTCTCTAACGGAATCAGATCTTCAATTAGTCAAGGAAGACTGAGTTCCAAAATCTTCGGCTGCGTTTAGTGGCATCACCAACCCAATCTACTGGGCCAACCTGAGCTCCGAATAGCGCCATCTTGCAAGCGTAGTGCTTATCACGATCGATAAGGGTCATGTTTCAATCCAAAAAATTTCATTGCAAATATCCTGTCCGGACCGACAACGCCAGCATGATCGTACCAAAAGATCTCCTCCGAGGAATTTCTAGGAAACAGGATGTGATGGGGTAAACAGGTCCAAACAACTCCTCCGGTCCCCTCAAAGGACATGCGAGTGACAAGGTGGTTTAATTTGCAAGAATCATTTTTACAAAATCTAAATTGGGGGATTTTGTGTAAGCAGTTCGGTCGAGCAGAGAATTTTCGAGGGTTGAGAGTGCTTTACCAATGTAATTCACAGTTGGGCCTGTGATCTCCATGCCCTTCAATAGTTCCGTTACTTCGGCGTCCGTCAATTTCTCTCCAAGCGTAGTTAGGACTAGCCGTTTCGCAAAAGGTCAGTATTCGAGTAGAAGGCGGTTTCTACCAGGGGACTCAAGCAACTCCGTACCGTATTTGAGCTCTCCAACACCAATAACTCCCGTCGAGTCCTTATCGAAGACCTGGAAACCTCGGATATATTCCTCTGGTGGGCCAGGGTCGCGGAAGCCTCCTGGTCGGTTGAGAATTTTTAGGAAGGTCTCAAAGTCGACTATCAAGGTCGTCAATACGGTCGATTCGGTGGCATTTCATATTTGTTGGGGAGCTCGAGGGGGGAAAAAAAAACATACATTCGCCCTTGACACCAGTGGCGACTTCGTCGACCTCAGCCATGGTGGGATTTTGGCCACATGCTCGCAGGAGATCGCCGAGAGACGATGTAGGGACACGACCGGTTCCCTTTTTGTCGAAGAGAGCAAAAGCTTCCTTGTAGTTTGTGTTTGCGGCCTACGGAAGTTCTCGTTAGACGGGGTGGGAGGAACGGTTGGGTGAACAAGGGTGGGTTTACCATTTTTAAGGTCTGTGACGGTACTTTGCCGTAGAGTTGTAGATACTAACTAGTAACTTAGCAATGGAGAATAAGAATATGTTCTTCTCGATTGTATGGGAATAGTAATCTGTCGGTGAGAGCGGGAGGTAATTGTTGGAGGGATGATGATGATGATGATGACGACGATGATTATGTGATGGTGGAGGAGTCCTGAGGAGGTGGAGGAGGTTGTTGAGGTTGTTTGAAGCGAGCGAGCTGGGGGGGAGAGAATGTTTATTGTTTACGCTGTGCTATGCTGTGCTGTGCTGTGCTAGCTAGCCGGCCTAGCTACCAACCGCTGGCAGCCAGTACCTGAGCTTGCTGCTCTGGCCAGATAAAATAATCTTGATCTCGAAACACCGTTCATACATACCTAAGCGCCATCACACGGCTGAGAAGTAACCAGCCTGCATAAATTACATAACTCCACTAACTCTTAAATAGTACTCTAAGTAGTACATACATGGACACGGGCGTATGATACGTGCTTTTTTACAGCTCGAAGGGTCGTCATCGTCTGTCTGCCTGTCTGTCGGTCCAGTACAATCTTATCCCCGCACCTGCCCTACTTGACACCCCGTTATAGTTACCCCGCTTGTACACAGAGTTCCCTTTGACTTGAGATCCATTCTCAGGTCGTCTGCAAGCCTGGCGTCTAAACGAAAATTTAAATCCACCCTCTTCCATTGCATACTCGCCTTCTCCATTGCATTCATTCTCGTGTTTACCTGGTCTCCCGAACTCGCATTGGCAACCATTAGACGACTACTGGGGCTTGCCCGCCAATTCCCCATCCATCGCGTCGTACCTCCATCCAGGTCCGGCTTGAGTACGATATCCAAAATGTCCGCTTTCAAGGCCCCACAGCCACCACCTACCTTCAAACATGACCCGGAGTCTCTTCTGGATGCCACCAAGGCATTGATTGAAAAATCAAGGAGCACACTCGATCGTCTGGCTAAGGATGTTACCTCGGACACTGCTACTTTCGAAAATGTCATTGCTCCTCTGGCTGCCGACGAAAATGATATGGGCCTTACATCTCATATCCTTGGTTTCTACCAATATGTGTCGTCCGATCCGAAGATCAGAGAGGCATCCAGTCAGGCCGATAAACTCTTGAGTGTATGCATTCTTCCATGGTCGGTCTTAGTCCACTGTAATCAATTCAGATGCTCACATAAATTCCCATCTTTCAGGAATACTCCATCGAAGCCGGAATGAGGGAGGACATCTTCAAGTTGGTCAATGCCGTGGCCAAGTCCTCCCCATCGGACCTCACACCGGAAGGCAAGCGACTGGTAGAGAAACTCAATACCGACTTCATCCGAATGGGTCTGGAATTGGAAGGAGAAAAACGGGAGCGCTTCAAGGAAATCAAGAAGGAACTCTCGGTCCTAAGCATCGATTTCTCCAAGACTCTCAATGAAGAGAATGGTGGGAATTGGTTCACAGAGGAGCAGTTGAAAGGCGTCCCTGCAGACGTTGTTAATATCCTCAAGACAGAAGAGAAGGATGGTGTTAAGAAATACTTCCTTACCTACAAATACCCCGACCTCTTCCCTACTCTCAAATTCGATGTCAACGCGGACGTGCGTGAGCAAGTCTTCATTGGAAACGAGAACAAGTGCCCGGATAACCTGCCGCGTTTCGACAAGACTATTCACCTGCGCCATGAGAAAGCCCAGTTGCTCGGGTACAAAAACCATGCTGCGTATGTCCTAAAAGAAAAGATGGCGAAGTCACCAGAAAAAGTCAACGCCTTCTTGGGTGACCTAAGAAGCAAACTCACAGAGGGAGGAAGGGCAGAAGTTGAGAAGCTCAAGCAACTTAAAAAAACGGATTTGGACGCTCGTGGCATACCATTTGACGACAAATATTATCTATGGGACCATAGATTCTATGACCGCCTGGTCCGAGAACAAGAATTCAATATTGACGAAAACAAGATTGCTGAATACTTCCCATTGCAAAAGTGTGTCGATGGCATGTTGGCGATCTTCGAAAAGCTCTTTGGTCTGAAGTTCGTTCAAGTTGTCGAGGAAGGTGCTGAGGTTGGGTCTGGGGAACGCGGATGGCATGAAGACTGTAAAGTCTACCTCGTACACGACGAAGAGTCGCTCGGTAACGAGTTTGTTGGTTATCTGTACTTGGACTTGCATCCCCGAGAGGGCAAATATGGCCATGCGGCGAACTTCAACCTCATTCCGGGCTTCCTTCGCGACCCTAATAACTCTACGAGTCGCAACTATCCATCAACCGCACTAGTATGCATGCACTCGATTTACCCTACCCATCACCCCCCTTGATATATAAACTGACTTTAATTGTCAAGGTCTGCAACTTTTCCAAACCAACCCCAAGCAAGCCATCTCTGCTGAAGCACGACGAAGTTGTTACTCTCTTCCATGAGCTTGGCCATGGTATGTAGGCCCGCCTAGTTTAGTCTTTTTAATGAATATCGACTAACATGGACGTAGGCATCCACGACTTGGTTTCTCGGACCATCTATTCAAGATTCCACGGGTATGTTCCTCCACAATCCGACTGGTATAAACTCTGTTACTAAATCTGATACCCCAGAACCAATACTGTTGGTGACTTTGTTGAGGCTCCATCTCAGATGCTTGAAAATTGGTGCTGGGAGCCAGAACAACTGAAGGAGCTGTCGTCGCATTACGAAACTGGCGAATCGCTCCCAGATGACCTTATCAGCTCACTGATCAAATCTAAACATGTAAGATCCTATGTCAAGGGTAACAACAAAAGGTTCCAATGATCATATTAACTTTGAAACTAGGTCAATGATGGGCTTTTCAACCTTCGTCAACTTCACTTTGGAATTTTTGACATGCGGGTTCACGAGCTAACCCTGCCAGAGGATAAGCACCTCGACTCGAGCGCAACTTACAACAACCTACGAAGTGAAATCGCAGGTTTAGATGGACCAAGTGATCCCAAGTTCGGACAAGGTCAAACGACATTTGGCCATCTTATGGGTGGTTATGATGCTGGTTACTACGGATACCTGGTAAGCAGCTCTTGAGAGCTTAACCCATCCCCTTGCTAATTCAATGCTCACACACCTCATTTTTCCAATAGTGGTCGCTTGTTTTCGCTTCTGATATGTATTTTACTGGATTCAAGAAGAACCCCATGGACCCTGAGAAAGGGAGACGATACCGCCATGAAGTTTTAGAAAAGGGAGGTTCGAGGGACGAGATGGAGTCTCTGAAGGCCTTTTTGGGCCGTGAACCAAATTCAGAGGCCTTCTTTAAAGAGCTTGGTATCAAAGCATAAACAGTTCCTAAGATTAGAAGACTATCCTTTAAGACCTATGCATACACTAGCAAGTGGCGGCTTTGTAATCTAAAAATAAAAAAAGCACTGCATCCAAATTGATTCATTGATTCTTGATATCTTATCTCTTGCTAGAAAAGGCAATAAAATGCTTAACCAGGTCGAAGGATATTTCTTTACGCCAAAGAAAACCACGTATTACGTTTACAGCGTTCAAGTAGTACAAGCATGCAGCTTTCGGTGTACATTCCTAGTCTACGATATGATCCCGTCATCGAGCTAGAAGTTGATGTTGATGTTGCTTTGTTGGACCTGGATGTGTTGGTGGAAACGCGCGTTCTGAGAAGCAGCTTGGTCCCACCTTAAGCTTAACCTCTCCACAAACCTGGACCTTCACCAGCTACTACACCCACTTCATTATTGTCGTTTCCCTACGAACAAGGATCCTCAACCGTTCCGAATCTACTCTTGAGCCATACCGCCATAACTGAAGACCTTATTGTCCTATCGCCGGATATAAATCAAGCATCATGTTTATTGCAAGATCAGAATACGGTAACATCCATTCCATATGCTCCACCCGGTCCTTCTGGGCGCCGCGGGTTGTATATGACGTCTGCTAACGTCTTGACTTGTCTACCAGATCGCGGCATCAAGTTCGTACCCCGCTCAATCACTTAGCACTTCTCTGGGTATCTGTGCCTAACATCAATACCTTAACCTCGTCCGTTATAGCACATTCTCGCCCGAAGGCCGTCTCTTTCAAGTCGAATACTCCCTTGAAGCTATCAAGCTAGGATCTACCGCCATTGGGGTACGGTTCACAAACCATCTTCGCCCTTCGATTACATTACAACGGTCCTAACAGTGTGTAGGTGGCCACGGGTTATGGCGTGATAATCGGCGTAGAAAAGAGGGTTACGTCTCCCTTATTAGAGGCGTCGTCAGTAGAGAAGATTGTCGAAATCGACCGACATCTTGGGTGCGCCATGTCAGGTCTTCAAGCCGACGCCAGGTCGATGGTCGAGCATGCCCGCGTCGAAGCACAGAACCACACATTTCACTATGGAGAGCCGTTACGAGTTGAGAGTGTCACCCAGGCAATCTGTGATTTGGCCCTACGATTCGGAGAAGGTGCCGACGGAGAAGAGAGTATAATGAGTAGACCATTCGGTGTAGCGTTGCTCATTGCCGGCTATGACGAGGATGGCCCACAGTTGTAAGTCTTGCCACAAACTCATGTACGATGTATGCCTATGCTTACTATGTGGGGGTTTCGTGTATAAAAGGTACCATGCGGAGCCTTCTGGAACCTTTTATCGTTATGATGCAAAAGCAATAGGATCCGGAAGTGAAGGTGCACAGGCTGAACTACAGAATGAGTATCACAGCGTAAGGATGTCCATAGCTATTGACGTAGTCGCGTGTGCTGACGAGCCCATGTTGAATATAGTCCTTGACTCTCGCTGAAGCGGAGAACCTTGTGCTGAAAACCCTAAAGCAAGTTATGGAGGAGAAGCTCGACAGTAAAAACGTTCAGCTGGCTAGTGTCACGAAGGAAAAGGGTTTCCGCATATACACGGATGCTGAGATGACTGAAGTCGTTTCTAGACTGAATTAGACCCTAGCAGGTTGAGGATCATCAATTCGCGTCTACAACTAATCTGTGGAGATGTTGGTTTCCTCTTTTTGGAATGACAGAGGTGCGTCGTGAATGCGGCACACTCGACTTTCTTAGGAAACTCTGAATCATGAGATATTATAGACTAAGCTCGAAAATATTTACAATACCGTCATCTCCAGTACTCAGTAAAAGTTCCCCGTCGACTTTAGTTCCTCTTTTGTCCCACTTGGGACACCACGTTACCGAGTTAATTTCGTAGACTCCATGCGCCGCTGGTACTTGTGCAATTATCTTCCACTCCTTGCGGCTTTCCGAATCAGCACCGGGTTGTTCACCATCTTTTGCTATATCCACTTCTTGATACACGACGATTTGACCGTCTCCACCAGCAGTCGCGATAAGGCCCGTTTTTTTGCTCCAATCTACTGAATATATTGTCCGTGTGTGCACCTTTGGGAGGCAGCTCTGTTCTTCCCAGTTTTCCGTCTCGTCTCCCGTTCCTTTGATGATGGAAGGTGGCTGCGTGGATGATTCCTCCTTGACTTTTGGTTTCCGGTACCAAATTCTCGCAGTTTGGTCGTCCGATGCAGATGCGAGTCTGGATTGGTGTCCATTGTTCTCGAAAGATATCGACCAAACCGTTGAGGTATGCCCTGTAAGGACTGCACAACATACCCAGTCATCAACGTCCTCTTTGTAAAGCCTCACTGTATCATCGTAGGAAGAGGATGCCAGTAGCTAAGATAAATGTTAGTAACCAATCAGAAGTATGCGAAGCCATTTTGATCGCAGAATAATATTGCTTCTTACCTCTTCCTCTGGGTGCCAAGCAACCATCTTGACGTCCTGCGAATGGTCCTGAAGCACGGCTATGGTTTCATAGTTTTCATTGCCCATATCTTCCCAAATCCAAACCGTCTTGTCTCTAGAACAAGTGGCCAGAAACGAACCACCAGCGCTCCAGGCCACACTCTTGACCTCGCTGTCATGGCCATCTAGCACCACCGCAAACCTCCACTCTTCCTCCTCCTCTCTTTCATCGGCGTTCGACTCAAGCGGTTCTTCTCCGTCGCCACCTGCAGCATGTCGATGCTCCTGATGCCAAATTCCAGTAGAAGAATCAAAGCTGCCGGTTGCGAGCACATTTTCGCCTTTTGTGTTTGGCTTCCACGATATCGAGCGAACGGAGCGTTTGTGGCCGCCATCAATGGTGCTGACGAGGGAAAAGTCTCGAAGGGAATATATCCGAACTGCCCTGTCGGTTGAAGCAGTGGCAACGAGGGGCAGATGGGGATGAGGGGCAGCGCACCAGACTCTATCGGGCTGGACCGGGAAGCTCCCGACGAGCTTGAGAGCCATCGTAATATTTTGGTCCGCTAGGCGGGTATTTTTGGTTGTTGCTGAAAGATGTTTAACTTAGGTGCCCAGTCACAGGTGGGCGTTCGAGTCGCCTGATATTTACTACTGAAGTTTCACCACCCACTACTGCTCGGGTAGCTGTGTTGTGAGCTTTGAGCTTGATAACGGCGACAGTTTTACATTTCACACTTTACACACCGGTACCCCGGACAGAGAAAGTTGAGGCAGGGGGAAAGTTGAGGCAGGAGGACAGGAAGAGACGCTATCTATCGGCGTGATATAATATACATAACATATAGGCACAGCTAAGAAAATGCATTGGAGAAATGCTGACCGTTGGTCAGCCAGAAATTCGGACCCTGGTATTCTCTCGTCTCGACATATGCCGACATACAACTAGCTACTTGAAGCCCTGGATCTCCGATATTACCCCGATAATGGGATAGGTGTATTAATGTATTCGTGGGAGGCTATACCTGACTTTATAGGCTCGTACAAGAAATCCACAAGATCCAAAGGCCTGAACATACCTCAGCAAGTACTTGATAATGCACTTGGTTATGTTCTCCAAAAGAAATATTTTCGCCCCACATCCAGCCGAGAGAATTTCGAAAAGGCCTTGGGCGATTTAAAGGGGTTGGCGTTGAAAAAACCAAGCTCGTGATCTTGAATCACCGTCTGAGCATGTCTTCCATCTTTTTGCGAGCTTCTAATATCATAATATCCCTTCTTTCACGTCCCCTGAGGAACAAACTAGCCTTGTCGTTCTTTTTTGTAGCAACAGCCGGTTGCTCTGCGGGGGTTCCGTGTCGGTAGGCCTCCAGTCTGGAGTATAGGTTATATCGAGTGATAAGGTCAGTGTGGCCAGTCGCGGTTCCACTTGACGATGAAGGGGAAGAAGCCGCTGCCTGGGGTCTGGTTGCCCCTGGGCGTGATCCGGGTTGGGTATTTGCAGCAGTTGGGAGGGGCGATGGCGTCTGACGGGTTACTGGAGCTGGCGGCTATGGTAGCGTGACTTGTCAATAGAGCTCAAGGACATCCCTTATGATGAGGAAGATGATGCTTAACTCACCTCTGGTAGGAAACCATCGGTCAGTATCTTCTCGGTGGTGGATTCTACGCTGCCCCCGTTCTTCTCGAGCTCCCAACGGATGGCAGCCACGCTGATTTGTGGGAACATTGCCCGAAGCGCTTCGATGGCATCTGGGGAAACAGCGGCTCTCGGCCGACGTCCGTTCGCTGACCCGGGGCCTCCGGAAGCCTGAGACGGAGAGAGCACATATCTATAAACCAGAGCTGCGACAATAGCGCAGAGGATAAGTTGCGGGATGCCGATGGAGCCGGCCATGTCCTCGGATGACGGTGGTGATGTTGAGGAGGACATGGTAGGTGGATGTCCTGTTTGGTGGTAAGCCGAGTTGGGCGGCCGCTAACTGGTTTAGCGACTGTCGGTGCCAAGCCCCGCCAAAAAGATTTGTCCAGAAATTTCGAGAGCTTCGATTCAACCTTGACATTTTTTTCCTCCTTCTTCCATTCGTCACCATCGCCATTGCCTTTGAGCTGGTAAGTCTGCTGCATTCCCACTGCTTCGTTCGCATATTCCAAGTCATTGCGCTGACCGTCTTATCAATAGACATCGATTACATCAATCTGCGAAGGACCCCCCACGGTGTTACTCCAGCGCCATGAACGCTGTACCTCATCGGCTGCTGTCTTCATCCCGATCCGCTATTCCCCAGATATCCTCGCTGCCTTATTCTGGGCCTCTCCGTTCACTAGCACCCTCTCGTTCCTACTCGTCCTGGGCAAGGAGAGATCATTCCTCGATATGCAGAAAGTCTGTTGCCCGACAGCATCAGTCGAAATGTACTCGCCTACAACCTAGTTCTTTCCCTAGTAGACCTTGCACAGGTCGGCAGGTAAGCGGATGCGTACACCTGGCCATATAAATACTGTCTAGTATCATGTTTCCTAATCATCTGTCCATCTAGTTTCATACAACAATACCACGTCAAGCCGCCCCGAAAGACCCCTACTCCGTGCTCGGTGTGTCCAAATCTGCCTCAGCCAGCGAGATCAAGAAGGCTTACTATGCGATGGCCAAAAAGTACCACCCGGACGCAAACAAGGACCCTAAAGCGAAGGAGCAGTTTGTAGACATCCAGCAAGCCTACGATCTTCTCTCTGACCCACAGAAACGGGAACAGTATGATCAGTTTGGAGCATCAGGATTCGATCCCAGTGGTGCTGGTGGCTTTAATCCAGAAGGCGCCAATCCGTTCAGTGGGGGTGGGTTCGGATTTGGAGGGGGTGGGTTCGGATCCGGGTTTACCGTAGAGGATATCTTCAACATGTTTGGCGGTGGTGGTCCCGGTGGCGGAAGGAGAAGAGGGGCTCAGGTGGAGGAAACCTTTGGCGACAATATTGAAGTTCAAACAACAATATCCTTCATGGAAGCCGCGAATGGAACAACCAAAACCATAAGCATCTCTCCCTTAGTAACATGTCACACATGCTCTGGTTCTGGACTCAAGGCTGGCACTCAACGGACGACATGTAGTAAATGTCAGGGCACAGGCACAAGGGTACACTTTCACCAAGGAGGATTTCAAATGGCATCGACATGCGGGACTTGTGGTGGAAGCGGCATCGTCACCCCTAAGGGTTCGGATTGTGGAACATGTTCCGGAGTGGGTGTCTTAAGAGACAGGAAATCCGTACGAGTAGATATTCCGGCAGGTGTTGACGACGGCATGCGACTTAAAGTTGATTCTGAGGGTGACGCCCCCGTCGTTCCAGGCGGTGCTACTCCCGGAGCTAAGCTGCACCGTGGAGACCTTCTGGTGCACATCAAAGTTCAAGCACACCCAAATTTCAGTAGGTCTGGGGCCGATGTTTTATACACCGCTACAATACCCATGACTACTGCCGTTCTAGGAGGTAAAATAAAAATACCTACCTTGAAAGGAGATGTGGAGCTGAACATCCCGTCGGGAACCACGACTGGTGATCGTATAACAATCGCTGGCAAGGGAATGTCGAAGTTGACAAGCCGAAAGGGTGCCTACGGTGATTTGAAAGTCGAATTCAGAGTTTCCCTCCCCAAGTAAGTCTGACCTAAATGTCTCTTCTATGATACGAGGCTAACACGGAGGTCTTTGGCAGATCACTTACTGCATCACAAAGAACCCTACTTGAGATGCTCGCAGACGATCTAGGAGATCACCAAGCTAGGCGGATTATGAATGTTTCTGATATGTAGGTCCACTACAGTCTTTGATTGTGAGAGTATCAGCTCAGGGTTTGAAACTCTGCTAATACGATGACATAGGCTGAAAGAAACAGCGTCAAAAACCGAGTCTAAAGACTCCGGAGATGCGAAGGAAGGTTTCTTGAAACGAGCCTTCCACAAGTTTACTCACTCCCACGACAAGCAAAACGAGAAGACGAGTTCAAATAACGGCGATAATGATGAAACACCAGCTGAAAAGCGCGCCAACAATACAGGAAACTAAGCATTATTTTTTCCCATGACTGCTGGCACAGACAGACACCCTACTGAACGGACACTTGCGTCGTAGTAAGTCCAATAGAATTGAGCATAGCCGTGTAACTACTTAACCGGCCAACCCCCCTAACATTCACCTGTACCATAAATAAATTTATAGATCAAAGTCTCGACTAGGATTGTATATAGTTCTTCTTGCTTTCATTCCTCTCCGACATAGCAGATCTGAGTGCCGGCCGGGGGCCTTTGTATATGTATATATATCATAATGTGGGGGTCAATCTATCTTCACCCTAATAATACGCCTAAGAAAATATAAGACAGCTTGAGAAACGACAGAATGCTTTTTATGCTGAATAGCAACGCTTCTAGTGGCAAATATAAAAAGTGCTGTTTAACAGGATTCCCTTCCCTTGAACGCCTGGTGGAACAATCGAACTAAATAAAGCGACTATGTACAGTGCCGACCGTAAATCCGCAGATAGGATGTTAAGGCGGTACAGATCTAGGCAGGTTGGGCAGCAATGACGGGTTCCGAGATCCTGGTAACTTGAGCGCCAGCACGGATTATCCTTGCACCAGTAGAATCATTAACGAACTACATGCAACACAGAAACGTCAGTACTCATGGTCTTCGTGTATAGTTATTTCGACATCTTGTAACTTACCGAAATGTCCTTGTTTTCTCGCTGGGCTTGCTTCCAGATTTCAACCTCGCACCCTCCGCGAATGACACCGACTCTCATGGTCGAGAGCAAGTTATGGGCTGCGTTCGAGTGGTTGTAAACACCACCGTTGAACATGGCCGTAGCGTCCTTTCCAATGCCGGAGTTGATCATGGCCCTTCCACCAGGGTGATCCTTGATGAAGTCACCAACGTCGTGGATAACACCGGCGACAGCAATAAGAGCCCTGCCATTGCGTGCTTGTTCCTGGAAATCTTCGAATTCGATGACGGGGAGTTGCTCGAGAGGAATACCCCAGTCAAGCTTGGCACGGATTCTGTCGAGCTTCTTCTGCATTTGCTGAAGTCTGCCCTTCTCGATTTCGTTGGACTTGAATTGCTTGAGGTCGTAGGCCAAGCCGAGCTGCTTCCAAATCCAGATGGACCACTTGGTAGGATCGTACTGGTGCCACTCGATGGCGTTTCGGTAGTCGCTGGGGAATTCGTGGTGGAAGTTGTGGTAGCCTTCTCCGAGGGTGACAAGGGCGGTGATGACGTGGTCTCGTGGGGAGTTTCTGTCATCGAAGGGCTGGTCACCAAGCCAGTGGGCTAGAGAGTTGACGCAAAAGGTAGCCTGCTGAACGAAGAAGACTCTGAGGATACCGGCGTAGATGAAACCGCCTTTCCAGTCGCCCCAGCCCAATCCGGAAACCATCATTGGGAAAATCAAAGACATGAATGTGACGATAGGAATGTAGTGCTTGTGTTGCCAGACGACTACAGGGTCTTCACTGAGGTCGGTGATATCAGTACGACCGATACGCTTAGGGTTCTGCTTCATGACCATCCATCCGATGTGGGAATAGAGGAGACCCTTTCTGACGGAGTAGGGATCCTTATCGGTATCGGTGTAACGATGATGAGCACGATGACCACGGGCCCACCATCTGATGGATCCTTCGACGGCACCAGCTCCAACGGCGGCGAGGTAGAGCTTCAGAGGCAAGGTTGCAGAGTAGGAGGTATGGGCCCACAATCGGTGGTAACCGGCTGTGATACCGATACCGGTGTTGAAATAGTAAACGACGGCCCAGATGGCAGTCTTGTACTGCAATGGAGTAAACCAAGCCCAGTAGCACCCGATCAACGGGATGACCAAGATGAAGTAGACGTTGAGCCAGTCAACATGTTTCCACCAATTTGTCCATGTCATAGGCTAAAAATCAGAAGTTTTCCCCGTTAGTAAAGCTCATGACAAGAAATATGGAGAGAGGGGGGAAAAAAAGATGGCAGCAAAACTTACCAACTCTGTGATATGTGGCTTGTCAGAAGTCGCCTTTCGGCTGGACTTGGAGTGAGAAGAGGAAGCCGAGGATCCCCCCATGATGAAAATGGAATTGGAGACTGCAAAGGTGTACTGCTGGACGGGATCCGAATGGTTGACAGACGAATTGAAGCAGGCAGGCGGAAGAAGGGAAGAAAGTGGAAGACCTTTGACATTTTATATAAAAAAAAGCTGGGGAAGCATAAAATTCTGACGGGACGGCTAAAGCTAAAGCCAGAGCAGAGCCAGAGCAGAGCCAGAGCAGAGCAGGAGCTGCAGCGAAGCGAAGTGTTGAGGTTGTTGGGGAAAACGTGCTCGCTGTTGCCTCTTCGGGGAGGCCTGTGCGGGCTGTGATTGGCCAGCCGGCCCCCAACCAAGTCCAGCTATCGCCTATCGATAAATAGCCCATTCCCAGCCAGGTCCTATGGCCCTGGACTGGCCCCCTTCCCGCCATCCGAGTCGGGTCAATTTCTTGCTTGAACAATTTAAAAAAAAATTCTGGAAAAATAAAAAACACTCGATTAATTGATTATAAACTGGCTTTTCGGAGATATCGAACAGTGGCTTGCATGTGACATTGGCGTGATTATGGGGAACGAACACATCTGCCACCGAAAATGTTGGGACTGTTCACTTCACTTACGTTTACTTCCCTCAACCCCGGCCGGAAGGAGGCACCAGGGATAGCTGGAACCCACAGAAAAATGGGTCGAGTAATGCACACAGTATTGATAATCGTCCCCATAAACCGAACCGCCAGCTGGCTAGCTTATGATACTATTCTATTTACTTCAGTGCTTAAGTACTTATTTACTTATCTACGAGATTATTACATCAGAATCTAATCTCAGCCGAAGCATAGAACCGAGTATCAAGGCTACGAGGTTTTTCTTTTCT